>JALMGJ010000001.1:187435366-188005366 GCA_023362775.1 Charina bottae | reverse complement strand
ATGAGGTATCACTAGTATGCTGATGATACCCAGTTGTACATCTCCATCCCGGGTGAAGTAAGTGTTCCAGTCGACACCCTTTCTCAGCGTCTGGAGGCTGTAGGGGCCTGGATGGGGAACAACAGGCTTCAGCTGAACCCTGGTAAGACGGAGTGGCTGTGGATTGATGGCCTCTCGATTTCCAAGAAGTTGACATCTTTAACTCTGGATGGAGTGGCACTGCCCCGTTCAGACTCAGTGCGAAACTTGGGGGTCCTCCTGGACTCACGACTCCTGCTCGAGGAGCAGGTGGCAGTCGTGGCCAGGAGGGCCTTTGCACAGCTTCGGGTTGTGTGCCAGTTGCGCCCCTTCCTGGATCAGGAGGCCCTCCGAACAGTCACTTATGCCCTTGTCATCTCCCATATAGATTACTGCAATGCGCTCTACATGGGGCTACCCTTGAAGAGTATCTGGAAGCTTCAGCTGGTCCAGAATGTGGCTGCACGGGTAGTTCTGGGTGCTATAAGATCAGCACATGTAACACCGCTACTCCGTGAGCTGCATTGGGTACCAGTTTGCTTCTGGGTCCAATTCAAGGTGTTGGTTATCACCTTTAAAGCCCTACATGGCATGGGACCAGGGTATCTGAGGGACCGTCTTATCCCGATTACATCCACCTGCACCACCCGATCATGCAGGGAGGGCATGCTTCGGATCCCATCACTAAAAGAATTCCATCTAGCGGGGTCCAGGAGGCGTGCCTTCTCGGCGATAGCACCCACCCTGTGGAATATCTTGCCCCCTGAGGTGAGACGGGCACCCTCGCTCCTGGCCTTCAGGAAATCTTTAAAGACCTGGTCCTGCTGCCTTGCCTGGAACGAAGGAAATAATAGTTCCTCCTGGGGGTGGTTAGCTTAGCAATATCCTCTTTTTAAGAACATACCATCTCTTGGATTTTTATTTTTTTATTTTTATAATATATTTTAGATGTATAGGTTTTTAACTTTTTATAATGTGATTGTAAACCGCCCAGAGTCTGCCATGGTAGAGATGGGCGGTGATAAATCCAAATAATAAATAAATAAATAATAAAATAATGTCCTTCTGAGAGAGGTTTGCTTGGCACCAAATCTGATGTTCTTTCAGGACCAGGGAAAACCTTTCTATTTGTTAAAACTCTCTAGGACAATTTTCAAACTGGTTCTCAGGCAGCAGACAAATTGCTTGTTTGTTTATTTGATTTATTTATTGTATGCCACCAGTTTCAATGAATTGACTTGCAGTAGTTTTGTTTATTGACGTGGTTGGTTTTCTTGCTCCTCTGATAGTGTTTGCTGTTGTAAAAACGCCTGATATTTAAACGTATACTTATATTTAAACATTTGGTTCTGTTTTCATTTTCACCCCACCTGTAACTTTCTCAGACAATGTTAGTGTCTGTAGTCTGTCTCTCCACCTCTACAGTGAAGGCATTTTGCTGCAGAGCACCCTGATTAAAGAGGAATATTAATTATGACTTTGTAGGAGTAGCAATTGATCAGAAAGGACTGTACTGAGTTGTCCTGTCACCTAGATCCCCAAAAGGATTCAAGGGTACCAGTGTGACTGTGGATATCTCCCTTAACACTTCCAGGCTCCAGGCCTCACTTGACCTTTTTCACATTTTTTTTAAAAAATCATATGAATGAAAAGAAAAAGAAGCTGTCATGCTGCAAAGCAAAGCACCACCTCCCAGCATCAGCTTTATTTCCAAGAATGCTCTGGGTCAGTGTTCTTAGAAAATACGATGAATGGGAGTTGGCTGCAAGCTAATGCTTTGTTGGGAACTGGGCCTACCTGTCCCAAAATAGAACAAAAATAAGAAAAGGCAGTAGATAAAGTCTGACAAGGGAGCCCACGGGGCAGCAGATAGATTTCTAACAAATTACTGTAGTGCTTTTTATGTCCTTCTTGGTTCCCATTCTGTGAACAGGCAACATCCCTCCCAGTAGCCATTTTGTGAATGTCTCTATGTTCCTAAAGAGGTTGGTGGGCTTTGCTCTAATATCAGTTCAATCTATAGGAGTGTTGGCATTGTCCTGTCTGCCAGCCCCAGATATCTGAGCTCTCCTGCCGTTCACACACACACACACACACACACACACACACACACACACTTTATTTGAAAACAAGGTAGGAAAAGCATGCCAAGCATGGTGTCCAACACTTTTTCCAAGAAGTGTTTGTATTTTCTTCTGTGTCTGTGTGTATTCTTTTCCCTCCAGGGCCTAACCAGAGTGAGCACATACAGTATATGTTGTCTCTCTGTATGTGTATGTCTGTGGGGGTCTAGTCTAAATGGGTGCATACGTCATGCATCTGCATGGGCACATAAGCATTTTAACCAGGATTATGTTGCCTCCGTGTGTCTGTGTGAAAGAGATGATTTTTTTTACTGGCTTCTCTCATTGCACCAAATTTAGTTCCATACTGATTTTGTTTTTAGAGAGTTATTCTGCTGATGGACAGACAGAATCCAGAGTCACTTTATGTTTTTTTTCTCAAACATACCATTGGGTTGGAAAGAATAGAATACTAAAATCTTGTAAGATTTCAGGAAATTTCTTTTGGATCACTGGGCCATATATAATGCAATTATAGAGCCAATTTGGCTGGGGAAAATTTTAGTCTATTTACTAACTGCTGTATTTCTTTGTGTCTGAAACTATCTACTAAGTGAGCAAACATGTATTTTGCTATTGTGGCTTAGGCTTCTGCCCTGCATCTATTTTCCTGGAAGCACATCCAAATGTATGTTTGTGCTCTACATAGTTTTTTTGTTTGTTTGTTTGTTTTAAACATCATCATAGTACACGAGACTGGGTTACCTACCTCCTCAAAATGAAATGGGATTTATAAAATATACGCTCTGCATTTTCATTCTACAGTCATCTCAATGCAGGATTGTAATGTCTTAATCAACATGTCTTGTCCAGTTCTATTTCCAACTAGACATTTTTAAAAAATAATATGGATTTGTTGTTGATGCTGTAATTTGGCACAAATGATACCTTCAAGACAATCACATTACCTGACTCCAATCGATTCTGGGCTGCTCACAGCATAAAAACAAGATGACAAATATACAATCAAAAATAGAATGTAAAACAAGAAATAAGGTGGTGAATCTGGTCAGCAAAACAAGCATATCATGTATCCAGCAAGGGGCTCCAACCACCCTAGCCCAAAGCTTGGGCGAAACCTCACCCATAGTATCACACACATTATCCACACACATATTATTCAGTGTAAATAATTCAGCATGCAAACTATACCACAAAACCATTGAAGTCCAGATTTAAAAGCTTGACTAAAAAAAACCCTTGTCAATAACTTCTTAAAGAAAACTATATTATTAGTCCTATACTCTGAAAAGGAGGACATTCCGGACCTCGGACAGTTCCTTAGATGGTCTGATCCCAAGTTATTGTTGGACAAACTAGTGCAGAGCTTTCCAAACTGTGTGTCGGGACACGTGTGTCGGCTGCAGTGTCTGTGTGTGTCGCGGCTGCTGCTGCCTCCTGGCTTCCACACAGGTCCTAGTGCCTGCCTTGTGCCTTGCTGCCTCCAAACCTGCTGTGATTCTGCACAGGTCCTAGTGCCTGCCTTGTGCCCTGCTGTAAGAGTGTGTCGCGAAATGACGCATGTCTAAAAAGTGTGTCACCAACATGAAAAGTTTGGAAAGCTCTGAACTAGTGGAAAGAAAGGTGCCTCTTTCATGTTGATGGAAATTGTGGGAAGATGATGATGATGGTGATGATGATGATCAACAGCATAAGATCATATTTACCACAGCATTTAGCTTCAGAGTATTACTGAGAAGCTCATATATGACAACCTACACTTGGCTTTGGTATCAGTGTTGGCATCATTTTTTAAATTTTATTTATTTGTCATGTTTATATCACATCCTTTGTCTAGGAGCTCAAGGCCATATATGTAACACCCCTTGCCTCCAACTTGCACAAGACCTGTGAGGTAGATTGGGCTGACAGAGTGTGACTGAACTGAAATTACCCAGTGATATTCTGTGGTTGAAGGTAGACATAAACCAGGGTCTCCTAGTCCTTAACCATAATAACATATTGCTTCATTATCTTAGCACTTTTGTCAGTTCAGGACATTATCATTTAATATGTCTAATGCAGCTTTTATTCATGGAAAGGATATCTTACAACAGCAGCTAGGATTCAGATGTCATTGTAGTTGCAACTTCATCACACAAATGATGTGTATCATGAAATGTGTATCTGTCTCATCATACAATGTCATCATAGCTCCTGCCAAATGCCTATGGTTGACACCTAAGTCACAGAAAAGTAAAATAGAACTGGTATGATGTCAAAGGGGGCATATACCAGTAGACACAGAAGTACCTGAACATCCTCATTTTCCGCACAATCATCCAATGCCTTACCCTCCCAAGTTCCACGCAAACTCCTTAAATGTTCTTATTGGTGGAAGAAAGAACTAGCAAGCAGAACTAAACACTGAAATACTCCTGCAACATAATGCTTCACTGTTTCTACCCGAAAAGCACTGTGATTGGATAGACCTAGTATGATCATTCACAGACACAACACTAAAGCTGTCAGTCATAAAATGATATTTTCTCACTCTGGAGTTCTCTTTCACATGGAGATCACCACATGGGCAAAATACTAGCATAGGACCCAGGTCAGAACCGCTCCCAGGACTCTCATCCAGGGGTATTAGTACAGCTACCAGCCCACATGAGCAGTGGCATAGGTTGAATATCAGAAGATAATGAGGCCCACAAATGCTTGGGAGGGGATCTTGGCAATGAAGGAAAACTCAGAGTAGAGAGTAGCTTAGGACTGTTGGAAATTCAGAAAATCAACATACCTCATTGCATGTAGATGAGTTCATCCCAGGATGCAATTCTCCATGTCTTTGAGGAAGTTGTTTTGTTGCCACTCCCACTTCCTTCTTCTCCCTTCGTAGTCAGCTCTCTCTGCTTCTTCTACCAGAGAAGGAGGACGCAAGTAGCATGCTGCTCCTATCCATGGAGAGGCCATGTGCTAGGCCTCAACTCAGGAGGCTCCCCCCCTTTCTCCATGCAGCCTTCACCAGCAATGAGGGGTGAGGGTGAATTAAGTTTAGGGAACCAAAGGAGAATCATTTCTCAACAAAATGGATGTAACTGGACCAATAAACGTAAGAACTCTTTTGTACTTACTTTTTGAACCTACTATGTCTAAGCGTGTGTTTCTTTGTGCTTGGGTGGGCTAAAGGTGTAAGTTTAAGAACCTGGATCTCTCTAACGTGCTCAGTGACTCTGTTTTTAAACAATATACTTTTTCTGTGCACGAGCTTATACTACGTTAAGCTCTGCTCCATTCACTGGTTCTAACAGGCCACTGAATGATCTTCAAGGACAACAGGATGACCTTGCAGCCTGATCAGACTTGTAAGCACCACTTAAGTAAAAGTGGAGGAATTCAATAACTTGATGGTTTTTCATACCTATGAAGTTTTTCAGATGTTCACAACCAGTCAGTACCCTTACTCTGAAACATTAAAATAAATGAACTTCTTTATTTTCTTTATTTATCTTTATTTTCTCTCCTGTAAATCTATTCAATCTACTTTTTAAAAACTTCACCCTTTGCACTGATTCTGGATTTATTTATTTTTATTTATTTATTTGTCATATTTATATCCCGCCCATCTCCCCCACAAGGAGGGACCCTGGGCGGTTCACAACAAAAGTTTAAAATCAGTAAAAAACTATAAATAACAATAATAAACAATAAAAATATCTAATACAGTCCGATCCAAGGAACGGTTGATCTTACTTATCCCATCGGTCAGTAAGGCTGGTCAGGGCAGATCTAAGAGACCAGCCAACCCCAAGACTGGCTGTTCCCCTCCCCTCCCCAAGCATGGTGACATAACCAGGTCTTTAAGTTTTTTCTAAAGTCCAGGAGAGAGGGGGCCGATCTTATTTCAGGACGAAGAATATTCCAGAGGGTGGGGCTACTGCAGAGAAGGCACGCCTCCTAGACCCCGTTAGATGGAAATCTCTTACAGACGGGGCTCGTAGCGTGCCCTCTCTGCAGGACCGGGTGGGAAGGGTTGATGTAACAGGGATGAGACAGTCCCTCAGGTAACCTGGTCCCATGCCATGTATGGCTTTAAAGGTGATAACCAACACCTTGAATTGAATCCGGAAGCAAACTGGAACCCAATGCAGCTCGTGGAGCAAAGGTGTTATATGTGCTGATCTTGAGGCACCTAAAATCGCCCGAGCGGCTGCATTCTGAACCAGCTGAAGGTTCCGGACATTCTTCAAGGGTAGCCCCATGTAGGGCGCATTACAATAGTCTATCTGGGAGATGACCAGGGCATGAGTGACTGTTTGAAGGGCCTCTCGCTCCAGGAAAGGGCGTAACTGGTGCACAACATGAAGTTGTGCAAAGGCCCTTCTGGCCACGACTGCCACCTGCTCTTCTCTTGTTTGATCTAACAGTCCAAATCCTACCTTATGATTAGCCTAGATTTGCATTCCTCTCTCTTATTTGGTGAACCCTAACTCCATCTGTTCATCTGGATCACTGTTACTGGGAAGAATCTGCCCCCCATGGCTGCTTAATGCATTAGTTAAGCTTCCCCAGCCCTCAACTACATTTATGATAGCCTAAAAATTGTATTGTTCAACTATATGTCCTCTCAAGCCATTTTCTCCATTTTTAAAGTACTGTACTGTATAATGACTGCTGTATATACACTATGCCTTTCCCAAAAAATAAACATGCAAGTTTGCCTACAAATGTCATAAGAATATTCCCTAATAAGACCTCCATTTTTTCCTCCACAATTAAAACATCTGTTGGCTCACAGAAATAAGAGCAAGGAGTTTCAACATGACGCTGCTGCCACCCAAAATGGTGCTTTAAAGTGCTGGTTTTAATCCATAAAGCCCTGCATGGCTTGGTGCTGAGGTACTGTATTTCAGGACTGGTTGTGAACAGAATTCTTCAACTAGAATTGAGTTGTATGACATGAACACAACAACCATCCTCCTCTGAAAACTTCAACAGAGCCCTTTTCATATGTAAAAAACCGCCCAGAGTCCCTCCGGTGAGAGGAGATGGGCGGTGACAAATCTAATAAATAAATAAAATAAATAAAGAAATAAAAATTGCATGTGATCTGTATTCTGCACGTACGATTCATTTGGGCAGTGCCTAAGTGCATACTGTACATTTCTAATTGTGCCAACATTGTTCAGAATTTAGTATGAATCTAAGGATGTTGATGGTGGAGGATCCATTCTCCCATATTTGTCCTTTGAAAAAGATTAAGGGATGACATCAGGGCCTTTGAAATGGAGCTGGCTGTTATTAAGCCCTGGGAAGGAAGGAAGCCAATGTTTTCAGTATATCTGGAGTACTGATAAGAAGAACCTTCTGTCTTTACTTATTTCTCTCCTATATTTTGCATTTTCTTTCCTCTAAGTCATTCCTCTAAGTTCTGGGACTTTGTCTTCATTTCCTTCATGCAGTATGTTACTGGAGTTTGTGGCATTTTCCTTTTACTTTACTGATAGAAGTAGTTAATGGAATTTACCCTCTGCAAGCAGGGTTATGAGTTCATTTAGGTGGAGAAACTAACATCTTTGCTTATAATAATATTTGACACAAGGGGTATCACATTCCTGGGAAATCTACATTGTGGTATTCTTTGTACCTCCTAATTACAACACTAGGATATTACATTTGCTACTTGGTTATGGTTCTTTGAGTATGGAAATCAGGTTTATTCCAGGAACAGAAATTTCGCAAGAAACCTTCCACTTTACCGTAGCTCTAAAGTTCTGTATAGTCTAGACCAGTGTTTGTCAACCTTGGCAACATTAAGATGTGTGAACTTCAACTCCCGGTTGGGGGAGATGGGCGGTCATATAAATTTAAATAATAAATAAATAAATAAACTCCCAGAATTTCCCAGCCAGCCATGCTGGCTGGAGAATTCTGGGAGTTGAAGCCCACGCATCTTAAAGTTGCCAAGGTTGACAAACAATGGTCTAGAAATACCAAACTGAACTGTAACCAATAGTAAGAACAGCTTCCCTCCTTACCTAGGGAGAGAACATCTTCTTTACTTAATGTTTTCACGCACAGACTAAACAGACATTGTTTAGGGATGCTTGAGTTTGGATTCTCTCACTTTCAGTAGCCCTCTTAGAGCCTTCAGTAACCAACTCTACAATTCCTTGATTACACTCTTTGGGGCTGTAGATTGGGGATCCTTCCTTCAGTCCTCTCCTATGTTAAAAGAAACTTCCTTTCATGTAAAAACCGACCTCTAATACAAAAAGCGCGTCCTTTCTTTGATGTTCTGCATTTCAATAAACGGGGGAAGCCATTTCTTACGTTGGGGAGCTCTTAGAGACATGACCTTTCACCCAAATCCTGGGGAACTCTGTGTACTTGGTCCAAGGTAAAGACAGGTGTTCCCTTGGCAGCTGCCCTTCTCAGGCATCACACTGTGCTCTGCTATTTTGTTGCTCTCTCTTCAGTCTCATTTCAGTTGGGGAGTCCATTTGTCTGATGTTTTCAATCTTGTGTTCCGAAGAATATTAGTCAGAGGAAGGTGTTATATCCTAGCATTTCTTCCCATCAGTGATTTGCCATGAGGGTCAACTTAATTTCCTCTAAGTCAATGAATTTACATTCTATTAATTTCCGTATAGGGTGGCTTCAGTTCCTAAGTATCTCTATCACTTTCAAAAGAAATGGCCCCAGAACCTACCATCCCATTTGGTACTGCTGTTGGGTTGGGCAGTTAAAGCAAGAACTCAATGAGCATGAGCAATGATATGAAAATGTAACCCAAGGGACACTTTTCTGTCTTTAATGGCATTGCAGTAACTTTTTAAAAAACATATTGTCTGCCTCTAAGAACAACACTTCCCTTTTCAAGATGGGTTACATACATAAAAGAGGTGAAATCATTAATAAAATCAACATCCTACAAAAGTTAAAACATTCCTCCAGGATAGTAACATTTACTCCAATTCCAATTGGGGCCTAGGTAGAAGGTTTGCCCACATGCAACCCTAGGTCAGTAATGTTGGAGAGTGTGTTTTCTTGTACACGCAGAGTATCAGAAAACGATCAGCACCAGAGATCAATTAACGACGCCAGTCATTTTAGTAACTTAGTTGCAGTTATATTTTTCTGTAGCTTGAATCATGTCAACTGGATTTCTATTTTCTCAGTGGAAACGTTTCACTCCTTATCCAAGGAGCTCCTTGGATAAGGAGCGAAACGTTTCCACTGAGAAAATAGAAATCCAGTTGACATGATTCAAGCTACAGACAATTCCACCTGGATGACTGAGAACCTTCATAGACAGTTATATTTGTTACTCATATAAACAGATATTTACAGAAACAGAAACAGAGTAAGCAGGGTGGGGCAGGCAGGTTCTTTTATACTCTTCAGCCTGGATCATGGGCTGCCTGACCTTTTAAAGTTTGCAGGTGTTTACCTAATAAGGTTATATTGCTGTGACTTACCCTCAAGGAATAATACGCCAACAGGTAAATGGGCATTTGCTATTCCAAGCTTTCTTAAAAGTTAACAGTGAAAGGACCCTTTGGGTAGAGTTGTATCACTTCAAAAGATTTCCAAATTTTATCCGTTCTTAATCTACAGGCAGATTCTTCAAACCATGGAGGTTCCATAATGTCTCATGTCTTCCCAATGATAGCGGTGTTTTGCATGTGGATGCATGATCATGAGATTTCAGGGCTGTTACATTTTGCTGCTTTCACTTGGGAAGAAGCCATAGCCATACTCTTTACAGGTTGGTTGGTTTTAGGTATTTTACATCCACCTCTCCCAGCTTTAGCTCAAATCAAATGCCCACCTCTTCAAAAAAGTGATTTCTTGCTTTTTTTATTCTCCAAAGCTTACAGTGAGCCATGTTGGCTCTTAAGAAAGATGATATGTGCAGACTGATGTCTTTATTATAACCAGGCAAACTGTAACTAAATAATCAGCAGCTTTTTGAATTCCAACTCTTCATCAAAGGAAACATTAAGGAAACTTATGTGTGTTTCTTGCTGCCACACTAACTTGCAAGGGATCTATGTGCCATTTTTAGATATTAGAGATTATGGAAAAATAATAAATCAAAAATTAATTATATGGACTAGAAATAGCCTGATCATTGATTTCTGCACATCTCTTTGCAATGATTTAAGTATTAATTTAATTGTATCATAGTATTCGCATCACTGCATCTATTTTCAGCTCTGATTGCTAACTATGCTTCAAGAAGGAATTAGTGATTTCTGTGTTCCTGGCAACAAATCCTGCTACTTTAAGATGTTCACAGTTTTTACTTTTCTAGGTTATGTTCACTGTAGATTCCATCTGTTTTTCAACCCTTGAAATGTACCTTTCTACACATTTTAAATATCCATCAGAGTTTGAAGGGTAAGATTTTATTTTATTATTTTTTAAAAATTGTGTCCATTGATATTTTCAAATAGCCTTGGTATATAGAAGCTAGCCAATTTCTGTTGCCTATAAAAAGCCAGACTGCGATATTGTACATTTCACTTATACAACACACATATGGGGCGACTTAGCTGGCCGGAAGGAGTATTAGGTATGTTCGCCACCTTGAGTTATTTATAAAAATAATAAAGGCGGGATAGAAAATAATAAAAAAATAAAATAAAATAAAATAAAATAAAATAAAATAAAATAAAATAAAATAAAATAAAATAAAATAATAAAATAAAATAAAATAAAATAAAATAAAATAATAAAATAAAATAAAATAAAATAAAATAAAATAAAATAAAATAAAATAAAATAAAATAAAATAAAATAAAATAAATAAAATAAAATAAAATAAAATAAAATAAAATAAAATAAAATAATAAAATAAAATAAATAAAATAAAATAAAATAAAATAAAATAAAATAAAATAAAATAAAATAAAATAAAATAAAATAAAATAAAATAAATGATATAGGAATGGTGTCATGGTGGCCAATTTGGCACTGCAGCGGTATTAAAAAGGATCTCTGTAGAACAGTGTGTTAAACAGAGAGCAGCAAGACTATTTTACAATGTGGAATGCAGAATGTAAATAGTGGAAATATGAGTTCAGCTGGAGAAAAATCTATTTAAAAGAAGTCATGCCTTTTGTACATAATGGAAACATGGGTAAATGTAAAGTACTTATTCCTGTCAATTGTGCAATATATATGAAGAAAATATTATAAACAGTGCCATGAGTTCTTTGCCTTGGAGCCCACTTTGGTAATGTGTTTTTGCATGCTGAATAGCTGGGAAGTTATCCTGTTTTCTGTAAAAAAATCTATATGCTTCCAACATAATGTTTCCAACTGTTATAGTCTGAGTGCTGGTAATAAAGGTGGGACAATAGCAAACAAACAAACAAACAAAAAACCCCAACACCCTTCATCAGACTGACCCTGAAGTATACTGCTTTTAAGACTCTGATTATAGGAAACCAACCTTTCCAGCTGGTCCAGTAAAACTATGTGTTGTTGACAACACTATTTGCAAGTGATTCCTCCCTGGAGGTTTAGAAATACCTTTGTGTTATGCTGAATGGCATCAAACAGGCTCAGAATTTAAGCTCAAACATATTATTCATCTCCAGATCATGTTTCATGGGTGGGTCCTAGATTTGGACTAGGGGAACATAACACACTAAGTATAAAAATCAGTTGTGGATATTTGACAGTATTTTTTAAAATCCTTCATGTGTACAGTTTTCCATGATTTATATTGTTACTGATAAAAAAATAGAAACTTGGGGTCAGAAAGGCAAGGAGGATAAGTGGCATAATTAGCCAATGATGTCAATGATGTAATTTCTCTAATTTTTGTCATGGTGTAATTTCCCTTATTTTTATCATTTGTGCGATGAAATCATGATGTGTGTGACCACATCATGGCTTCTACCAGACACCTATCAGTAGAAATATTAGAGAAGAGGAGTAGCTAAAATGAAATATAGAAGTTTGGGGAAGCATATATGGGAAGAGGAAGGGAAAACAATCTCATTTTACTGATCATCTTGGATTTAAAGTATTGTTTCCAAAACGGGGCAAATTTCTTGTTCAAAGAATGGTGTGTCTGACTTTGGAAGATCCGAGTGTCTGGGTGTAAGGCAGTGTTTCTCAACCTTGGCGACTTTAAGACGTGTGGACTTCAACTGCTAGAATTCTGTATGGTGGCTGGGGAATTCTAGCAGTTGAAGTCCACACGTCTTAAAGTTGCCAAGGCTGAGAAACACTGGTGTAAGGGGTTATCAGACACCAAATACCTATTCTCCTAATACAGAAGCCATTGAGACAAGATCCAACATTTCTGAACAAATGTTAGCTCATATTATTCCTCTGTTTAGTCAGATGCTGTGTAACAATTGTTGCTTTTAAATGGAAGGACAACAAGCCTTGGAAAATAAAAAGGTCTTCACCTGGTGCTGAGGGAAAAACAAAAACAAAAACAGTCAAATTGCATCCTCTGGGACAGTAGTCATTTAACAACTGGAAATGAAATAGAGTATTTGAAACTTTTATATCAGGGTAAATTAAATACTATTTGTAGAACTCAATCATCTTGTTTTCCCTCAGTTCTTTTCATATGTTTCTTTCCTTTATTTTAAAGTGAAGGGTCCAGACTCACAATCCAGAGTCATAATGTCCTTCTGTTGTTTCCTCATTGGTTTATGAAGTTTTATTGGCCAATCCATGTATTGTTCACCAAGCTATCCTTTTTTCTCCACCATCCAATGGAAGTTTTTTGTAATATTACCTGATACCATATATTCATTATATGCCTGAAGACTTGAAAACTAATTTTATATATAAATGTCTAGAGCCTTTTAATTCATTCTCCCCCCTCCTTAAGCAGTTTAGGCTCTGATCTAAATCCAAACAACCAATTGGAAGGATCCAACTTCACAATTCCAGGTGTTTTTATTCTAAATTATAGGTGATCAGGCTCTTCTGGGCAAAGGTGCCATTTTCCATGGAACTCACTTGGAAGATGACCTGCTAGAGATGTCAAGAAAATTAATCATCTCAACATGTAGAGCCAAGTCAAACAGATAATCATTTATGAAAGAAAATGCCAAATAACTCAGTCCACTGATTCACTTTGTTCAGGAAATCCCCAAAGTCTCAGGTTTCTAATCCTAGCCTTGTTTTTACACTTCTTCCCCACTCCATTCTGAAGAGCCCCTTTGTCTTTCAGTGCAACTGTAACTGAACTGTCATAGCCAGAGGAAGTATTTTTCCAACTCCGCAGCTGTACTGTCCAAGGCCATTCCTGGAATTAACTTAATCTTACCCTGAAATGGGGGCAAGGAGATGAAAACTGGACTCCTCTATCATTGACTGCCTCCAGCTTCTCCACAATCACTTCCCTTCACTTCTAATCCTGTCTCCAGATCAGTTCCGCTAAGTGAAGCAGAGGTGAATAACTCAATCGCCCTTTTTTTTTTCCTCCTGGACAAGTGGTTTAAACAGACAAACATAAGCAAAATGTCAGAAGCATGCTTTTAGATTAGCATTTTCACAAACTCTATGATTTGCTTTAATGTTTTTATTTTTTACAAGAAAGCAATCGAGCAAGGGATTCTTCAGTGCTTCAGTATTACTCTAAGAACACTGGTAAAACTCAGACTCGTATATACAGACTGCATATATATTATCCTGATAGCTCACATATGAAGGTCAAGTCAATCCTGCTGAACAACCTGGATGAAAGACCATCTGGAACCATACGTAACCCAATCTGAGTTCCGTGTTTACATATCACACATAGATACAGGAGTAGACTTTGGCATGAAAACTAATGGGGAAGGGATAGGAGGAAATTAGTCTCTCTTTCCCTCATTTACCTTACAAAGTTTCATGGGAAAAAAGAAGCATAGACATATTTCTTCCCCCTCTGATCTACCTTTATTGAACAGATCTAGGAAAATCAGACTTCCTGCACCTATTCAAATGAAATACAGTACATGATAGAGCCAGGCAGATCAGGGTCTTTGGAACAGGATGAAAATCATTGTCTTTCATGTTCTCCTAGAAGTTTATTGTCATTGGCAGATTATGCTGGATATCTTCCAGTCCTAGTGTGGTCAACCTATGTTGCTTTGTGCACAATCTTACCACCTCCACCACCTCCACAATCTCTTCTCCATTTGATGGCAGCTATAGAAGTCAGATGTGTAGAATCAGTTTTGCTACACTATGTTTTGATGAAGACCATGTGTGTGGCTTGAATTTCTTAAAAGAGAGTCTATGAGATTAAGGGTTGAATCAATGAAATTGTATCCAGTAATGAAAGGGGGGAAGTAAAGTAGATAGTTTTCAACTTCCAGAGAAAAATAGAATATGGATTGATCAAGATAGGAAACATTGTCCTTCACTGGAATTACAGAAGAACTCTCTTGATGAATGAGGAAAGAGAAATGCCACCTCAAATATCTAAAGAACAGATCTTTCTATTCTGAGGTTATGTTCAACATATTTTAGCCTCAAAATTCAGCTGAAATGGCTCATAACATAGTAGGCATAGACTGATTTGGGGACTGTCTATTTAAAGTAATTAACTTTATTTCCTTAGGTTCCACCACTGTTATTTATTTAATCTGTGGCTGAATAATTGTGTCTGCTCAAGGCAGACCTGCAAGCCTGGAGCATTAAGCCTCCTGTCTTCAATGGAGCTTGTTATAGGCTTAAGTTTCGGTACAATGTAATGCATATTTCCTATTCAGGACCTTCTTCTCCAGCTTTCTGTAAAAGCTTTGTTAACATGTCCTGTTACATTTATTTTATGTAACTGTGATTCCTTTTCATTAAAGAACTATCCATAACATTCTTTTCAGGGTTTTTAGATTGCCCTGGTGTAGATTTCACCATCCTTGCTGACACTAAATAGCTGTAGGCAGAGTATGCTCCTTTCTTTGGTGAACTTGTCTGCAAACTGGCTATTGATTCAATGACTCGCTGTGGATAATGGAAGATCCATGCCACAGGGGACAAGGATGTCAGGAAAAGACATGACAAGCAAAAAAAAAAAAAAGGGGGGGGGGAGGGAAAGAGAAGCCAAGCAGGGTCTCTTGCCAGAAAGGTGGTGCAATTGTGTCTTAAGTATTGCAGCTCTCCACATATGATCAATAACAGAGCATTGCATAGGCATGACTTCACTCCCCCCCCATTAGAGTGCTTTCTTCTATTTCCATTGTTTGCAATTGAGAAATTCATGAGCTCACCGTCTCCTTAGATCAGGAAATGAGAACGGTGATAGAGAAATGCATTTTTGGATACATTTTGATCCTTTAACTATCTATAAAATTTAAAAATGGTTAGAGGTTCCCATGTGAGTAGGTAGATGAATCACCGTCCAGGAAGCAGCTAGTGCATCTCAGAGGGTTGTTCTCTCTTCAACCACATCTGATAAATACCCTGTGAAGTGGTGATAGTGAAGCAACAACTCTGTCTTCCCAGCTGAAGTATTCATTTCCTAGTCTGTGTGCCTTAATCATTAATGTGCAGACTTTGACTGTCATCAAAGTCAGTTGCCCTATTGGCTGGTTTGAAAGTGATATTATTCTGATCTCAAAGCCCTAATTGGCTAAGAGGACCAAATCAATGTTTTGCTCCTTCCAAATTCTGTAGTACGTGCCAGAAATCATCCAACTAAGGAAATCCTGCCTATCATAGTTCCAAACCAGTGGTATGAATATAAATGCTGGTTCTTATTTCTTAGCTTGGTAGATTTCTGAAGTCTTTAAGGCAGATTCAGCTACCTATCATCAATACCACATCAGAGGAGATGCCTAAGAATGATACCCCCCCCAACACACAATGCCATACATTCAATGTTACTTTTTAAATTCTGTTTTTCCATTAAAAACACTTTGGTATCTGTATATAAGCACAACTTTTCAAATTCAAGTATAATCAGATATAATGCTCCAGTAATGCCAGATACTGAATGATGCTGCCAAACCATCCATAGGAAAGTGAGATAATATATTGTTGTTTATTCGTTCAGTCGCTTCCGACTCTTCGTGACTTCATGGACCAGCCCACGCCAGAGCTTCCTGTTGGGGGTCACCATCCCCAGCTCCCCCATGGTTGAGTCTGTCACCTCCAGAATATCATCCATCCATCTTGCCCTTGGTCGGCCCCTCTTCCTTTTGCCTTCCACTTTCCCTAGCATCAGCTTCTTCTCCAGGGTATCCTGTCTTCTCATTATGTGGCCAAAGTACTTCAGTTTTGCCTTTAATATCATTCCCTCAAGTGAGCAGTCTGGCTTTATTTCCTGGAGTATGGACTGGTTTGATCTTCATGCAGTCCAAGGCACTCTCAGAATTTTCCTCCAACACCACAGTTCAAAAGCATCTATCTTCCTTCGCTCAGCCTTCCTTATGGTCCAGCTCTCGCAGCCATAGGTTACTACAGGGAATACCATTGCTTTAACTATGCGGACCTTTGTTGTCAGTGTGATGTCTCTGCTCTTAACTATTTTATCAAGATTTGCCATTGCTCTCCTCCCAAGAAGTAGACGTCTTCTGATTTCCTGGCTGCAGTCAGCATCTGCAGTAATCTTTGCGCCTAGAAATACAAAGTCCGTCACTGCCTCCACTTTTTCTCCCTCTATTTGCCAGTTATCAATCAAGCTGGTTGCCATAATCTTGTTTTTTTTGAGGTTTAACTACAACCCAGCTTTTGCACTTTCTTCTTTTTAGGTATGGGGATATAAGTTGATTTTTTCCAATCTGATGGCCATTCTTGTGTTTTCCAAATTTGCTGGTATATGGCATGCATCACCTTGACAGCATCATCTTGCAAGATTTTAAACAGTTCAGCTGGGATACCGTCGTCTCCTGCTGCCTTGTTATTAGCAATGCTTCTTAAGGCCCATTCAACCTCACTCTTCAGGATGTCTGGCTCCAACTCACTGACCACACCGTCAAAGCTATCTCCAATATTATTATCCTTCCTATACAGATCTTCCGTATATTCTTGCCACCTTTTCTTGATCTCTTCTGCTTCTGTTAGGTCCTTACCATCTTTGTTTTTGATCATACCCATTTTTGCCTGGAATTTACCTCTGACGTTTCTAATTTTCTGGAAGAGGTCTCTTGTCCTTCCTATTCTATTGTCTTCTTCCACTTCCGCACATTGCTTGTTTAAAAATAATTCCTTATCTCTTCTGGCTAACCTCTGGAATTTTGCATTGAATTGGGCATATCTCCCCCTATCGCTGTTGCCTTTTGCTTTCCTTCTTTCTTGGGCTACTTCCAGTGTCTCAGCAGACAGCCATCTTGCCTTCTTGGTTTTCTTTTTCTTTGGGACGTTTTTTGTTGCCACCTCCTGAACAATGTTGCGAACTTCTGTCCATAGTTCTTCCGGGACCCTATCTACTAAATCTAGTCCCTTAAATCTATTCTTCACCTCCACTGCATATTCCTTAGGAATATTAGTGAGCTCATATCTAACTGATCTGTGGGTCTTCCCTATTCTTTTTAGTCTGATTCTAAATTTTGCAATAAGAAGTTCGTGATCTGAACTACAGTCAGCTCCAGGTCTTGTTTTTACCGACTGTATAGATGTCCGCCACCTTTGGCTGCAAAGGATGTAGTCAATCTGATTTCGGTGTCGACCATCTGGTGAGGTCCATGTATAAAGTCGTCTTTTAGGTTGCTGGAAGAGAGTGTTTGTTATGCACAGTGAGTTGTCTTGGCAAAATTCTATCAGCCTATGTCCTGCTTCATTTTGTTCTCCCAGACCATGCTTGCCTGTAATTCCAGGTGTCGTCTGACTACCCACCTTAGCATTCCAGTCTCCTGTAATGAAAATAACATCTCTTTTTGGTGTATTATCCAGTAGGTGCTGCAGATCCTCATAGAACTGATCTACTTCTGCTTCTTCAGCATCTGTGGTTGGGGCGTATATTTGGATCACTGTGATGTTAAATGGCTTACCCTGAATTCGAATTGAGATCATTCTATCGTTTTTTGGATTGTATCCAAGCACTGCTTTAGCCACTTTATTATTAATTATGAAGGCTACTCCATTTCTTCTGTGGTCCTCTTGTCCACAGTAGTAGATCTGGTAGTCATCTGATGTGAAGTGGCCCATTCCAGTCCATTTCAGTTCACTGACACCTAAAATGTCTATATTTAATCTTGACATCTCACCAATAACCACATCCAATTTGCCCTGGCTCATAGATCTCACATTCCAGGTTCCTATGGTGTGTTGATCTTTAGAACATCGGATTCGTCGTTCACCACCAACACTGTCGGCCGCTAGCCATCCTTTCGGCTTTGAGCTAGCTGCGTCATCACATCTGGGGCTAGTTGAACGTATCCTCTGTTCCTCCCCAGTAGCATTTTGACCATCTTCCAACCTGGGAGTCCCATCTTTCGATGATATACCGACATATCTCTGGTTGTACTGATCCATTTAGTTTTCACGGCAAGAATACTGGGGTGGGTTGCCATTACCTTTCCCCAGGGATCGTATTTAGTCTGACCTCTCTGCCACGACCTTCCCGTCTTGGGTGTCCCTTCACGGTTTAGCTCATGGTTTCATTGAGGTGCTCAAGCTCCAGCACCACGACAAGGTAACGATCTCCTTTGCTGGAGGCTTCTATTCTTCCTCCCCGCTTTTCCTTGGGGAAACATCTAAGCACATAAGAGCCTTGCTGGATCAGGCCATTTGGTATCCATTGAGCTACTTTTGTCTATTTGCTTGACAAGCATCTCATGACTTCTATATATTTAATGCTACGTTTGCGGTGATTTTATTAGAAGCAGCAGACATAATGGAACTCTATGCTCCATCTGATCATGTGCAACAAGGAAAAACACTGATTGAAACTTGTCCCTCTGGCACATCTTCCAGGTTTCTGAGTATGCATTTGTCAAAACACAGACCAATTCTTCCAAATAACAGCACACAATATTTTTACCTTCCAACAGGCTCAGTTACACTGTTGGGCATCCTCTTTACACTGGACTAGATCTAAAAATATCACTGTTCATCTCTTGACATTATAGCAGATTTGTTCAAAGGCAGCTCTAACACAGTTCTGTGTTTTTTTCCTCTATGAGATGAGAATCTGCTCCAAGTACTATTAATAGTTGAAACAGAAGTTTGAAGATGGCTGGCTACCACCTTAGTGGCAAACCTGGAGAGCTCATAAGTGAGATTTGTGTTTCTGCAGATTAGCTGAATCAATACATCATCTACTGTCTTTGGCACAGGTGCTGATAAGCCAGATGATCCCTGATGCTTAAGTTCTACATCAGCGGACTTCTTATCTTCCAGACAAAGAGCATCATGATCCTCCAACCCTTCAGACACAGCCGATGGTCTCCTTGGTGTATAAGCTCTTCTGCTCTTACACACTTGAAGCTAACATTTGTGGGAGGCTGTGGAGTAGCCCTTTTGACATGGTGGGTTTGCTTGTACTCTCATGCTTCCTTTGTGCTACAGAGTTAACATTTAAGCTGCACAATGTCAATGTGTGGGCACTTCTGCTGGGAATAGGTCTGGGAGTAGCTGCAGGGAGACCTGATATCATTGTACAAGGTATTCAGTGATGGGAAGCACACTTAGAAGGGCGGTAGAAGCACTGGAGACTAAACTTAAAGTAGGACACTGCCCCCCCCCCCCCCCCAGACAGACAGACAGCTTCCTACTGTATCTCTGAGCATGTTGGTCCCTCTGGCCCCACCTTCCACTGTTCAGCTTTCCCCATCCTTTTCTGCACAGGAACTGACTGTGATCTACTTTAGATAATGCCCCCGCTCCTATCCCATTCTATGGAAATTACTGGCTTGCCTTGCTAGGTCTAGATGGTGATTGCTAGTAGTTTGTCAGAAAAAATGATCAACTTTGGGAGGACATCCTCTCTTCTAAGTTGTGTTTCTTCCTATTCTTAATTGCTACCTTATGACAGCTTTTAATAGCTCTTAATAGATTGCAAAACCATATCTACTACTTGTAGGCACTGCAAGTAACGGACCAACATGAAGCCCATCTTCCCAGAGCCCCTCCCAGGTCACTAGTACTGATTGTTCCATTCCAACAGTCTGAGATCTTGTCAGTGGTGCAATGTAGAGAATTAGGCTTAGCTAACTAGAAGTGATACATGGCCTAGTTCATGGCACTAAGGGAGGAGGAAAGAGGTAGAAAAAGAAAGAAGTATCTGCTATGGTCTGCACAGGGTATCTTCCATCCATTTAGTAATTCTTTTCAAGCAACCAATTTTTGAATAGAATAAAAACCAATCTACAGTTTCATTACTCATTAGATTCCTTTTTGCTTTTCTTCTGGATTTCTGGATTATAGACCTTCTTTCTTCCTAAATTCATTTGGGTTGATTTACCTGGTACCCCCATATATTGATTTGGCAAAGTGTAATGGAATGTGAGAATGACCTTGGAAGATAGGGGGAAGAGATGCTGCCTAGGGAACGACTTGATAAAAGAGGGAGGAGTCTGCAACTGAGTAATGGGCAGAAAAAGAGACTTAGAAAGGACCTGCCCTAACTGCTCAGGCGGTAAATAGGGAGGGCGGGAGATTTGTACTTTCAGACTTGCAGGATTCTGTTAATGTAGCCTAACAATAAAGTAGAAGTGGCTCATCTGGTTGTGTTTCCTGTCTGGTTTACCTGGGAGGGCCGACACAAAGATAGCATGTTATCCTGTCTTTGTATAACAGATGGTGGAGGGGCACTAGCCACTTTACTGGCTGTTTTTTTTTAAGTGGTCAGATGTATAATTTCCCATCAGAGGACAGAAAGTGCATTACCTGAGAACCATAATAAGAAAGTAGACAATTAGACAATTATCTTAAAAAACACAGAAATGATGGCACTTTGAAAAAGGAAGCAGGATACTGAGGGAAATATACAGCCCCCCCCAATGTTCTAAAAAATAAAGGAGCATATTAAAATGAACATGAGGGGAGGGCTAAGTAAAAACCCTAACCCTAAGTAACAAGTAATGCAATTGAAACATGATTGACTTTAAACAAAATAAAACATTGGAATGGAATGGGATCTATATGTTGTACAAAAGTAGAAGGATGGGATAAGATAGGATAGGAAGTTGAATAAGCTAACTGGGAAACCAAATGAGAATAGGAATGAAGGATTAACTGGATAGTTAGAATAGTTAATAGAAGGATTAACTGAAATATAAGTCAACTGGCATGGTGGCTAAGACGCCAGGCTTGTCAATCGGAAGATCGCAAGTTCGGAGGTTCGAATCCCTAGCCTCGCGTGACGGAGTGAGCTCCCGCACTCGCCCCAGCTCTTGCCAACCTAGCAATTCGAAAGCAGGCAAATGCAAGTAGATGAATAGGTACCACTTCGGTGGGAAGGTAACAGCGTTCCGCGTGCATCATGCCGGCCACATGACCGTGGAAGCGTCTTCGGACAGCGCTGGCTCTTCGGCTAACAAACGGAGATGAGCACCGGCCCCTTCAGTCTGACACGACTGCACAAATGTGCGGGGGGAACCTTTACCTTTACCTTTACGTCAACTGGTGTTTTGCAAAAGAGAGCAGAGTCACGTACAGAACTACTAAAAAAAAAAAGAAAAACTGGATAATAACATGGTGCAATACAGTGACAGCAATACACACTGTGTGGAGCTTTGAAGGGCACCTTGATTTACTGAAGCTTTGTCTGAAATGTCATCTCAAAGCCAAGCCTTGAACTGGGGTTCCCCTCTGAACTGCTGGATCGGAGTGGCCTAACTGCTTTGACCTGATTGCTGAAGGGAGCTGCACGTGATTCTTTCCGCTGGATTGAAGCAGCCAGATGAATCAAGTTGGTCCATTTCTAACTGAGATGTCACGATGGAGTGGCTCAATTTTTCAAGTCATGCCGTTATCGCAAATTGGATTGCTGCAATGGTCTGTTTCACACAGGCCTAATGCATACATCTATTTCTCTCTTTCCCATAACTCTGCTACACATAAATGGCTGCGACTGGGACCACCAGTTGCAGTTGGCACTCTAATTGGATCTGTCTCTGCCAATTTTCTCTTTGCCCGCTAAGGTAGGTGTGTGTGTGTGTGTGTTTAATGTAAGTACTAAAAGTTCTGATTTTGCCCTCCTTTATGGCATTGCGAGGGGCGCGATGGCTCAGTGGTTAAGACGCCAGGCCTGTCAATCGGAAGGTCGGCGGTTCGAGACCCGAGCGCCGTGTGACGGAGTGAGCTCCCGCACTCACCCCAGCTCTTGCCAACCTAGCAATTTGAAAGCATGCAAATGCAAGTAGATAAATAGGTACCACTTCGGTGAGAAGGTAACAGTGTTCCGCACACGTCATGCCGGCCACATGACCGTGGAAGCGTCTTTGGACAGCGCTGGCTCTTCGGCTAAGAAATGGAGATGAGCACTGGCCCCTAGAGTTGGACACGACTGTGCAGGGGAAAACCTTTACGTTGGCTGTTGTGGGTCTTCCGGGCCTTCGACAATACATTGAAAACCTTTACCTTTTACTTATGCCATTGCATCAGCATCGCCCAGGAGTTACATTTCCTGAATGCATATCAGGGCAGAGCGATTCACAATCATGGGTAGGGAGAATTAGGCACTTTATTCCCCCCTTGTATAAGTTAAAAACCATCCTGAACTGCCTCATTTGATGCTAGGTTAAAGCTTTACACTGAGTTGAGCCATTGTCCTAGTGTATATCTCTTTCCACTGTAATTCATTTTCACCTACACTCTGGCTTTACCAGTCTTTCAAAAATCATCCAATTAAAATAGTGTTCTTTAATTAATGTGTATTTTGAAACAGAGCTAAGTAGTGCAGTCCAACTTGTAGATGTGATGCTCCTGTATTCACTATATATTTATTTTCCCTTTGGATATTTTTCTATTCCACCCTTCCTTTTCCCCATAGATTTTTCCTACGTGAAAAAGTACCACAGTAGTATTCAAGCCTAACTTTCAAACCCACAATGATTGGGTAGCCCCTACAGTCAAGCAAAACAAGCTTGCCCAGCCCTTGAACGAACTGGACTCATTTTCTCATTCCAACACCCTGACTCAGGTCCTTGGCGTCGTCTGTTTGCATGCTCTAATAAAATATACTTCTGTTCTAGACTTGGAATGATTGTTAATACTAATACTAGCAGGTTACATATGCTGCAACAGAAAAGCTGGCTTACCTAAATACAAAAGAACACATTGAAGCTTGTACTAGAAAATCTTTTAATGTAGTAAATCAAAACAGCTGTTTCAGGGTATTTAATTTTCACTCTTGTTCACTATAAACTAGGGTCTCAGATAAATTCAGGCCTAGTTTACACATTAGCAATTGTGATAGTAAAACTGTTTCTGGACCGAAACTGGGAACATCCAGGCTGTTCAGGATGTGTACACATACCCCATATATCTGGAGACTCCAACCCTAATCCTGGATTTATTTATTTCCCCTGATATATAGAGATGCTCAACAAATACCACTGTTGTAAATTCTGTTATGAATTGACCTGAAATTTGCTTGTGGTTTGGAATATAATTGTTCACCAAATTTCTCATTTTTCTGAATTTTGCAGTGGAGTCATTAACCCCAAAATCAGGCAAACAAATAAATACAATGCATTTAAAATATATACATTCAAAATTCTTAATACTGAAATGTGAATTTCATGCATGTTTTAAGAAAAAAAAGTCATGGGCAAATTAGTATGGAAATGGAATAGGAAGGATAAATAAAAAGTGACAGGAATCAGAAATAGCTTGTTCTGTCCTCCCCTGATGGTTCATTCATGTTAAATATGGTGTCAAGTTTCCTGGCATTTTCCATTTCAACCATTGAGCCAGATCATTTGGAAAGAATTCAACCATTCTTTATATCCCCACTCTTTGAGCTAATGTTGTTTTCTCAAGGATGGAAAATGTTCATTGATGCTTTTATGGACCATGTTCCTCAGATCAGAGCAGAATTCTGGCACAGACCAGGATGACACTGGGTTTTGCAGTCAGCATGCCCAATGTGCCTTGGGATTTAAGCCCAATTAAAGGTGGCTGTTGTGGGTCTTCCGGGCTGTGTGGCCGTGTTCTGGAAGCTGTGGTTCCTAACGTTTTGCCAGCATCTGTGGCCGGCATCTTCAGAGGGCAGGAGCACAGAAAGAAGCAAACTCTCTGTGCCCAGATTAAAGGCTCTCCCAATTAAAGGCTCCCCCAATTAAAGGCTCTCCCAAAATAGCAAACTATTCGCTTTGTTACTGGTAAGAACTCAGTGGTTATAGATTTAAATTTATTTTTTCACCCCATGTTATAAATTTATAGCACGGGGTGAAAAAATAAATCAATACTTTTGGGGATGTAGGAAAGAGAAACTATTATGATTATTGCTTAAAATAAAAGAAACAACATTGTTGAGTGGAGCTCATTTCCTGGTTAATGTATAGACTAGTGTTTCTCAACCTTGGCAACTTTAAGATGTGTGGACTTCAATTCCCAGAATTCCCTAGCCAGCATGGGTGGCTGGGGAATTCTGAGGGTTGAAGTCCACACATCTTAAAGTTGCCAAGGTTGAGAAACACTGGTGTAGACACATCCATGCAGTTTTCTTGCTGGGATTTCAGAAGTGGTTTGCCATTGCCTTCTTCCAGGATATGCTTTCAATAAGTAAATAAATAAATTCACAGTCTAGTCTTCAGCCTTAGGATTCCTCCGTGGCCTCCTATCCAGGTATCTAAGCAATCAGGTTTGGCTGTGGTTAGTGCCCAGTACAGAGAAGGATGGGAAGTTGAATTAATGGTGTATGGCTTACTAGTTGGATTCAGGGTTTGGAGTAAATATTGGGGGAGTTGTTTTGATGTCCGTCATAACATACACAAATTCCAATGTATACATATGCAGATATTTACAGTGGTGTCTGCAAGGGTGAACCCTTTGTTCTGTTGTAGACCCAGCTTGTATAGTTAGCTCCACATTCCCCACAGATATTGCATGAGTGTGTGTGTGTGTATGTGTATGTGTGTGTACATATTGCCTTTCAGATCCTGCACAGAAACATACAGTTTATCAAACCAACACTTCTTTGCCCTGGGTAGGATGATTCTTCACTTTCCACCCACCTGCCTTTGCCCAGCTCCACTGCTTCAGTTTTATTTAATAGGAAGATTGATGCCAGAAGGTTTGCTTTTCAAGGAATATCAAGCATAGCCATAGGGTTCCTCTTATGTTTTTCATTGCATCTATTGAAATAATAATAATAATAATAATAATAATAATAATAATAATAATAATAATAGAAAAAGCTCAACCCCTCTTTAGAAATTGAACTATTTGAAATAATATTTTTCCTCTCCATGATCAGAAGAAAGACATTCATTTATGCCTATCTTTAAATAATCCATTGAACTAAATCTGGGTTTCTCACATCTAGTCCTTCCCTAAAACAGAGGACAATTCAGTCAGCGATATCGCTGGAGCAGAAGGCTTTTGGGGTTTGGATGTCAGTTAAAGCCTACAAAAGTACAGGCAATATTCTGAATTAATAATAATGTGTTGATTGGTCATACTGTTAACTCCAGTGAGAACCAAACAATTTGCTGAGGACAACTGGAAAAGAGTGAGATGCTGCTATTCCTCAATGATTATGGAGCACAACTGAATTAGTGGCTTGGACTCTCATACCTTTTTCCTGTATAATGGTCTTTTTCGGCTGGCAATTAATGCTGAAAATGTACAGCTAGCTCAAAGCCGAAAGGACGGCTAGCGGCTGACGGTGCTGGTGGTGAACGACGAATCCGATGTTCTAAAGATCAACACACCATAGGAACCTGGAATGTAAGATCTATGAGCCAGGGCAAATTGGATGTGGTTATTGGTGAGATGTCAAGATTAAATATAGACATTTTAGGTGTCAGTGAACTGAAATGGACTGGGATGGGCCACTTCACATCAGATGACCACCAGATCTACTACTGTGGACAAGAGGACCACAGACGAAATGGAGTAGCCTTCATAATTAATAATAAAGTGGCTAAAGCAGTGCTTGGATACAATCCAAAAAACGATAGAATGATCTCAATTCGAATTCAGGGTAAGCCATTTAACATCACAGTGATCCAAATATACGCCCCAACCACAGATGCTGAAGAAGCAGAAGTAGATCAGTTCTATGAGGATCTGCAGCACCTACTAGATAATACACCAAAAAGAGATGTTATTTTCATTACAGGAGACTGGAATGCTAAGGTGGGTAGTCAGACGACACCTGGAATTACAGGCAAGCATGGTCTGGGAGAACAAAATGAAGCGGGACATAGGCTGATAGAATTTTGCCAAGACAACTCACTGTGCATAACAAACACTCTCTTCCAGCAACCTAAAAGACGACTTTATACATGGACTTCACCAGATGGTCGACACCGAAATCAGATGGACTGCATCCTTTGCAGCCAAAGGTGGCGGACATCTATACAGTCGGTAAAAACAAGACCTGGAGCTGACTGTAGTTCAGATCACAAACTTCTTATTGCAAAATTTAGAATCAGACTAAAGAGAATAGGGAAGACCCACAGATCAGTTAGATATGAGCTCACTAATATTCCTAAGGAATATGCAGTGGAGGTGAAGAATAGATTTAAGGGACTAGATTTAGTAGATAGGGTCCCAGAAGAACTATGGACAGAAGTTCGCAACATTGTTCAGGAGGCGGCAACAAAAAACGTCCCAAAGAAAAAGAAAACCAAGAAGGCAAGATGGCTGTCTGCTGAAACACTGGAAGTAGCCCAAGAAAGAAGGAAAGCAAAAGGCAATAGTGATAGGGGGAGATATGCCCAATTAAATGCAAAATTCCAGAGGTTAGCCAGAAGAGATAAGGAATTATTTTTAAACAAGCAATGTGCGGAAGTGGAAGAAGACAATAGAATAGGAAGGACAAGAGACCTCTTCCAGAAAATTAGAAACATCGGAGGTAAATTCCAGGCAAAAATGGGTATGATCAAAAACAAAGATGGTAAGAACCTAACAGAAGCAGAAGAGATCAAGAAAAGGTGGCAAGAATATACAGAAGATCTGTATAGGAAGGATAATAATATTGGAGATAGCTTTGATGGTGTGGTCAGTGAGTTAGAGCCAGACATCCTGAAGAGTGAGGTTGAATGGGCCTTAAGAAGCATTGCTAATAACAAGGCAGCAGGAGACGACGGTATCCCAGCTGAACTGTTTAAAATCTTGCAAGATGATGCTGTCAAGGTGATGCATGCCATATGCCAGCAAATTTGGAAAACACAAGAATGGCCATCAGATTGGAAAAAATCAACTTATATCCCCATACCAAAAAAGGGAAGCACTAAAGAATGTTCAAACTATCGAACAGTGGCACTTATTTCACATGCCAGTAAGGTAATGCTCAAAATCTTGCAAGGTAGACTCCAGCAATTCATGGAGCGAGAATTGCCAGATGTACAAGCTGGGTTTAGAAAAGGCAGAGGAACTAGAGACCAAATTGCCAATATCCGCTGGATAATGGAGAAAGCCAGGGAATTTCAGAAAAACATCTATTTCTGTTTTATTGACTATTCTAAAGCCTTTGACTGTGTGGATCATAACAAATTGTGGCAAGTTCTTGGTGGTACGGGGATACCACGTCATCTTGTCTGCCTCCTGAGGAATCTGTATAACGACCAAGTAGCAACGGTAAGAACAGAGCATGGAACAATGGACTGGTTTAAGATTGGGAAAGGAGTACGGCAGGGTTGTATACTCTCACCCTACCTATTCAACCTGTACGCAGAACACATCATGCGACATGCTGGGCTTGAGGAATCCAAGGCTGGAGTTAAAATTGCTGGAAGAAACATTAACAATCTCAGATATGCAGATGATACCACTTTGATGGCTGAAAGCGAGGAGGAGTTGAGGAGCCTTATGACGAAGGTGAAAGAAGAAAGTGCAAAAGCTGGGTTGCAGTTAAACCTCAAAAAAAAAACAAGATTATGGCAACGATCTTGATTGATGACTGGCAAATAGAGGGAGAAAAAGTGGAGGCAGTGACAGACTTTGTATTTCTAGGCGCAAAGATTACTGCAGATGCTGACTGCAGCCAGGAAATCAGAAGACGTCTACTTCTTGGGAGGAGAGCAATGGCAAATCTTGATAAAATAGTTAAGAGCAGAGACATCACACTGACAACAAAGGTCCGCATAGTTAAAGCAATGGTATTCCCTGTAGTAACCTATGGCTGCGAGAGCTGGACCATAAGGAAGGCTGAGCGAAGGAAGATAGATGCTTTTGAACTGTGGTGTTGGAGGAAAATTCTGAGAGTGCCTTGGACTGCAAGAAGATCAAACCAGTCCATACTCCAGGAAATAAAGCCAGACTGCTCACTTGAGGGAATGATATTAAAGGCAAAACTGAAGTACTTTGGCCACATAATGAGAAGACAGGATACCCTGGAGAATAAGCTGATGCTAGGGAAAGTGGAAGGCAAAAGGAAGAGGGGCCGACCAAGGGCAAGATGGATGGATGGTATTCTGGAGGTGACGGACTCAACCATTGGGGAGCTGGGGATGGTGACGGCCGACAGGAAGCTCTGGCGTGGACTGGTCCATGAAGTCACAAAGAGTCGGAAACGACTGAACGAATAAACAACAATAATTGCCATAGCACATGTGGCTTGTTTGGGATTTCTCTGATACCTGTAATGCTCCTGTTTTTTCCTCAAATATGGAAGAGATGGTGAAGAGCATTCGATGGGTAAGGAAACACATCTGGAAGTCTCAATCACTATTTCTTAAATATGGTTAGCCCTGTGTACACTGTACATTCATCTTAACAGCTCAGGATAGGAAGCAATGAATCATCATCATCATCATCATGGCCATTTGGTATGTGATACAGACAAAATTCTCTTGATTTTATACCACTTTTATAAGAATAAGAATAGATCATTATTCCTCTTACTAAAGATGTTAGTTAGGTACAGCTGAGCTGAGTTTGACTCCTGGTGCTTGTAATGACAAATGTTCACCACCTTTATGTGTCTTTGGTAGTATCTCAGAGCTTCTCTAAGGACAAGTCAGTAAAAAATTAGTCAGCAATAGCTCAGTTTCAGGCATGGACAAATTGACAAAATGCCAAGGAGCACTGGTAATCCCTTTTCCTCTCTGCACATTTAAGTGAGATGTCCTCACATCCGATCTAGACATACTGGATAAATATTTTCGTAAGTGGAGGTTACAGCCCAATCCAACTAAGACGGAAGTAACATGCTTCCACCTTTGTAATAGATCAGCACGTAGAGAGATCAACGTTAGATTTAAGGGAAACCAGCTCAATCACAACATGCATCCCAAATATCTTGGGGTCACACTGGATAGGACACTTTCCTATAAAGAACACCTGGTGAAGACTGCTGCCAAACTGAGAAGTAGAAACAACATTCTACACAAACTATGCAGCACTAGCTGGGGCTCGACAGCGGATCTGCTGAGAATGTCCGCACTCAGTTTGGTTTACTCAGCAGCAGAGTGCTGTGCCCCAGTGTGGCTTAATAGCCCGCACACGAGAAAGATTGATACACAACTGCATGAATCAATGTGCATCGTTAGTGGGACGATACGACCTATTCCCACATACTGGCTGCCTGTTTTGAGCCATATACCACCTCCGGATGCAAGACGAAAGAGCGCCCTTCTTCAAGAATATTGGAAGATTATTGGTAATCCCCAGCTACCAATACTAAATGATGTGGCCTGCTTGGAGCGAAACAGGCTGACATTGAGACATCCAGCCATTTCTACTGCTAAAGCACTTCTAGAAGACGATTTCAATATCCACAACATGTGGAAACAATATTGGCTAGGAAATTGCCCTCCACAATGCCGAAGCTTGCCCTGCATCTTGGAAAAACCACCTGGATTTGACCAGCTCCGTGTGATATGGACAACCTTGAACTGAATTCGCATGGGTCATGGTAGATGTGCAGATGCCCTTTATAAATGGGGCAAAACAATATCATCGAATTGTGACTGTGGGGCCGAAAAACAAACTATCCAACATATAGTGATAGAGTGTCAAAACCGAGCCTACAATGGAGACTTTGCTGATTTCCTGGCTGTGACAACTGAAGCAAAAAACTATATTTGTAACTTAGACATACATTTGAAATTTTCCTGTCTATATTTTATATTTCATATTTATTATGCTCTATGTTTTTTACTGTAACACAATGTGAATGTGCCATACGATAAATAAATACATCTGCACATTTAGTGGTTTTACCTTGGTACATTTGTGGTAGGTGATACAATTTTATGAAAGTGTTTTGCTTCTGTTTTTCTATCTCATTCTCAGGCTGCTTTAAATTGTACTTAAAAAAAATGTAATGATGCACAAAGCAGTATGATATTTTTTTCCTGTTACATATCTACCCATCACTCTGAGATCTTTCTGGCTGCTCCACTTTTTGTTCTGAAAAAGTCCTAAGGAAATGTGGAGCAAGGAATGAGGGGCAACAGGCCTTTCCATAGGGCTCTATGTGCTTGTGGGCCCCAAGGTGGCTGCCTCTGTTGCCTTCATTATATGTTACCCCAGTGTTTTTCAACCTTGGCAGGTTTAAGATGTGTGGACTTCAACTCCCAGAATTGCTCAGCTAGTGTGCTGGCTGGGGAATTCTGGGAGTTGAAGTCCACACATCTTAAACTTGCCAAGGTTGAAAAACACTGTTTTACACCATTAATTTTTTGGCATACTCTAGTTTATACAGGAGTGGTGAAACTCAGGTGGTGGTCTACCTTCAGCCATGGAAACTTACTTGGTAACTTTGAGCCAGTTGCTCTCAGCCCAGCCTATTTCCCAGGGTTGTTGTTGTGGAGACGAAATGAAGGATGGCCTCTCATGTCAGCTGCTTTTTTTGCTCCTGGAAAAAAAGTAGATAGTAGTAGTAATTAATAATAATTATTATTTCAATACACTTTTCCAATGCATTCCTCTGAAAGTTGTAGAGTGAAAACTGCTACTAAGGAAGGCTGGTGTGTCTAGTTGTTAGGTTTGCCACCTCTGACTTATTCTTGGCTTTAGACTTTTATTTATTGATTTTTCAGTTTTTATTATGTTTTATGTTTTCATGATGTCAGCTGCTAGTTGTTGTTTTTCGAACCTGGTGATATGTAAACACAATAAATAAATAAATAAATAAATAAATAAATAAATAAATAAATAAATAAATAAATAAGACATGTGTTGTAATCTTAAAGGCAATGTTTGTGTGTGTGTATTTACTAATACAAACATGACCATCAAGAACAACAGTTCTTGAGGGGGAGAAGTTTTAACTATGTGAATATTAACAGTAATACTTTTACAATGAGAGGGGACCTTTTCCAAAATTAACAGAGCTACAGGCACTCCTTTCCTAAAGCAAAACTGTAGCCAAACAATAATAGGGAGAATTTGTGGAGTACTATATTTTAAAATAGGACCTGTTGAGTATTGGCATCTTAGGGCTCCTTAGACCTTCATTTTTACAATGTAACTATAAAGCCTCATTCAGATCAAGCTTGATTCCTGGTGATTTCATGGGGATGTCCATGTCATACACTTGGCAACACTGTAGAGCAGTTTGCTGTTGCTTCCTTCTTGGATCTTCCTTCCTTCCTTAAAAATCTTCCAAGTCTAGTCCTCAGCACTGGTATTTTCTGAGAATGCCCAGCCTCATATTAACTATGCCCAGACATATTAACTAGGTCCAGTCCCACTTAGCTTTTTGAGGGGGGACAAGATTGTTAGTTTCTGGCAAAGAACATGGATGCCAAATGCCAATCTTTAACATACTTTTTGGCACATGGTTCAGAAGGTGTAATTTTAAAAAACAAATGTTATCTACAACAGATGTAAGGTATATACATTTTGTACCTGAATATATGATATATGAATTGCTGGAAAGGCTCTGGGAAGAACTTTATGCTTGAACCATTATGCTAAATTTGTGAGACATTATGGTTGTATTTGTGTATAGCAGAAATAGCTAAACTGATGACATGCTGGGATTCAGCATTTGTGATTAAGAAATCATGTTTTTATCAATCACTGATACAAACCTGATTTCTTAATCATAAATATTGAACTCTAGATAGTTTAGAATTAGTAGGGACCAAGGGGTACATTCAAGGTTGGCAGAGCATACAGTATAAAAATAGACAACAGAATTGAATGTACTGTATGTAGTATATGAGAAAGACACAGGAGGAAATAGGAAACTGGGTTCTTGGATTCCAGTAAAAGGGTGATTGAACTAATCCTGAGTTGTATGGATGCTTATTAAGATGCTTATTCTATAAATCTACTTGCTTATTTAATGTAGACTGTGGAGTTGCATAAATATATAATAAAATCATTAAAAAATTAGTGAAAAACCAGAAATATAAGAACTTGTTTAAATAGAATAGCAAGAATACATATTGTGGGGAAGCAAAGGGCAAGTTAAAGGAGAACAATTTGACATAATGAGCACCACTTGCATTATGACAGTCAAGACTTCAAGGAGAGGTTTTCTCATCAAGTGATCTAAGAATAGTTTACTCATTCCTTTATCTCTGAACTGATTGAGAAGAGGTTTAGACTACTTACTTTGACCTGAAAATCAAAAGATTATCCATCTTAAAGTGTATTAAAACTATTGTTGTAGGGTAATTATATCCCTATTATGGCTATAGCTTTATAAAGAATGTTAATTACATTGTATAGTGGTCTTGGGAATAATGAATTATACAACTATTACTATCTTTTCCTCTTGTGATCTGAATTCATGTTCCTACATTCAATTGATGGAGCCCCAGTAAATAATTGTACTGACCAGTGTCCATGTTTACAACTCCACTGCCAAATTGACTGACGTATTTAAATTAAGAGCAGTAGAGTTTCCTGCTGAGTAGACATAACAGATTGCATTGTTCATTTTCAAAATAAATTGTGCAACCATAATTAATGGCTCAACTTCGAGACAAGGCAGGTTGCAGTAAAGATGCTTCTGTACTAGCTCAAAAGCAGCTTTGGACCTCTGTGATCCCACAACATATATTTGATTGCTGAGTCCATTTATTTCTGGCATAAATGGGATCATTTGAATCCTCAGTCAAACCAGGATGTTTTTGAAAGTGCTGCAGCTTTATGGAGCTGGCAGGCAGTCTCCCTCCTCACCTTGCCTCCTAACTCCTGCCCTTGGGTTCTTTCATGGGAAAGGTGGCCTGACATTTTTTCATAAGAATCATTGGTATTCCCCCCCCCCCCCGACATACAACCAGACAACTGGATACCACATGAAGGACATAGAGGTGTTTCGAAGACAATTTTTAAAAGACCTGTTTGGCATGAAATAGTGATAAGGGGATTTTCCCCCCTTTCTCTAAAACTGCAGCAGCAACTCGGAATGAGGCATTGATTTTTTTTCTTCTTGTTTTGGGTTTTGAGGGTGGCAGGTTTGAAAAATGATAACAGTTGGTCTTCAAACTGGTTTCAAGAGATTAGGAAGCAGTTGAGGCATGGAAATACCCTTATTATATTCTTCATCTCCCAAAATAGCACAGCAGAATATGACTTTGCAATTAATGCTGAGTTTTTCTTTGTTTTGCACCTGTGCCTGTCATGACATAGTGTTTAAAAGTGGTCTGTGCTATAATTAATGCATATTCTCACATTCATGCCAGAGGTCTGCTTATATTCAAATTACTGGCATGCCACCATCATTATTATAAATGTCCTGGATAAATTTTGCAAACCAGAAATATTTTGATTTTCCCTTATTAGCCAATTGATTGACCAAGAAATTTTTGGTGTCTATTTAGTAAAGATTTATAGAAGGAGCTTCATCTTAATTTACTTTTATATGCAGAAGTGGATTTAATTTTGATTTGTCATGATAAGCTCTTAGTTACTGCAGGTTAGTGGAACAGTCTTCTAATGAAGTCATCTTCTGGCTTTAAAAATGCTGTATAAAATTTGAGCCAGTGAAATGGAAGCCAAAGCTTACAGGCTCATCATATAACTTTTATGGGGCATTATATTACATGATTCTATCTATTTCATGATCGTCTGAGGCTATATGATACAACAATTTTTGCTGAAGCTAAGTAAAGAGAGAAGTTGAGGAAGGCATAGTGAAGGTGTGGGGCAGTGGTTAGGACCTACCAGCGCTGAGAGTGGGAGCTGGTGTGCTGGGGGCCCTGCCACCACCCAAGGGTGATTGAGTGTGAGAGGATGTATGTGTGGGGGAGGGGACCCCTATTTTAACCCAGGATTTCCTGAGGTCCCGGAGTGGAGGCAACTGGGCCAGGAAACTCGGGGCCATGGGGTGGGTAATTTGATCGAGGTGGTGATGGGACAGGGATGTTATGATGGGAACCGGAGGGCAGGCCATCTTTGGGGAAGATGCCCGTGGTGTTTGTTACCGGTGGTGTGTTCCAGCCCTCCGAGTTCAAACCCAGGCCCTGGACAGCAGATCCTTGAGGACCCTGGTTTCCAGCTGCTGCTTCTTAACGCCAGGTCAGTGAACAACAAGGGCCCCCTCATATGTGATTTGATCACTGAGGAGGGGGCAGACCTGGTGTGTATGACTCAGACCTGGCTGGGCCTAGGGGGGGCGGTAGCCCTCTTGGAAATGTGCCTGGCCGGGTATCAGGTGTGGCACCAGCCGAGACACCGGGGTAGGGGAGGAGGGGTGGCGGTTATCATCTGAGAGTCTCTAGTGGCCTTCAGGGGCGCTGCTCCTCAAGTAGCCGGTTGTGAGACCCTGTTTTTCAAGTTGGGTTCCCGAGAACAGTTGGGAGTGTTGCTGCTGTACCAGCCTCCCTGCTGCATAGCAACCTCCCTGCCTGAGCTGCTGGAGGCCGTCTTGGGGTTGGCAGTGGAGTTCCCCAGACTTATGGTTCTGGGGGAGTTCAACTTGCCATCCCTGGGACGTGCCTCGGAAGTGGCTCGGGAGTTCATGGCTACCATGGCAGCCATGGGCCTGTCTCAGATTATTCAGGACCTGACTCGAGACAGTGGCCTCACCTCAGACTTGGTTTTCTTGTCGGAGCAGTGGCAATGTGATCTGAGGGGAGAGTTAGATCTGTCCCCATTGTCATGGTCAGACCACACCCTGGTGGCCCTGAGATTCTCTTATGCCACCCCAATTGGCAGGGAGGCAGGACCCATTTGATTGGTTTGCCCTCGGTGACTTATGAACCCAATGAGGTTTCAAAGGGAGCTGGGGGTTATACCTGAGGATCTGCTGCATGGTCCAGTGGAGGTCCTGGCCGCAGCCAGGTACCTGGCTACGTACCTGGTACAAGCGGCGAAATGCGAATATTTCTCCACTCTTATTGCATCCGCAGAATGCCACCAAAGAACCTGTTTAAGATTACTCAATTTCTTTTGGGTCAAGTAGATTCAGTGACCCACTTGTGGGGCCAGATGGAAGAGTTCTCCGAGCATCTGCAGGATAAAATCGCTCAGATCCATTCCAAATTGGACTCTCAGCATGAGGCACAGTCTGGGGAGATGCCGAGGGAGCATACTTACCCTGTTATCTGGGAATGGTTTGACCCTGTTGGACCTGAGGAAGGGGACAGGACCCTCTGGAGTATAAATGCCACCACATGCCACCTCGACCCATGCCCTTCCTGGCTGGTAAAAGCAGCCCGGGAGGTGACATGTGGCTGGGTCCAGGTGATGGTTAATACATCCTTGAGTGAGGGGGTGTTTCCAGCTGCCTTTAAGGAGGTGCTGGTACACCCTGTCCTCAAGAAACCATACCTGGACCCTACTGTGTTGGACAATTTTCGTCCTGTCTCCCACCTTCCCTTTTTTGGGAAATGTGGTTGAGAAAGTGGTGGCATTGCAACTCCAGATGACTCTAGATGAAATGGATTATCTAGACCCCTTTCAATCAGGTTTCAGGCCAGAATATGGGACAGAGACTGCATTGGTCACGCTTATGGATGATCTCTGGTGGGAGCAGGATGGAGAGAGTGCATCCATCCTGGCTCTTTTGGACCTCTCAGCGGCTTTCAATACAATGGTATCCTTTTGGGGCAGCTCAGGGAGTTGGGGATGGGTGGCACAGCTTTGCGCTGGTTCACCTCCTTCCTCCAGGGCCATTCCCAATCGGTGGTAATAGGGGATGAGAGATCTGACCCTCGACCCCTCTTGTGTGGGGTGCCGCAGGGTTCGGTTCTCTCTCTTCTTTTATTTAATATCTACATGAAACCGCTGGGTGAGATCATCTGTTACCATGGGATGAGGTATCATCAATACACTGATGATACTCAATTGTATATCTCCATCCCAGGTGAAGTAAGTGATGTGGTGGCTGCCCTGTCTCAGTGCCTGGGGGCTGTGGGGGCCTGGATGAGGAACAACAGGGTTCGGCTAAACCCTGGTAAGACGGAGTGGCTGTGGGTTGATGGACCCTTTGTATCCAGGAAATTATCATCCTTGGTCCTGGATGGGGTGGCACTACCCCATTGGAACCCAGTGCGGTACTTGGGGGTACTTCTGGACTCATGACTCCTGCTCGAAGAGCAGGTGGCAGTCGTGGCCAGAAGGGCCTTTGCGCAACTTCAGGTTACCAGTTACACCCGTTCCTGCGCCAGTTACACCCATTCCTGGATTGAGATGCCCTCCAAACAGTCACTCATGCCCTCGTAATCTCCCATATAGACTATTGCAATGCACTCTACATGGGGCTACCCTTGAAGAGTATCTGGAAGCTTCAGCTGGTCCAGAATGCAAGATAGATAGATTTGGATACAGACAATGTCTAGATGAGAATTCACTTAGGCAATGCACATACGTTAATTGTACCCAAAATAACAGGCAGTCCCATTTGAAACACAATTATTCATAAGCCTGTTCTATTAGTTTTAGAAGAACTTATTCAATGGCAAGTCCAGTTCAATAGTCTCAGTAAAATAGTAATCACTGCCTGCCCTGCCAAGAACTAGCAAGTATTCTATCTTTAGTTCACGTGATTTGTGTCATGTGGTAAGTCGTCATTGTATACATTGCACATTTAACATGTGGTTAAATCCTTAGCCAGTTCTGTGTAAGACAAATAGATTCCAATATTTGCCTATAATAAGCATACATAGTGGCTAATATTTGCTGAAGTCTGGATGCCAGTTGGGTAGAGCCATGTGAGGTAGGCGGTGGTGCTGTTTTGCATTGCAACCTGGAATTCAATTGACTTGAGGAATCTGAGGAAGCTCCTTCTGATCCCATTACACCACTTGATAGTGTTTGTTTCTGTTAATCTTGATTTCCTTCTGGACTACCTGCAAGGGTTGGGTGTACTGTTTTATAGTAGTTCCACTCCTACCTGAGTAATTAGTTTCAGTAAGTAGTCTTGAGGGGAAAGCAGTTGTATTGTGGAGTACCCCAGGGCTCACTGCTCTGCCTCCCCCAATGATGTTTAACATGTATATGAAAACACTGGGAGAGGTCATCCATCAATTTGTAGTGATCTCATTGTACATCTCCACCCCAGGCTGGATGAAGTTGTGATGTCTGGAGGCTGTGAGGAGCTAGATTAAACCCCAGCAAGGTAGATATACAGATAGTACTGTTCATCAGTAAACATCTAGGTCTTATGGAAAAACTGATTTTGGTAGTTGCTGTAAACAGGGTAGCCCTGTCTGAAGGAGCATGTCTGTGACTTGAGGGTCCATATGGACTTCTGGATCCTGCTGAAACAATAGGTGGAAATCATGCCTGGGAGCTCTTTGTCTGGCTTTGGCTGATGTGAGAGTTATGGTCCTACTGGTCTGGAAAGACTTAGTTATTGTAATTTATGCCCTTATTACCATGCAACTGGACTGCTGCAACACACTATATATGGGGCTGCCTTTGAAGAAGACCTAGAAACTGACCTGGTAACAAATGCAGCAGCTAGGATATCTGCAGGGAAACTTGGTACTTTAGACTGAGGAACATCTATATTGTGGTCACTACCTTCACTGCCAGTAGGCTTCCAGGTCCAAATTAAAGTGCTTTATCACCCATAAAGCCCTACATGGTACAGTTCCAGAGTACATTAGGGTACATCTTATCCAACATGATTCTGTCCTTCATATATGGGCATCTAAGGAAGGCCTGCTGAGGATTTCATCCCCATGGGAAGTAAGAGGGGTATGGAACAGAAGGTAGGTGTTCTTCATGGTGCCGCCCCCCCCCCTTTATGAAATAAGTTGTTCCCTGAACAGGGACATCCACAGGATGAGAAAATCAGCGTCATGTTATGTCATAAGGTTCAGACCCTTTTGTATGTGTGTTGTGATGTCACACACTTGTATGAAAAGGTGAAGCTTGTATTGCAACAGTATAATGCTGCTTTCATCATTTTGGAGAAAACATAGTATCTGGTTGACATCTCTGTTTCTGATGTGCCTGCCCCCTATGCTTCTGGCATTTTGGAAGACAATAAAAACCATACTTAAATGGGCATTGAATATCTAGCAATTTTACTTGGATGACCTTTAGCAATATATTTTTTGTGATGGATTTTATGCTGTTTTATTTATTATTATTATTATTATTATTTATTTAATTTATATTACCGTTCATCTTCCCCCGAAGGAGGAACTCTGGGCGGTTTACAATAAAACCATGTAGGGATTATTATTTTATTGCTTTATACACCACCCTCGTATTTGTGAGAAGGTGGTATAAAAATGGAATAAATGCACATATATGGAACATTGCATTTAAAAGATCAGGACAATATATTTTGTACATGCACCAGTAGAATTATGCAATTGACACCATTCCCTTTTGAAACAATTACAGTAGCTACAGCTTTAGCAAGATTTTTGGCAGACCATATTGAGTTGTGTTGCAATGAAATTTCTCCTTTAAATCCCACAACACTGCAGAAAGTTAGATGCAACCTCTCTCATGAGAATAACAAGATCAGACAGACCAGGAACTAAACCATATGGCATATTGTGAAAGTGCTTCAGATGCACATGCCATAGTACTGTTTCACAGTAAACATCCCAAACAATAGGAAATATACTTGAAAGTATACCAGACAATACTTACTTTTTGTTGAATTAACAATAGAGATATCGTATATGCACATTGAATACCTCTCTTCATATATTCATTCTTGGGATGGAGAACAGCCTTACATTCACTTCAGCATGTATACACAATCAGTTGGAGCTGTGCCCTTTAGGATTAAATCACATTTTCTAAAGAGAAAGGCACATTCAATATTCCACAAGTATAACAAAAGTTAATTTAAAAAGTTAGTTATGTGGTTCAGTTTGACAAACAAATTAGATATAAATCTTTTCTCATCCATGCAGTCCACTGCATAAATTTGGCAGGCTCTACTGCGCAAAATAAAATAGAGTAGCTGTCATGTACTCATTTATCAAATATGATAAACTGAAAATAACTAGTATCTATTAATACAGATTTGCATTTTAAAGCATTTGCTCTATTTATTTAATAAATTTATATAGCCACCCATCTCATGTATGTGACTCTGAAAGGCACTATAGTCTAGGCCTAGTTTGCTAATATATTTATTATACTCCAAAATGCTTTGCAGATAATTGCAAGGATGCAATTGGAAGAACATATTTATTCATAGGAATGCATGGTTTAGTGCTCACTTTTAGAGACTTACATGACAATGTCTTCTATGGATGGTTAAGGGACAGGTTCCTACAGACTATTGTGTGAGGGGGTATTTGGCCGTTGAATAAGCCCTTGAAAGGGCTTCTACACATTGGTACTACCTGTCTTCATTGAAACTACCTTAAACGTGTTTTCGATCATACGACCAGAGTTCAATATCATGGGTTTTTGGAAAAGTTTTCCTCTGAGGATGAAACAGAACCTTGAGCTCACATGACTGAGAGTAGCCTAGCACCACTTTGTCCTGTAATTGTGATAGCTATTGGTGTTAGAGCCATGTTACTTGTAGCATATGCATAAAATATGAATGACAGATAAGAACTATGAAAACTCTGCGTTTTAAAAACTTAGGAGGACTGATTTGCCAGGGACTTCCCAGAGAAGGCACACAAGCATTTAAGTGTTGAAGATACACATCACTAATCTTTTTTTACTAAAGGAAACCCAGCGTGTAGCATAAACAGACTGGTGCCAAAATGGTGTGTGTGTGTGTGTGTGTGTCTATATATATATAGACTGAACCTCTAGTTCTGAGTCCCTTGGAAATTTTGTTTCATAGCTACAAATAAATTGATTTACTGTACATAATCCAAATTTCAGTGGCCCTGTTCAAATGGAAAAGTTAACTGTGTTGGGGGTGGGGTAGTAAAACAGAACAGAAACATTCAGTGACCAAAAGAGGAGATCTAACTCATCCAGTCAGCTGAGTCATCCAAACACAAAGTCCTAGAGAGGTTCCTCCAAAAATGGGTTGCTCTAGGAACTCTGTTTCATTCACCCTCACATACAGACATTTGGGGGGAGTAAAACATAGAAAGAAAGTGGTGGGGAGGGATTTGGTAACCAACCACCCTGACTTAGTTCACAATAGTGTCAACCCTGATAAATCCAATGAAAAGTTTATGTCCCCGCCTCAAATATTAAAAATATTAAAAATGATAAAGAACACATGAAGTGGTAGGTTCCCAGTGGCTTTTGGGGTGGCTGTGAGCTATTTAAGATAGCTGTTTCCCTAGCTCCTGAACTGAAAACATTAAGTGATGATACTACTAAAAAATCAACACAAACACCACATTTACCTTTAAAGACCTTTGGCATTATCTTCAAGCCTTGTTGATATTTTATCTATACTTCAAGTCTGTAGCAGACCAAACTGGCGGATGGCCACTTATGCATCACTAATATTTGCAAACATTTCAGATGGACATTTTGGGAGGTTCAGCATTAGAATGTGATCCTTTTGATCTATAAGGGAACCTGATCCAGATGTTACTGCATTTGAAAGGGGCAGTGATCATGCAGGACTAATTTTCAGTAACAAGCATGCTACTATGGTAATTTTTTAATCCGTCCTGTGCTTTTGAATGAAAAGTACCACCTAAGCATGTGATTGTAGCTGAGAAAATGACCTCAGTATGCATAGGCATAAATGTTTCTCTGCTGCTTACATATTTCATCCAAACTCTTTGCTTTACTTGGAAATTCACTAGGAATATTTAATGAACCATTTTACCCAACTCCTATGTCTATCAGTTTCTGAAGCTTCAGGCAGTTTCCATATATAGAATATATTTATACTTGTGCTTGTATGTAGATAGGGGGAGTGGAGAGTAATAAAATCTCTTTCTTTCTTTCTTTCTTTCTTTCTTTCTTTCTTTCTTTCTTTCTTTCTTTCTTTCTTTCTTTCTTTCTTTCTTTCTTTCTTTCTTCTTCCCCCCCCCTCTGTCTCTGTCTCTCTCTCCATCACCACTGAAGAGTATTTTAACAACTGTAACATTTTCCACTCAGATTCTTGCCTTTTTATTTTATGTTTTCTTTGGACAGCCATGCATGTAATTGAAACATATATTCCATGAATGTGTATCTCCAACAATTGATCTTCCCTGTTGTTGTCTGTAGAGGGCAGCCGAAATGTAAAACATCTACAGTATATTAATAATGGGCCTCATTGGAAAGCTGTACTCTCCTATGGCCAAGAACCTTGTCCATAACACACCCACTAAGGGTTGATTCAGATCTCCACAAGCAAGCAAATCTCCTGAATTTTCCTTGGAAAGCTGCAACAATTCCTGGAACAGTGGGGCTGCTGTAATGTTGGGAATTTGTGCTGGCTGAGTGTAATATATATTTGTCATAGTACTATGGCCAAGAACAGACTTAAATTGCTTATGGGAAGAGGAAAATAAATGTGTGTGGGGACCCTGCATTTAATGACAAAGAATAGGGTAATATCAGGTAAAGTCCATGAGGTCATTCTTGCCTCACCACACTCACACACATATACACAAAATATCATAGTTAAACAACAGTTACTTAATTTCATTTGACAGGCTTTCTCAATCCAAAATTCTCCAGATATGTTACAGTTCCTAGCCAGCATAACCATTTAATTGGGGAAAGTTTCAGCGAATTGTTTAATATCACATATATCCAAGATATTAATTCCAATACCCAAACTTTTTTTTCATACCATTCATCTCCAGTTTCCTACCCAACACACTCCTGGCTTCTGATCAATTGTTGGGTTTCACATACATCCTCCACACCTTGAGAGACTATACAAGGGAATCATAGGCTAGTCCAGACCACCATTATTGCTGTATGCTGATGTTTTGGGAAAGAAAAAGTGACATGTGAGTCCATAGCTTGTGTAAAGATGTACAGGGAAAGTATGGATGTTTCCTTACTAGATTGCAAAGAAGTCAGTATTTCAAGTTTTTCTACATTATCTATACGACACTGGAAAAAAGAAAATATGATTGTCATAATGGTGGTGACTGCGTGTGTGTCAGAGAAAAGAAAGAAGAAAAAGATTGCTTAAGTACTACTCTAACCATTAGGTAATAGTTATTGTTAGGTCTAATAATGAAGTTATAGCTCTGGATGAAGATGATAGTAATTTAGTAATGGGGAAACTTAGTTATTCAAACTTAGTTATTAGGTGGCCTTACAAATCTCATTAAATAAAAATGCATCTGTTTAAAGAAATGTGCAACAGAATATATACAAATGTTAGCATTTATTAAAGAACTTTGGAAATACTGTTCTTGGACTATTGGCTTAATGAAGTTTATCAACTCTCAGCCTTTGAATTGGCTTTATGTCCAAGGAAAGGCAAGATCAGACAAGATGATTCCATATGGCCTGGATTCAATGTACTCTTGAAAAATGGTATGGTAATGATTTCTATGAAGATAAAATTAACAGTTTGAAATTGCAGAATGGCAGTGGAACTTTGAAATTTTAATAGTTTGGTATTTTCATTTTCCCCCCAAATTTTCTTTTTTCTCTTTGTCTTTCCCCACTTTTCTGTCTTTTTCTTTGTTTCGTTTGTTTCTTTGCAATGTATTATGATTGTTTTTAGGTTTTGTTGTTGTTAATTTAACTTAGTATTTTTCTTTTTAAGCATACACTTCTTTTCAACATCTATATGAAGCCGCTGGGGGGCGGTCATCCATCAACATGGGGCAAGGTATCATCAGTATGCTGCTGATACCAATTATACATCTCTGTCCTGACCTGACCCAGTGATGCTGAATGGGGTCCCTGAGACAGAGTTGGTATGAAACTTGGGGATCCTTCTGGATTCACCACTCCTGCTCAAAGAGCAGATGGCAGCCATGACTAGGAGAGTCTTTGCACGGGTCCATCTTGTGCACCAATTGTGCCAGTTCCTGGACTAGGAGGCCCTACTCAGAGTAACTCATGCCTTAGTCACCTCCTAGCTGCATTACTGTAACATGTTCTACATGGGTCTGTCATCAAAGAGCATTCAGAAGCTGTAGCTGGTCCAGAATGCAGTAGTGAAGGCAGTTTTGGGCACTTCATGATACACCCATGTGACATCTCTGCTCTGTGATCTGCACTGGCTTCCACTGGGCTTTCAGGTGGAATTCAATGTGCTGGTGTCACCTATACAACCCTACATGGCATGGGGCCAGGTTACTTGCAGGACCTTCTGTCTCCAGTCATTTCTCCTTGCCCCCACCAGAATTGCCAGGGTGGGCATGATCAGGTCTCTTCTATTAGGAAATGTCATCTTGTGGGACCTAGGACTCTTGCCTTTTCTGTTGCGATGCCTGCCCTGTGGAAAAATGTCCCCCCAAAGATCAGGATGGTCCCAACCCTTCTGGCCTTTTGCAAGGCACCAAAGACTTGGATGTTCCCTCAGGCTCTTTGGCCAGGAGGTTGAAGCAGCCCTGTTGGTTGTTTCAGTCTTTATGTATTGAAAATGATTTTGGACCTGGGTGTATGCTGTTGGTGTGTTTATGTTTGTGTGTGTATGTGTATATTAAAAAAATTCCCTTCTCACCCCTATGGGTGGTATGTGTCTTCCTCAACCTCGGGTCCTCTACCAGAGGCCTGGGAGTTTGAGGGTTCTGTGCAGTATCTTAGCTGTTCCTAGCACTGCACTCTTCTGGACAGAGAACTCTGATGTTGTTCTTGGGATCTGTTGGAGCCGCTCTCCCAGCTTAGGAGTCACAGCCCCGAGTGCTCCCACCACCACTGGGACCACTTTGGCCTCCTCCTCCTCCTCCTTCTTCATATATATATATAATATATTTTTACTATTAATAATAGCTTAGGTTAATTTTTGTATTATGTTTCATTGTTTTTAATCCTCTGTTTGCTGCCCAGAGTCACTGTTGTGAGATGGTTTGTAAATAAACAAACATGTTATAATAGTCTGCATATATATTTGCTATTGACTGTTAGTAATAAGTCAGGTCGTTCAAGAAAATGTAACTGTGATGTTTCCAAAAAACAGTAAAGAATTGGATTCTTTAAGAAACGTTTTAAAAAAATATCCCAACTGAACATGATACATTCACAAAATATGAGATCCTGAATGAAAACAAAACAAAACAAAACAAAACAAAACAAAACAAAACAAAACAAAACAAAACAAAACAAAACAAAACAAGACAGTTTTGTGTTTATCTGTAGTCAGAACCTGTGTGGGAGACTCTTATATGTCCACATTGGTGGTCAAGAAGACTGTCATGACGTGAAACTAAACATTATCACTTGCTAAGTGGCTGCTTTTAAAGGGGATATTTCTAAAGATGACAATGTGTCCTGTTGGCTTTTACATCAAGCTCCTCCTAAAGGCACAGAGGAAGCTCAGCTGTTGCTGTGGCTGGGCTCCTCTGTGCCAGTTGGCAGCCCGGGCAGCCAACTGCCGTCTGAAAGCATCTCTAAATTGCGGTCAGTGTGTCTAATGCTGGAAAGCCAAAGGTCTAGGTAAGTTGTTTACTTTCTCTCATCCTGGCACCATCCTGGACCTATATTTAAAGGGACCAAAACCGGCCTGGGCTCAAAGGTAATTTAATGCTAAAGGAATTAAGGCCGAGATCCTCTTTGGCCCCCTTTGGAGGGAATGTGGGGCCTGCTTTGAGTAAATATGCCTCGGACAGAGCTGTAAGAGGTGACAAGGGGAGGCTCTTCAGTTACCATCCAAATAGGATCCCCAGCTGGAGAGTGGAGGGGATGCTGGAAAGCAACCAGGGAGAGCCTGCTGCTCTTCAAGGTGGAGGAGGACAAAAACTGATGAAACCATACTGCGTGTGGCAGAAAGAGATGACGAAAACAAGACCATGCAAAGCAGTCAGCGCAAACCCCAAAGCTGTGTATTTTCTCCGTTTGGTTACTCTTGGAACAATGTGGGAACAGCCATCCAATATCCTAGGGCTTTTGTTTATCTGGGGTTTTTTGGGAAATGAAAAAAGCCTAAAAATGAGAGAAAAACAAGGGTTGCTTCCAAATGGAGACTCATGTGTTTTGATTCAATCTAATTATACAAAATGATATTTTTATAACCCCTGAAGTTGCCCTGCTTCTTTGTGTCCCTCTTCATTTGTTTACATTTAGCACAGTCAAATATCCAAGTCTTAGTGCCTTTTGAGGGAAGAAAGGAAAAAAAACCCTGGCCTTTGGTATTTGCTACTCTCCATTTCTTTTGGCCTTGTAAACAAACCTTATGTTTTCCTCACGTCATGGCCCTCGTCCTACAATTTCTTCATTAGTTATTGTTCCTTTTATTTTCATTGAACTTAGGAGCACTTTGACAACATTCTAGAGCCGTTATTGTGTTCATCAATTCTGTCAGCCCCCAACTAGTGGAACCTGAACTGGACATCTCCAATGAGGCCCTGGTTCCCAGGGGTCTAGATGGAACCAGGCCCCAAGATGATCTGCCGGAGGGATAGCAATCAAATACTAAGCATGTATCTGTAAAATCCACCAGATGGGCTCTCCAGAGGCAAAAAAGAGATGAGAAGAGAATCATGTTTCTGTCAAATTAACTTGGCAACAGTCCATTTTGGGAAAGTGAGGGACTTGGCCCACTGTTCTCTAGCCTCTTTTTTTTTTTTATCTCGCCTTTATTTTTATACATAACTCAAGGCGGGGAACATACCTAATACTCCTTCCTCCTCCTATTTTCCCCACAACAACAACCCTGTGAGGTGAGTTGGGCTGAGAGACAGGGACTGGCCCAAGATTACCCAGCCGGCTTTCATGCCTAAGGCGGAACTAGAACTCTCAGTCTCCTGGTTTGCCATTGGCTCCTTCCTAGGTCTGAGAGACAGGGATTGGCCCAAGGTCACCCAGCCAGCTTTCATGCCTAAGGCGGGACTAGAACTCTCAGTCTCCTGTTTTGCCATTGGCTCCTTCCTAGGGCTGAGAGACAGCGATTGGCCCAAGGTCACCCAGCCAGCTTTCATGCCTAAGGCGGGACTAGAACTCTCAGTCTCCTGGTTTGCCATTGGCTCCTTCCTAGGTCTGAGAGACAGGGACTGGCCCAAGGTCACCCAGCCGGCTTTCATGCCTAAGGCGGAACTAGAACTCTCAGTCTCCTGGTTTGCCATTGGCTCCTTCCTAGGTCTGAGAGACAGGGACTGGCCCAAGGTCACCCAGCCGGCTTTCATGCCTAAGGCAGGACTAGAACTCTCAGTCTCCTGTTTTGCCATTGGCTCCTTCCTAGGGCTGAGAGACAGCGATTGGCCCAAGGTCACCCAGCCAGCTTTCATGCCTAAGGCGGGACTAGAACTCTCAGTCTCCTAAATTTATTTATTTATTTTTTATTTTATTTTATTTTATTTTCTATCCCGCCTTTATTATTTTTTATAAATAACTCAAGGTGGCGAACATACCTAATACTCCTTCCTCCTCCTATTTTCCCCACAACAACAACCCTGTGAGGTGAGTTGGGCTGAGAGAGAGTGACTGACCCACGATCACTGAGCTGGCTTTCATGCCTCAGGAGGGACTAGAACTCTCAGTCATGCTTAGCTTCCTCCTTTTTTTATCACTATTTTGCAACATGCACCTTTTACATGCTTGAAATGGACTGGCCTTTTCTGTTTAAAACTGATAAAGTACATGTGCGTGTTTTACTGCAGCAAGAAAACTACTAAGGTTTTTAAAATTAATGCAATGGCTTTTAAGACTGACTCATCCTTCCTTTGATTTCTAGTTATTCCAGAGGTGTAGTCCTTCCCAGCATAAACAACTCTCCCCCCCAGAGATAACATTTGTTTAATTATTTCCTTCCTACTACTATTCTGTACATTTCTGTCTACTATAATAAAGATCAAACTAAAAAGCACATAAATTGTCTGCCATTATACTTAGTAATACAACAGTTTTAATAATCTTAATCTTAATAAACCCCAAACCCTCCAAGTAGACTTTTTTATACCTTATTAATCTTAATCCAAATCATTAAAGATAAATGAAATCAGCCAAGCCTTAAAAACAATCCAGATAAATATTCTTTAACCCTTATCCCACTTCAAAATAAACCAGAGCATTTACATATCCCCACAATGTAGACAGAGCTTTTTTCTTAAAAAGATCAAACAGCCCAACTGCCCCCCTCAAAAACTCCGACTTCTCTTCAGGAAACCTCCCATACATAATAACCCCTTTTTTTCCATGGTGTTCCACCAGAAGATCAATTTTTATTTATTTAATTTATTTATTTATCACATTTGTATCCCGCCCATCTCCCCCACAAGGAGGGACACTTGTGGCTTGCAACTCGATCTCTCCCTTAAATTTCTCCAACTCAACTATCCGATCTTCATCCAGCATTTCAACAGAAGTCCCAATCTCACTCTTAGAAGAGACATTTCTGTCACTGTTAAATTCCTCAGTTTCATCCACGACATCCCCAACCAGATGACACATTTTAGACCTCACATTTTCTACAATGTCCTGAATGCCTTGCATAAATACTTGATAGGAATCAGAAAGAATCTGTTTAAAATCTTGGTGGAAATCAGAGAAAGACTGTTTAAAATCCTCCATGTCTCACGGAGTAGATTATGGCGCCCCCTAGGAGCTTAACCAGCAAAAGTTGAAGATATGAAAGAATTCCAGAATGTGTTTACACAAAGTGAGAGTGAGATAAGCAGACAGTTCCTGAGTAGAAAAGTAGAAGTAGAAAACTAAAAGTTCAAAACAGCCGATTCAACGTGTAGGAAAATGCTAATATCTTCAAATTTAGTACAAAAATAATAACAGGGAGACAATTATTTACTCTCAATCCTTCTTAATATTTGGAGGGAAAACAAAGCCCAAAACTTAAAAATTTTTTTTTTAAAAAAAATTGATCCCCAAAATAACGATAAACACCAAGAGAACCCGCTTCTCCTTTCTGTAGAAAGCCTCTCTTAGGGTACACGTACTCAAAAGAAATATAAATTGGGTGATTTAGAAATGGGGTGTTCAGTCTTAGTGTCCCTTTAAGGCTACAGCGCGGCTTGGTGATGTCCCAACCTCCCAGCTAGCTCTTACCAATTGAACGCGAATGCTGTTTGCGATCTTCTGGCTGGAAGAAGCCATCTGGAGGACAAATGGGGTGATTCCAGGTGTTTTCCTTTTTCTGGAAAAGCACTCCTGGGCTTCAGGAAAAACCTGCCTGAGCCTGAAAAAACTGCCCCGTTGTTAGTTGTGCTTGTTGAGCCTGCGGGCACAGCTGTTCAGTCCGCCATGTCCCCACCGGAAGCCTGAAAGCTTGACATTCTAGAAGAAGTCAATGCAAACCATTTCCATTTTGTCCCCCCACTCCCCCAAAAAACCCTCTGGATGCAGTAGTCACTAGGAGTGAAGCTTGTCAAGGCTGTTTGCACTACTATACTGTTAAGCATTATTGTGTTGGCCTAAATAAATATAATGTAACACATAGCAAAAAGACATACAATGAGATTAAGTAAGATATAATGTTTGTCCCATAGTCTGATTCTGTGCAGAAGATTTTTTATTAAGAAAGACACAGCGAATGGAGGGAGACTGATGTGGCAGAAAGAGGGATTTCAGCCTTCTATGTCTTAGCAGAAATTGAAACAGCTTCCAGTGGTAGCAAATAGAGTTTTCCAAACTGGAGGGTTCCTCCCACTGTGAATGGCAGATGCTGGGAGGAAGGCAGATTCTGATAAAGACTGTCAAGGGCTAACATTCCTCTTGCCCCCATGACTATAGACTCAATCCAGCATACCCTTCCTCCACTAGCAACATCTTTTTTTTTTTTAACAGCAGGTTTTACTTAGTTTTCATTCATATATCAAACACCACATCTGGTTTGGCCTTAACTCAATCACTTCTTATCCCTCCACACTGGATGCCTCCACACAATATTGAGACTACAAACCCCATACAGTCCAAGCATGGTGAAGGCACCATGGGGGAGGGGAGGGGGAGGGATGCTGAGCTAAAGTATCCCTTAAGATAGAACAATCTGACTGAAACTCCCGGGTTATAAGCCAAGTACATTCACGAACATAATGTTCTTCCTTAGAGCGAGCATTAGTGATGAGCTGTCAAATATCCTAAACAGGAAGTAACTGTACAATAATCTCTATGTGCCAATTACTAGTTTTCTCATTACCGTTATTCCTTTGTTTTGTTTTTAACTTGCTTTCAGAGATACTCTGTTTATCCAGGCAGGCAAACCAAATTACCTCACTTCACCTCTGAAGAGGGGAGGGAGCTGGGTGGGCCATTTTTCTACCTGCCTGGACTGCCCTTCCCCATGGCAATGAGAGAGAGAGAGAGAGAGAGCGCAGTTGTCAGAAGAAGCCATGAGGAGATTGGGGGGGAATGCTTGTATGGGTGCGTGTGTCTGTGTGTCTTATGATCTAACTCCTCTTGAGGCTCACAAAGGACCAGTACTCACAACTTGGGTCTCTGTTTGGAGTGAAAGCTATTATGCTGCCTTTAGGGAGGAGAGCAGAGGGCAGGAGGAGAATTTTCATGGGGTGAAGCATCTGCCTTCTTGTTTCCATGGGGATTTGGCTACCTAATGACAGCCAGGAAGGTATTTGGGGTCTCAAGGGAGCCTTTTCTTAAGTCAAGACCCAGGAGTCTACTGCAGGGTGGGGAGTGGGAGAAAGGCCCTTTCTGTTGCTCAAGCGTGGGCTGTTTGGCCTTGTGTCAGTGATGGGTTTTTTGGGAGGTGTGTAGACTTGGGAAGCTCAGTGACCGCTGTGCTTGTCATTCTCCTCTGAAATAATGTTGAATTAGATATATTGCCTGAGTAAGGATATTGCATGTTTGGTTGAAAGGTGTTTGGTTGAAAGCTGTTTTTAAGGGCAGTTCATTTCCCTTTGCTGTATATACTGTCTTTGGCCATCAGGTTTAATTTGGGCTAAACACGATCCAGTTGGTCCTCGTAATATGAAATGCCAAATGGACTGGTTAACATGAATGCAGTGTTACTTGCTACTGTAGGATATTATTACTTTTATGATGCATTTATGGCTATTGTTCCATTCTAAGAGTTGAATTGTTACTTTATTTTCTGTGAGATTCTTGGAGTAGGATAAACTTCTGGAAAATGTAGAACATCAACAAACTAATTATGACCATGAAGAAGCAACAGATTTTTTTTTGTGCTCCTCTGCAGCAGTCAGCACACTTTACCGCTGGAGGGCAGTAGCACCCTTTATGGGATGCCCTAGATAAAGAAGGGGGCAGGGGACGGATGACCACTTGCTTGTGTTGATCTGATAAATGACACTGAGAGCTTTGAAAAGTAGGTGTTGTTGAATTGACATATTATTTGTTCCCCACAATTTAGCTTATATCTCCATGGTAAATCAGATAGAGGGATTCCTGAAAGATGTCTGTGGATCCTCTGAAGTTGTCTGTTGATTCCAGCAGGGGTAAATGCAACTCATGATCTCAATGATTTTAGAAACCATGATATGAGGGCAGTCCCAAATTCAGAAGAGTGAAGCAGCAGTATGAAGACATCCTGCAAAACCATCTATGAATCCCACCAATTTGAAGAATCAAAGAACTATTTCTTCTCATATGCACATTTTCATCATGATTTGGTAGGTTCCCAGTCACATCTAATCATTATCATTCCATATGATATATTTGCAATTTGGAGTTCTACATCAACGTGGCATTTGTAGTCAGGGAAATCCACAAGGGTGGAAGGGGGTGATGATCAACAGCATCAAAATGGCAGGCACAACCATGCAATTGAAGCCCAGTGCTGTGTGGCAAAGGGATTTATAGGTGTTAACCAGAATTCTGAACTGGACTCGGTAGCCTACTGGCAGTCAGTAAGGTGACCTCAAAATAGGTATAATTTTAGTGTAGTAGGCTTCCCTAGCTAAGATCCTGGTTGCCACACTCTGCATCAGTTGCAACATCTGAGTTGTCTTCAAAAGCAGCCCCACATAGAGTGCATTGTAGTAGTCCAGTTATGTGGTGATCAGAGATTGAGTCATTGTCACAAGAGGTTTCTAGTCTAGGTGGCACAGTAACCAGGGCACCAGCCAAAGCTTCCTTGTGACCATCAACTTAATTGGTTTCAAAATTGGGCAAGCAAGCAAGAAAGGTCTCTGCTCATAATTTTAAAGAAGGAAGAGAATAATACAGATGATGTTTCAAATAGTTCAGAATCTAAGCTTAAAGCTTTAAAGCCCCCAAAACTTTAAACTGGGTTTGAAGCATACTAACAACTAGTGTAATTGCCATAATATTGGTGTTACGTGTAGTTACTGATTAACTCCACAACCACGGCTCTGATAGACACATTTTATGCCAGTTGAAGTTTCCTAGCTATGTTTAAAGGCAACTCAAATAGAATATGTTACAGCACTACAGTCTCGTCAACACTAGGGCACTAGCCAAATTATCAGTCTTTCTCAAATGATGCTGCAGTTGGCATACTAGCCTAAACTGAGAGAACACATAGCTGCTACCCTTCCCAGTGAATTCAGGAGAATTCCCAAACCGCACAGTTCATTTTAGGGAGCATAGAACTCAACAAAAGACCAATTGTGAACTTCCATCCATAGAAGGCTATTTTCCTAACCACAGTCCCTTCCTCTTGTCTAGATTAAGTGTCAGTTCTTTCATCCTCAGGCATCTCAAAACTACTTCACAGAGTGGGTCTACTGCCATCCAGGGAATAGCTGGTAGAAACAAACAGTAAAACTAAGATGGAGCTTTAGGTGAGGGAAAGGGTCTAATCTGAGGCTTCATCAGTCAGATTGTCTAGCCTTCATGCAAGATTATGCCTTAAAATTGGATTTTAAAAATTTATATGATTTATATACAGCCTTTCAGTCCATAAACAAATCCCCAGCATAATGCAACAGTTTGTTCAAGAATGGTTATTTTGATACAGGCATGTAATGTTAAAAATTCATTGGATCATTGCTTCTTCAATTGTGACCTTACTGGAAGTGAAAAACTAATTCATTTCTTAAAGAGGTATTGACCCCTTCTGGATTCCTGGCCACTATGGGCAAAGGTCTGGAAAACAAGTGGTAAGGATTAATTTTCCAAACAATTTGTCCACATAGGCTGCACAAATGAAAAAGTGACCCTATTAATATGCCTAGATGATATGTTGATCTTTCCCATCTCTCCTTCTTTCAAAACAATAGCCTTCAATCGGCACTGAAATGAACAACTTTATCTGCAAAATGCCCAAGTAATCATTCAAGGTAGACTTTCAAAGATTGCAACAACTCCCAGAATAAGAATTCTGGAAACTATACTGTAGTCTCAATACATTTTGAGTGTACCTTATTTGGGAAGGCTCATACAACTGCATTAATCACTGTAGTTGTGAATTTCTTTGCTGTCCTTTCATCTTGCTGGATTTAGACTATTTAGACACTGATTCTATGCACACATATGTACACACACACTCATTTGTTATATTAGCATATATACAGACTTATTTATTATATTAGCTAATGATCTGGCTCCTTTCCTTGTTAGGACAGGTGAAATCAGAGTTACATCAACAATGCAATACCCTCTTGTTTATATAGTCAGAATATCCATTTAGATCTGTATAATTTCCATTTCTCATACCTAGGTAAACTTTTTGCTTGGGAACAAAAGAAACAATAAAAGGAGATTATATTCCTGGCAACCTTCCCATACATCTAAAAACCTTGTACCACTATTTATCTGGCTTCTTCCAGAGTTTGTGATTGGGCCAATTCAATATAGCAGTCGGACTATATTTTAAAGACTACAAATTCTGGGGACTTTTAAACCTACAAACATAAACATGCATTAGAAAAAGCTGAAAGGAGAGACAGCTTCCTTTACACAATCTAGTTTAAGTCCTACAGCTATCCAAAATAAGGCCCTAGCATTTATTCTTCAATTAATGAGATGTAACTTTTGTTTTCTAAACATAGCATGTAGATTGTGCAGTTTGGGATATTCAATTTACTGAATGCAGCTTTTCCTTACTCCTAAAATGTGGTTTTGTACTATAATCTGGATAGGAAAGACTATTAAGTAATATGGCTATGCATGCTTCAAAAATAATTTGGAAGAAGGGCTTCAGATTCAGATGCTCTAGCATGAGAATACAGTACATCTTTCTGCTATTCATTAAAGCAGCCCCTATTTTGGGAGGCTTATGTGCCTGAAGGCATGGCTGCATTAAAGAGATGATTCATTAATTTTAATGTGCAACTCTTGAAGTGGTTGCACCATTTTTTCAGGATTCTATGGAAGCCAAAAACTGAATGGCTATTTTTTACAAATTTCAGAGAGGTGCTATGCTCACACTTGTATAAGATCTAAAGCACTTAAAAAAACATTTCTGAAGTGTGCATGGCCATACTAATTAATATTATCCAAGACTTCTGTAACTTGATTAACATAGGACGGGCTTTGAGGGTCTACAAAACTCAGCTGGTTTTTAATGTGTGTCACAACATATGTCACCTCTATAGCATCAATTGCAATAGTGTCATGTGCATTTCCAAATCCAGTTCAAAACTTTGATTTTCATGGTTGTCGTGGGTTTTCCGGGCTGTGTGGCTATGTTCTGGCAGTTTTTGTTCCTAACATTTCGCCAGTAGCTGTGGCTGGCATCTTCAGAGGAAGATTTTCCGGCCATGAAAGCCTTTGACTATACTTTGATTTTCATCTTTAAAGTCCTAAACAATTTGGGGTTAAGTAATTTAAAGTATCATCTTTTCTTATTTGGTGTTTTTTCATGGCTGTTAAATTACCCAACTTCAGAGAGATCACTTTTTCTGCATTAGCCAACACTTATTCAATAGAATTATATCTTGAATTAAACATACCCCATCACTGCTGTTTTTAAGAAAGGCCTACAAACCTGTTCATTTATCAAGCTTCTTGTGAAATGTTTTATTAGCCATCTTGTTAATCTGATTTTATTGCTTTGAAATTGCATCTGATTTTAATACTGGACAGGTGTGATATGTGTTTAACTGTTGCCTTTATACATGTTTTATTCTTACTCTAATTGTCATTGCTTATTTTTTGTGTGTGATTTTTAATTTTGTAAGCTGCCTAGTGTTTTGACCCTAAAAGGCAGACTAGAAATATTTAAATAAGATAAATAAATTTCCACAATTTTTTTCCATTTGCCATGCTGGGGAGCATAAATCTGCCTACCACTCTAGACAGACTAATGACTCTTGAGTAGGATATGAAAGCAGGAAAGGAATTAAGAATAATGATTATCTTGTGTATTATCCAATGACTATCCATCAAATGACTATCCACAGGCAGTATATAAAACAGGGAATGTATAAAACAGTGTGAGGTGGGGAACATCTCTACTGACATCATTGGATTGTCATCTTTTGCGTTTGAACTCTAGGAACCCTAGGGATTAAAACCAATAGTGTGATTGATCACCTGGAAGGCAACCATATTCTCTTGCTTCATGTGCAAATTGTTGGAAGAAAATCAATCTCTTGCATTACTATATTACTAACTGCGTCACTTCTTATCTTAAGATTATGTATTACAGCAAAATGTACATCTTTATCATGGGATTTGAAGCTTTGCTAGTTTCCCCTACTTGGCCCTAAGAACCACATTCTCCAGGACAGTATGCTTTCCCTGAAACTAGAAATGGAGCTCACTTTAAGGAAATAATTACGGAACATGGACTTAAAAAGAAAATATTAAATGTGTGAGGGTGGGGGGAGATAAGGAATGAGGTAGGCACCTTAGTCTGCATTGGCACAAGATGTGCTCACAGATGTATGCCAAGATTCTTGCCCCACTTAAATGTATTTTTTCATTGTTATTTATTTATTTAAAGGGATGCTGGCATTCTTAATTTTAAGAAGGTTTCAGGCACCACTTGAACACATTTATTTTTAGAAAATATAAAAGGGATTGTAACCCACTGCTTGGTTTAAAAGTATGCCCACTTGCTCAGAAACAACACAAGGTGACTAGGGTGGTAGAAAGCATCTTTGGTTTGAGTGGTGCTGGGGAGCAACCATACCAATCTGCCTTTTGAAAAGTTGGTCTTTTGTAACTGGCCATGAAAATCATTTGTGACAGGCAAGCCACCATCAACCAGAACATGATCTCAAATTGCAAATATTCCCATCAACTTAAAAACTTACATAGCTTCATATGAAAGATAAAGTCAATGCTGTCATATTCTCTAAAATTATGGAATGGCATGATAAAATAATTAGTGATTGCTATGTGATTCCAATTAGGCAATATCTGCCAACTTTGTTGGAAAATAGGGAATAAGGAGGTACAGTACATGCTTGCACATATGGTGGGACTGCCTCTTGATCCTGCCATTCCAGGGACTTCTGGTGGGAAATGGCGGACTGACCAGCTGTGCCCGCAAGATCCACGGGCAGAACTGGCATCGTGGCAGTATTTTTGGGCTCAGGCTAGTTTCTCCTGAAGCCCAGAGCATTTTTCTGGATCAAGGAAAATGCTTGGAATTGACCCATTTGTCCTCTGGATGGCAAGTTGCAGCCAGGAGATCATAAACAGCATCTGTGATTGACGGGTAAGACTTTGCCGGGAGGCTGGGAAGACATCATTTCCGAGCCGCGCTGCAGCCTTAAAGGGACATTAAGTCCAGCCACCCCATTTCAAAAGCACCGAATTTATTTTTTCTTTAAGCATCCATACCCTAAGAGAAGCTTTCTACATTAAGGAGAAACGATCTCTCTTGATGCTTATCGTTATTTTTGTGATTAATTTTTTATTTATTTTTCTTTCTGATGGAATGTTATGGAAAAGAAGGGGTTATTATCTGCAGTAGGTTTTTTGAAGAGAAGTCTCTGTTTTTGAGGGGAGCAGTTGGGCTGTTTGATTTCTTTAAGAAAATAGCTCTGTGCCTATTATGGGGATATGTAAATGTCTTGGTTTATATTGAAGTGGGTTAAGGCAGGGGTACCCAACCTTTTTGGCACCAGGGACCGGTTGTGGAAGACAATTTTTCCACGGACCAGGGAGGGGGTTTGCAGGCGGGAGCCAATCGCATGGACTGGGGTGGCAGGGCTTGCAGGCGGGAGCCAATCACATGGACCGGGGAGGTGGGATTTGCAGGTGGGAGCCAATCATGCGGACTGGAGGGTGGGGTTTCCAGACAGGAGCCAATTGCACAGGTGGGCGTGGGGTTTGCAGACGGGAACCAATCGCGCACACCGGGGTCAGGGTTTGCAGGTGGGAGCCAATCACGCGAAAGGGGGTGGGGTTTGCAAGTGGGAGCCAATCACGTGGACAGGGGGCAGGGTTTGCAGGCGGGAGCCAATCGTGCAGACGGGACGGGGTTTGCAGGTGGGAGCCAATCCTGCGGACCACCACTGCTCACCTGCTGTGTGGCCCACTTCCTAACAGGCTGCAGCCCACTAGTGGGCCGTGGCCCACAGGTTGGGGACCCCTGGATTAAGGGACTAAAAATATTTATGTGGATGGTTTTTTGGCTTTGGATGATTTTACTCATCATTAATGACTGGGACTTTGATTATGATTATTAAGGTTTTTTCTTATTCATGTTTTTTGTATTCATGTTTTTTGTATTATTAACTATAATGGTAGACAATTAATTAAATTAATTAAATAAATTAAATAATTAATTTACTTAATTATTCCCTTCCTTCTAATATTCTATACATTCCTATACATTCCTGTCTACTATAATAAAGATCAAAAATAGAAAAGCATATAAATTGTCTACCATTATAGTTAATAATACAAAAAACATAAATACAAAAAACACGAATAAGAAAAAAACCTTAATAATCATAATCCCAGTCATTAACAATAAGTAAAATCATCCAACTCCCCCCCCCCAAATAACTTTATATTTTAGGGGGGAGGGAAGTTGATTAGGTGATTTATACATTTTTTCCTTTTAATATAAAGGGAAGGAGCAATGGTATTAATGATTTTTATAATGTGCTAAGGGGTCGAACTGTGGTGCTGGAGAAGACTCTTGAGAGTCCCTTGGACTGCAAGGAGGTCAAATCAGTCAATCCTAAAGGAAAACAACCCTGACTGCTCATTGGAAGGACAGATGCTGAAGCTGAAGCTCAAATACTTTGGCCACCTAATGCGAAGAGAGGACTCACTGGAAAAGACCCTGATGCTGGGAAAGACTGAAGGCAAAAGGAGAAGGGGACGGCAGAGGATGAGATGGTTAGATAGCATCACCAATGTAACGAACATGAATTTGAGTAAACTCCGGGAGACAGTGGAGAACAGGAAGGCCTGGCGTGCTACGGTCCATGAGGTCATGAAGAGTCAGACACGACTAAACAACTGAACAACAACAAGGGGTTGACTTGTAGAAATAACGTGATTTTGGTTTAATATAGAGTAAGGGATTGATTATGGGGAATTGCTGTATATCCTTGATGTTTAAAGTCGGAAGTCACTTCTTTTTGTAATCTATCTAAACATTTTTCTCTTGTGTTTTCACACTTTTTTAGTTCTTTTTTGTAGTTTTTTGTTTTTCTGTATCTTTTATCTTTTTTTGAAACTTAATAAAATTCTTTAAAAAAAATTTCCTGCCATTCTGGGAAACACTTTCAAACCAAGAAAAATTGCCAATCACAGACTGCAAAGGGTCTTCCCAGTCAATCTCTTCAGCTATATTTCTCCAAGTAACCCTGCTTACAAACATAAAGAGCAATTTTATGATCTAATAGTAAAAAGGTAAAGGTTCCCCCACACAGTCGTGTCTGACTCCAGGGGCCAGTGCTCATCTCTGTTTGTTAGCTGAAGAGCCAGCATTGTCCGAAGATGCTTCCGTGGTCATGTGGCTGGCATGACGCATGCGGAACACTGTTACCTTCCTACCAAAGTGGTACCTATTAATCTACTTGCATTTGCATGCTTTCGAATTGCTAGGTTGGCAAGAGCTGGGGCGAGTGCGGGAGCCCACTCCGTCACACGGGGCTAGGGATTCGAACCTCCGAACTTGCGATCTTCCGATCGACAAGCCTGGTGTCTTAACCGCTGAGCCACCATGCCCCTAATAATCTAATAGCAACAGCTAAATTTTATATGGCGCTGGCACAGGAAGTTCTTCTAGCAGTCCCCTATGTGGGGGGAGATGGGCGGTGATATAAGTTGGATAAATAAATAAATAAATAAATAAAATTAGTACTTGACAAGAGTTCCAACAGGAATATGGTTACTAGGCAAAAACTCATATACCAGATTAGAGATGTAAGAGAATGGAGAATGAAGCTGATTTCTTTCTCTCCTCACTTCTCCTAACTTTTTATGCAGGATGAATCTGCTTGAATCTGTTCAATAGTGACAGAAGTCTGTGATTGGTTACTGTAACACTTTTCCAGTGTTATCTTTGTGCACATGGGAGGGGAGACTGAGTCTGATGGGGGAGAAGGTGTAGGGTTGACTTTGTTTCTAAAAACATGATCTAGAAAAGGTTGCACAGATCTTCAGCTAATGGAAGGCCTTTAAAAGAATAAAATGAGCCATTTTGGTAAATAAACCCAACCACCACAAAAATGTTTGTGTAATGCTGAACAGAGGGAAGATCAAAAATAAAATTCATTGAAACAGAATCCCGAGGTTTCAAAATTGAAGATAGGAGTTGGCTTTCCAGGAACAATCTTTTTATATATGTATATATAGTTTTTTGAAGGGGCGTGGTGGCTCAGCAGGTAAGATGCCAGGATTGTCGATCGGAAGATCACAAGTTCGGAGGTTCGAATCCCTAGTCCCACGTGACGGAGTGAGCTCCCGTACTAGACCCAGCTCTTGCCAACCTAGCAATTCGAAAGCATGCAAATGCAAGTAGATGAATAGGTACCACTTCGGTGGGATGGTAACAGCATTCTGCGCAGATCATGCCGGCCACATGACCGTGGAAGTGTCTTTGGCCAACACTGGCTTTTCGGCTAAGAAACGGAGATGAGCACCGGCCCTTAGAGTCGGACACGACTGCACAAATGTGTGGGGGGAACCTTTACTTTACTATATATAATTTTTATTAAATTTTTTTAAAGAGGAAGATAAAAACTAATACAAACTAAGAAAAAGAAAGAAAAAGAAAGAAACCAAAGAGAGAGCTAAAATGCAAGAAAGGAAAAGAAAAATAGAAAAGAAAGAAAAAAGTTACAAAGAAGTAGCTTCTGATGTACTTTACAGCAGTTTTTTCCCTTCCTAGCATTTTTCCCACACATGCAGGGTCCGCTTCCCCCCTGCCCCCCGAATGTTGATCTGTTAGTTGCGACAGGAATTGACCGATTGGCTTGCCGCCTAAGCCTGGCATCATGGGCTGAGAGTGACTGGTTCAAAGTCACCCAGCCGACTTTCATGCCTAAGGCGGGACTAGAACTCAGTCTCCTGGTTTCTAACCTGGTGCCTTAACCACTAGACCAAACTGGCTCTGATATTCTTTACAGCAGTTATCAGTACAATTATAAATTTACCTCTTACTCTATGGTTACAACATAACTTTCTTCTTTCTATAATCTATCCTGTGTAGTCATCAAAACCATAAATCATAATTTCATTTTTTTCTGTTTCATGCAAGAAGTCTATAAGGGGTATCCAGTTAGCAATAAACATAGATATTGTCTTTTCTCTAATCAAAGAAGTCAATTTAGCCATCTCAGCAAGTTCCATCATCTTCATCAACCATTCCTCCATTGTGGGTAATGCCGAATCTTTCCAATTTTCTGCATACAATAATCTCGCTGCAGTTATCATGTACAAAAACAAAGTTCCATAATTCTTTTCTGTTTGTTCATCAATCCCAAAAGAAAAACCTCTGGTCTCAATTGTATATTAATCTTTAAAATCCTCTGAATCAGTGTATGTATTTGAATCCAGAATTTTCTGGCTTTTTTACATGTCCACCAAACATGATAAAATGTTCCTTGGTGTTGCTCACATTTCCAGCATAAATTTCAGTTACGTTTATACATTCTTTATACATTCTAGACAATTTCTCTGGTGACATATACCAATGGTACATCATTTTATAAAATTCTCTTTAAGATTATAACATAGTGTACATTTCAATCCTTTCAACCACATATTTTCCCATTGGTCCATCTGTATATTATAACCATTTTTTTAGCCCATTTTATCATACATTCTTTCACTTGCTCTTCTTCTGTTTCAAATTTCAATAAAAGTTTATACATTTTAACAATTACATGTTCATCATTTGTACACAATTCTGTTTCAAACTCAGTCTTATACTGTTCAAAACCACACCTTTTTTTTCTTTAAATCTTTCTAATAATTGAAAATAAGAGAACCGTTGACAACTATATCCCTCTGCCACCAGTTCTTCTCTTGATTTTATTTTACATTCCCTTTGACAAAATTCTAGTCTCTCATGATAAGTTAGCCGTTTGTGTTTGCGTAGTATTTCTCATCTATGCTTCTTGTTCTGACAGCCACAAAGGTGTTTTCAGGCAAAACCTGGGTTTGTGTCTATTCCATATTCTCAATATGGCACATCTAACATAATGATTTTAAAAATCCACATTAACCTTGACTTTATCATACCACAAATATCCATGCCACCCAAATCTCAGGTCATGTCCTTCTAAATCCAAAAGCCTTCTATTTCTCAGCAACACCCACTCTTTCATCCAAACCAAACAGCAAGCTGCAAAATACAATTTCAAATCAGGTAAACCCAATCCTCCTCTTTCCTTTGCATCTTGTAACACCTTATATTTAATTTGTGATTTTTTCCCCTGCCACACAAATTTAGATACTGTATAGCCTTCTGCCACTGTTTAAATGGTGCATCAGTTGTCAAAACAGATATTGTCTGAAACAAAAACATCATTCTAGGCAAGACATTCATTTTTATCACAGAAATTCTTCCCAGCAATGACAGTTGTAGTTTCTCCCATCTTAACATATATTTTTTAACTTCATTCCATATCTTAACATAGTTATTTTGAAATAATACATTCTTCCCCTGGAGATAAGACAGGCCCCCCTCGCTCCTGGACTTCCACAAAAAATTAAAAACCTGGTTTTGCCAACATGCCTGGAGAGAGAAGGAAAATAGTCATTCCTGGGGTTGGCTAGTCCCCTAGAATGGCCCTAAATAACCTTTTATACCCATGGACTGATAGAGAACCATCAGCCATCTGGATTTTATCACATTTCATATTTTTATTGTGTGTTTATATTTATATTTGTTGCACTTGCAGTTGTGTTGCATTTTAACTGTGTTTCTATTGTAAACCATCCAGAGTCCCTCCTTGGGGGGATGGGCGGTGATAAAAATCTTATAAATAAAATAAATAAATAAATAAATAAATAAATAACATAAAATTCATATTTGTCATAATGATACCCAGATATTTTACTTTCTTCTCAACCTGAAAACCCATTTTATTCATCAAGTTCTGTTAGATCTTCTATTTTCACATTTTTGTTAACATCTTCATCTTGTGTTTATTAATCCTGAAACCTGCTAATGCACCAAATTCTTTTAATTTGCCCATTAATATTTCAATTCCCTTTATTTTTTTTTGTATTAAATTTTTTACTGAGTTTAGAGCAAAGATAAAAACTACAAAAAAAGTGAGAAACACAAGAAAAAGATTTTTAAAGATTACATAAGAGGTGACTTCTTTGAACAACAAGAATATATAGCAATTTCCATAATTAATCTCTTACTCTAAGTTTAACCAAGATCACATTATTTCTATAAATCATCCCATAGGCATATAGAAATCAATAAAAGCAATTGCTTCTTCCCCTTCTATATATAAAAAAATATACAGTATATCCCTCTAAATCAACTCCCCCCATAAAAACCCATTTATAAAATATTTCCCTTCTATCACTATACTATTCTATATATTTCTGGACACTATATTGACAATCAGAGTATAAAAACATTTAAAGATCATTTAAATTATCTACTTTTATACTTAGTACTGCTGTATCAATCTTACCCCTATTAAACCTTAAAAAACAAACTTTAAATCATTGCAGAAAACTTCAAATCATTACAGAAAAATAGAATCATACAGCCTTGAAATCAATCCACATACTTATTCTTAATTCCTTATCCCACCTCAAAATAAACCAAAGCATTTAATCTCCATATTATGCACATGGCATTTTTTGTAAAAGGAACAAAGAATCTAACTGCCCCCCTTAACATGTCAGCAGAAGATTTCTTACATAACAGAGCTATCTTGTTCTCAAAACAAACTCTGGAAAAAAGAAGCCAGTCATTATTGTCACAATAATGCAAGCCGAATTGTAACTCCTTCATGACCAACATGTATTTGTCAGCCAGCATTTCTTCACAATCTGGATTCTCACAGTCGGGTAAGATGCCTCCTTCTTGATAAATCTCTTCCTCTCCTTTCAGAAAATCGTCAGTCACTTGATACATTTTAAAGATAGTATCCCAAACCTCTTGCAAAATAACTTGAGTAGTTTCATGAATACTTTCTTTGAAGTCAGCACAGAGCATAGCACAGAACTCTAAAATCATCTCCTTAAGGTCGTCCACAATTCAGGCAGTAAAGTCTAACACCCTCTAAGTACTTAGCTAATATTGCAAACCAACAAATACAGCATTCAAGGAAAGTGAACAGAAAACTAAAAACTCAAAGTATTAAATTAAACATGTAGGAAAAAATTAAATCCTTCAAATTAGTTACAAAAATAGTAACGGAGAGACGATTATTTATTCTCAGTCCTCCTTAAATTTTAAATGGGAAGTGAGCCAGCAGTTAGAAAAAGGCTTAAGACACATCCAAAAATAATGATAAAAGCACCAGGAGATTCGTTTCTTCTTGCTGTGGAAAGCCTCTCTTGGGGTATAAAAACTTAAAAATATACAAATTAGGTGGTTTAGAAATGAGAAAGGCTCGACCTAATGTCCCAATAGGGCTGCAGCGCGGTCTGGAAAATGCTGGTAACCCCGACTCCCGTCTCCTGTTACCGGATTAGCGCCAACGCTGTTGACGATCCTCAGAGTACAAGGTGACATTCCGAAGTACAAATGGGATACTTCCGAGTGTTTTCTGTCCATGAAAACGCTCTAGGGCAACAGGAAAAGCCTGCCTTTGCCCCCCCAAAGATCCACGCTGTCACATCTGCTCGCTGAGCTCGCGGGCAGGCTGTTCAGTCGGCCATGTTCTCACCGGAAGCCAATATCTCAATTCCCTTTAAAGGATCTTCTAGAACCAACACCAAGTCATCTGCAAAAGCTCTTATAAATTTCTTTTTTAAATCTTTACTCCCATAATCCTCTCGTCTTGTCTTATATCTCTATTCAGTATTCCGAGAACCAAAATAAACAAGAAAATAGACAGTGGGCATCCCTGTCTTGTTCCTTTTTGTATCTCACAGGGTTTTGTTAAATCTCCATTAATAATTATTTGTGCTTTCTGTGAAGTATAAATCAATCTTACCCATTTTACAAAGTTCTCTCCAAAATACGTATCTTTCAGAACAAGAAAACTCAGTTCAAATATTCTCTTCGATCAGTTCAAATTGTCACAGACCTTCTCTGCATCTAAGAAGATCAATGCGGCTTATTTTTCATTATGTTGCTCCAATTATTCCAGAATGTCCAACACATTTCTAACACTGTCCTTTAATTGTCTTTTAGGTAAAAACCCACATTGATCCTCATGAATAATTTCTTGCAAAATTATTTTCAGTCTATCAGCTAGAATCATTGTGAACAATTTATAAGCATTATTCAATAATGATTTCTGCCTATAGTTTCTTATTAAAGTCAAATCTTGTTCCTCTTTGGGCATTAATGCTATATTGGCCTCTTTCCAACTCTCTGGCATCTTTTTTCCCCGGTAGAACAGAGTTCATTGTGTTTTGTAAAGGTTGTAAAGTTCATCCTGCCTGGACCATGATAATCCATCTGGTCTAGGCAGCTTTCCTAGTTTAAACTTTTTTATAGCTTCAGAAACTTCCCTTATTGTTATAGGTCCATTAATAATCTGTCTCTGTTCCTCTGTAATCCTCAGTAAATTTTGTTTCTTAAGATATTCATCTATTTTCTCTGGAGAGATGTCACTTCCTTTATACAGATTAGAATAATATTGATGAAATGCATTTTGTGTGGCCACGCTGTCCATTAATACAGTATCTCCCACTTGTAATTTCAATATAATTTTCTTCTCTTTTTCTTTTTGTAATTTATATGCTAGCCACTTCCCTGGTTTATTTGCAAACTCAAAGTTTTTTTGCTTTACATAATTCATTTTTATTTCCATTTCTCTTACTGTTAACATAGGTAATTGTCATGTAAAAGTTTAAATTGTCATGTAAAAGTTTCATTTGTTGAGAAATACTTATATTCTCGGCTTCTGGTGGGAATGGCGGACTGAACAGCTGTGCCCGCTGGCGGAGCTGACAACGTGGTAATTTTTTTCAGGCTCAGACAGTTTTTCCTGAAGCCCAGAAACATTCTCCGGATCAAGGAGAATACTTGGAATCATCCCATCTGTCCTCCGGACGGCTGCTCCGGATCAAGGAGAATACTTGGAATCATCCCATCTGTCCTCCGGACGGCTGCTTGCAGCCAGAAGATCGCAAAGGGCATTTCACGTTCAACTGGTAAGAGCAGCCAGGAGATGGGGACTTCATCACTTTCCAAGCTGTGCTGTAGCCTTAAAGGGACACTAAGACCGGCCACCCCATTTCTAAATCACCAATTTGTATTTTTTTAAAGTATATGTACCCCAAGAGAGGCTTTCTATAGCGAGGAGAAGCTGGTTCTCTTGGTGCTTAACGTTATTTTTGGGATTATTTTTTTAAAAAAATATTTTAAGTTTTGGATTTTGTTTTCCTTCCAAAGGAAATTCCAAAGATTGAGAGTAAACAATTGTCTTCCTGTTATTATTTTTGTATTAAATTTGAAGATATTAGCATTTTCCTACACATTGAATGGGCTGATCTGAACCTTCAGCTTTCTGTTTTCACTTTCCCTTGAGAACTGTCTGCCATCTCACTCTCACTTTACATAAACACACTTTGGAACTCTTCCATATCTTCAACTTTCGCTGGTTAAGCTCCTAGGGGGCGCCATAATCTACTGCGTGAGACATGGAGGATTTCAAACGGATTCTTTCTGACTTTCACCAGGATTTTAAACAGATTTCTTCTGACTTCTATCAAGCTTTTATGCAAGATATCCAGGACAATGTGGAAAATATGAGATCTAAAATGTGCCATTGGGTTGGGGGTGTGGTGGATGAAATTGAGGAATTTAAGAGCAATAGAAAGGTTTTTTTTAAGACTGAGATTGGGATTTTTATCAAGATGCTGGATGAAGATTGGATAATGGAGTTGGAGAAATCTAAGGGAGAGAGTGATCTGCAAGCCATAAGTAAAATCGATCTCCTGGTGGAATTCCATGAAAAGAACCTGGAATCTTTGAGGGGGGCAGTTGGGCTGCTTGATACTTTCAAGAGGAAAGCTCTGTGCACATTGTGGGGATATGTAACTGCTTTGGTTTATTTTGAAGTGGGATAAGGGTTGAAGAATGTTCATCTAGTTTGCTTTAAGGATTTGATTGATGCTATTTGCCTTTAAAGATTTGGATTTAATGTTTTGAATTGACTTTGTTTTTTGGGTTTATTAAGATGAAAATTATTAAAACTGTTGTATTAGGGTTAAAGAAGGTTTATCTGGTTTGCTTTAAGGATTTGATTGATGTTATTCCCTTTTAAAGATATGGAATTACTGTTTTGAATTGTCTTTGTTTTTTGGGTTTATTAAGATTGGGATTATTAAAATTGTTGTATTATTAAGTACAATAGCAGACAACTTACGTGCTTTTTAATTTGATTCTTATTATAGTAGACAGAAATGTATAGAATAGTGGTAGGAAGGGAATAATTAAATATTTTTATCTTTTGGACGGGAGAAAGATGTTTAGGAGGTTTATATTAACTCTTTTTTCTTTATTTTAATATAAGGGGGAGGAGTAACTGTACTTAGTGATTTTTATTATGTGTTAAAGTGGAATGACTTATAGAAATAATGTGGTGTTTTGGTTTAATATAGAGTAAGAGATTGATTATGGAAATTTTTGTATATCCTTGCTGTTAAAGTTGGAAGCCACATCTTTTTGTAAATTTGAAAAAAAAATTATCTTGTGTTTCTGCACTTTTCTAGTTTTTTTCCCTTTCTTTGTAGTTTTTTTTTGGTAGTTTTTATTCTTTTCTTGAAACCTAATAAAATTTACTATAAAAATAATAATAATAAAAAAGAGAAATACTTATATTCTCTGGAAAGTTCTTTAATTCTTCTTCTTTTTTCTATTTCATCCAAAATAGCTTGTGTTTCCTCTTGCCTCTTCTTTTTAAGTTCACTATTATGTTGTATAAAATAACCTCTAATAAAAGCTTTACTTGCATCCCAAACCATTCTGAAATCAGTGCCTTTACCTAAATTATTTTTAAAAAATTATTTTAGTTTCTTTCTGTAGCAGCATTTCATTTAGTCTCCGTCTAAAAGAATTAGATTTTCTTTTATAAACCAAACTCACAGGATTATGAACTGAAAAAGTCTTTGGTAATATCTCTACTTTAGAAACCAAGTAGCCAAGTTCTCTTGAAAAGGATCTATGTCTTTCAGAAAATGGCTTGAATGGCGATTCTTCAGTCTCCATATATCAACCAGCCCTAAACTGTCCATCAAATCAAAGAAAACTTTTGGTAATGTGCCTTGAGTGATTTTAATATTATTCTCAGAAGTTCTGTCTAGTTGTGGGGAGATCACTCCATTCCAAACCTCCATCAAACAACAATTTTCATAAGAAAAATCTATTAATCTCTCCATAAGTTGTTTATAAAACAATACTTTGTCCTCATTTGGGGCATACATTCCCAGTATCAAAGTCTTAGTCCCATGCATATTAACTTCCACCCCAACACATCTACCATGCGCATCAGTCAATACCAGTTCTGGTTTTAGTTGGGGATTTATATACAAAACAACTCCATTTCTTCACCCAATTTTTTTATAAATCAAATATTTTATGCCCTTTTTTCTAATACATGTCTCTTGTAGGCAAATTATGACTTGTTTTAATTTTTTCAAATAATGAAAAAAAAATCTTTTGAGGAGCATTTGCTCATTTATATTCCACATTAAGCACTTGTAATCCATAATCAAGCCAAAGGTTTAGAAAATTTAGAAAAATTGATAACTGTTGCACCTAGTTCAGTATCATCCTTTAAGTTTCCTGTTGCACCTGTCAGAGTTTTTGTGTAGTTTCTTCTGACACCTCCATTTGAATCTCCTCCAATTTTGACCCAGCAACAAATATGACAAGATGAAACATAGTCCTGGGCATCTGCTCTTATCCTTGACCACCAGAATCTCTGAGCACCTGATGCAAAGTTTCAAACACTGCTCCATGTCCAGCAGTTCTATTGTCATGGCAGAATTGCAATATTTCTTCCTTTAAAGGAAGTGGAAAGTATAGAATAGATATGATGAAATAATTTCATTGTTCATACAGAAGGTGAAGAATCAATCTGTGAGGCTTCCTGGAGGTCATCCATCCAAACCTTGACATATACATCCTGTTGTTATTGCACTCTAATCCGATCTAGCAGGTCTAAAATCTGTCTCCCTGTTCCCAATCTTTCTGTGGAGTCCTTGGTGCTCTCTGAGCCTTGTGGTTTTCTTGTAGATGTTTCATTGCCAGACTAGGCAACATCTTCAGTGCGAAAAGGGAGTGGGGTTTGCTCTCTGTTTATATGGTTGTGTTGGTAGAGGTGTTGTTCTCTCCTTGGTAGTTCCTTGATTAGGCTGTTGTTTGCTGCTTGGTTGATTTACTGAGTTAATAGTTCCTTGATTGGGGTATTGTATACTGTTTGATTGTTTGTCTGGTGTTAATCCTGGTGTTAATCTTTGAATATCTGGGTGTTGGTTGCTGGCAAGGAGGTGCTCTGGTCTTTTGGCTTTTCTATTGTCTCTTATGAATGGTATGTAAATGTTGTTTACCTCTATGTGTCTGTTGATGGCTGCTTTGTCTGAGTGCCAAGCTTCTAGGAATTCTCTAGCATTTTTGGATTTGGCTTGGTCTAGGATGCTCACAGTTTCTCAGTTGAAAGTATGGGTGAGTCTGTCCATGTGTTGTGAGATTAAGGAGTTTGCACCACAAAGGGATGGGAGGGATCTGGATGTTTGAGCAGTGGCTGGGAACAGAAAAGGATTTTCAAATCCTGAAATGCTGTTTGTTCTTGAGTAGACCATTGGAAGTTATATATTTTCTTTAGGAATTGCTCTTCTGGCTGAGTCATCAAATGCAGCTTTACATATTTGTATGGAATTCTGATAATCATCCAGTAGTGAGTAATTGCCCTAAAAAAGGGGCATAGCCCGTTTAGTTGCCTCTTCTTTCATCAGACTCAGAAGAAATGTCCCCTTGGAGCAATCTGTAGGAAATTTTGCCGGTCAACCCACCATAAACAATTCATACTGAGTTGTAAAAATCAAAAGTAGAACTTAGGCTCCTCCAAATAATATCAAGTAAACTCCCATGAAAGCAAAGAGGCAAGCCTCGTCCCAGATGCTGCCTTAATTGTACTATGCCATTATTCAGCAAAGGAGATTGTTACCTTGTCGTGATGCTGGAGCTTGAGCACCTCAATGAAACCATGAGCTAAACCGTGAAGGGACACCCAAGACAGGAAGGTCGTGGCAGAGAGGTCAGACTAAATACGATCCCTGGGGAAGGTAATGGCAACCCACCCCAGTATTCTTGCCATGAAAACTAAATGGATCAGTACAACCAGAGATATGTCGGTATACCATCGGAAGATGGGACTCCCAGGTCGGAAGATGGTCAAAATGCTACTGGGGAGGAACAGAGGATACGTTCAACTAGCCCCAAACGTGATGACGCAGCTAGCTCAAAGCCGAAAGGACGGCTAGCGGCTGACGGTGTTGGTGGTGAACGACGAATCCGATGTTCTAAAGATCAACACACCATAGGAACCTGGAATGTAAGATCTATGAGCCAGGGCAAATTGGATGTGGTTATTGGTGAGATGTCAAGATTAAATATAGACATTTTAGGTGTCAGTGAACTGAAATGGACTGGAATGGGCCACTTCACATCAGATGACCACCAGATCTACTACTGTGGACAAGAGGACCACAGAATAAATGGAGTAGCCTTCATAATTAATAATAAAGTGGCTAAAGCAGTACTTGGATACAATCCAAAAAACGATAGAATGATCTCAATTCGAATTCAGGGGAAGCCATTTAACATCACAGTGATCCAAATATACACCCCAACCACAGATGCTGAAGAAGCAGAAGTAGATCAGTTCTGTGAGGATCTGCAGCACCTACTGGATAATACACCAAAAAGAGATGTTATTTTCATTACAGGAGACTGGAATGCTAAGGTGGGTAGTCAGACGACACCTGGAATTACAGGCAAGCATGGTCTGGGAGAACAAAATGAAGCAGGACATAGGCTGATAGAATTTTGCAAAGACAACTCACTGTGCATAACAAACACTCTCTTCCAGCAACCTAAAAGACGACTTTATACATGGACTTCACCAGATGGTCGACACCGAAATCAGATTGACTACATCCTTTGCAGCCAAAGGTGGTGGACATCTATACAGTCGGTAAAAACAAGACGTGGAGCTGACTGTAGTTCAGATCACGAACTTCTTATTGCACAATTTAGAATCAGACTAAAGAGAATAGGGAAGACCCACAGATCAGTTAGATATGAGCTCACTAATATTCCTAAGGAATATGCAGTGGAGGTGAAGAATAGATTTAAGGGACTAGATTTAGTAGATAGGGTCCCAGAAGAACTATGGACAGAAGTTCGCAACATTGTTCAGGAGGCGGCAACAAAAAACGTCCCAAAGAAAAAGAAAACCAAGAAGGCAAGATGGCTGTCTGCTGAGACACTGGAAGTAGCCCAAGAAAGAAGGAAAGCAAAAGGCAACAGTGATAGGGGGAGATATGCCCAATTAAATGCAAAATTCCAGAGGTTAGCCAGAAGAGATAAGGAATTATTTTTAAACAAGCAATGTGCGGAAGTGGAAGAAGACAATAGAATAGGAAGGACAAGAGACCTCTTCCAGAAAATTATAAACATTGGAGGTAAATTCCAGGCAAAAATGGGTATGATCAAAAACAAAGATGGTAAGAACCTAACAGAAGCAGAAGAGATCAAGAAAAGGTGGCAAGAATATACGGAAGATCTGTATAGGAAGGATAATAATATTGGAGATAGCTTTGACGGTGTGGTCAGTGAGTTAGAGCCAGACATCCTGAAGAGTGAGGTTGAATGGGCCTTAAGAAGCATTGCTAATAACAAGGCAGCAGGAGACGACGGTATCCCAGCTGAACTGTTTAAAATCTTGCAAGATGATGCTGTCAAGGTGATGCATGCCATATGCCAGCAAATTTGGAAAACACAAGAATGGCCATCAGATTGGAAAAAATCAACTTATATCCCCATACCAAAAAAGGGAAGCACTAAAGAATGTTCAAACTATCGAACAGTGGCACTTATTTCACATGCCAGTAAGGTAATGCTCAAGATCTTGCAAGGTAGACTCCAGCAATTCATGGAGCGAGAATTGCCAGATGTACAAGCTGGGTTTAGAAAAGGCAGAGGAACTAGAGACCAAATTGCCTATATCCGCTGGATAATGGAGAAAGCCAGGGAGTTTCAGAAAAACATCTATTTTTGTTTTATTGACTATTCTAAAGCCTTTGACTGTGTGGATCATAACAAATTGTGGCAAGTTCTTGGTGGTATGGGGATACCAAGTCATCTTGTCTGCCTCCTGAGGAATCTGTATAACGACCAAGTAGCAACGGTAAGAACAGAGCACGGAACAACGGACTGGTTTAAGATTGGGAAAGGAGTACGGCAGGGCTGTATACTCTCACCCTACCTATTCAACCTGTACGCAGAACACATCATGCGACGTGCTGGGCTTGAGGAATCCAAGGCTGGAGTTAAAATCGCTGGAAGAAACATTAACAATCTTAGATATGCAGATGATACCACTTTGATGGCTGAAAGCGAGGAGGAGTTGAGGAGCCTTATGACAAAGGTGAAAGAAGAAAGTGCAAAAGCTGGGTTGCAGTTAAACCTCAAAAAAACCAAGATTATGGCAACCAGCTTGATTGATAACTGGCAAATAGAGGGAGAAAAAGTGGAGGCAGTGACAGACTTTGTATTTCTAGGCGCAAAGATTACTGCAGATGCTGACTGCAGCCAGGAAATCAGAAGACGTCTACTTCTTGGGAGGAGAGCAATGGCAAATCTTGATAAAATAGTTAAGAGCAGAGACATCACACTGACAACAAAGGTCCGCATAGTTAAAGCAATGGTATTCCCTGTAGTAACCTATGGCTGCGAGAGCTGGACCATAAGGAAGGCTGAGCGAAGGAAGATAGATGCTTTTGAACTGTGGTGTTGGAGGAAAATTCTGAGAGTGCCTTGGACTGCAAGAAGATCAAACCAGTCCATACTCCAGGAAATAAAGCCAGACTGCTCACTTGAGGGAATGATATTAAAGGCAAAACTGAAGTACTTTGGCCACATAATGAGAAGACAGGATACCCTGGAGAAGAAGCTGATGCTAGGGAAAGTGGGAGGCAAAAGGAAGAGGGGCCGACCAAGGGCAAGATGGGTGGATGATATTCTGGAGGTGACAGACTCAACCATGGGGGAGCTGGGGATGGTGACGGCCGACAGGAAGCACTGGCGTGGGCTGGTCCATGAAGTCACGAAGAGTCGGAAGCGACTGAACGAATAAACAACAACAATTATTCAGGTTTGTATTTGTATATGCATTTGCTATTGATGTTGTAACAACACTTGAGCAAGCTGTTCTGCAGATGGTGGGGTGTCCTGAGGATCTCATGCCATCTTCACAATCAAACAAAATGTTTGATGCCTCTCTGCTTAGACTGTAAATTTCAAGACTGATACCAGCCCTTCGAGGTATGCCAGAAAACAGATCCTATAAGAACAATTATACTCTGTTGCAGAGTATAACAAAAGAAACTTGAAAGCCTGACGGAGATTCTCTCTCCCTACTCTTATACCAAAGAGCATCAAGGCAGGATAATCCTGAGTTTCTTCCTCACCCACTCCTCCTTTTCAGGTTTAAGCTGCTGTTTAATTTTTTTTAATCCGTTCAGCTGTGTACAGTTCTCAGAGACTTCCTGGACAAGTCCGTGCAGTTTTCTTGGCAAAATTTCATAAGTAGTTTGCCCTTGCCTCCTTCCTAGGGCTGAAAGTGAGTGACTGGCCCAAGGTCACCCAGCTGGCTTTGTGCCTAAGGAGGGACTAGAACTCACAGTCTCCTGGTTTCTAGCCTGATGCCTTAACCAGTACACCAAACTGGCTCTCACATGCTGTTTACATAACTGCTGTTAAATACTTTCTCAACGCCATCTCCATGCTCTTTTACATAAAGTAAGTAACGTATTTCAAAATGTATGTACCATTATAAAAAATCACCTGGGCATCCATATGTATATTTGGAATCTATCATGCCTGCTGCAGTTCTTTCAACAGGTAATTGTTTAAACTTTACTTCTCTTCACATACTGCAACTGCTTACACTGGTTACTCATGGAATGGAAAAAATAGGATTACGTCGAGACTGTTGAATGTACAAAGATGGAAAAATACTGAAATACCCCCAATGGAGGAATGGATTGTAAAGATGATGGAATTTGCGGAAATGGCAAAATTGACCTGTTTGATCAAGGGATAAGACAACAAGTAATTTTATTAAAGACTGGAAACCTTTTATGGACTTTTTGCTGAAAATGGAAAAAAATGAACTGGTAATTTCTGGATTTGCTGATTAAAAATGGTTGAATATGGGAAGAAGAGAATTAGGATATAATTTTAATGAGGGAGGAGAGAAGATAAGTTTGTAACTGCTGTAAAGAAGATCGGAAATTGCTTCTTTATACATCCTTTTATTTTCTTCTATTTCTATTTCTTTTCACACTTTTCTTACTTTCTCACTTCACATTATTCTTTGTTCTTCCTCTTTCCAACTTCCAGAACACGGCCACACAGCCCGGAAGACCCACAACAGCCATTCTTCCTCTTTTCTTTAATCTTACTTTATATTATTTCATGTTTATCTTTTACCACTGTGAAAATGTTTAATAAAATTAACAGCCATTTAATAAAATTTTTTATATATATGTATAAAAAGAAAAATAGGAATATATCTGTTGCTGGTTTTCCCTTCCATAAGCATCATCATTTGTGAAAGTGTTCTCTCTCTCTCTCTCTCTCTCCATTTGTATATACAAACTTCATGGATGTAGGCTGTGGATATGTAAGTGAACATCAGGGGGAAAGGACTGAGGCTCTACTACAAGTCAGCGAAGGAGACCTGGCTTGTGCTCACCTGTGACCCCATCCCTCTCTGCTCTATAAGCCTCACTTCTTGGTGGAGGCATCAGGAGAAGAATTGTAACTAAGCATGACTCTTTTGTATGTAAAACATCTTACAGGGTTCCCAGTTGTGTCAAGCCTATGCATGTGTATTTTAGATAGTTGTAAACAATGATGAATTTATGAAGAAGAAACTCAGGAGCAGCAGGTGGTGCATTCTATCAGCTTTCAGTACATATTATGGCACTGTAATTACAGTTTGACCACACTGCTAGTATTGCTTCCTTCATATCAAAATAGTAATGTGAACAATCTTGTTACATAGTGGAGAGTTATTGGAACAGTTGCAAGACCAGACACCACCCCAAAAAGATCAACTTTGGCTCTGAACAAAACACAACCTTGGAAGTCCCTTCTTATGAACTCCCTCTTGCCCTTTTCTGTCCTCCCTGGAAGAGAGTGGATCCCAGAATCTGACCTTGCCTCATGAGGTAAGCCAGAGTAGAAAGGAAAGGACATTCTTGACTGTGACACATTGATCAGAATATATGCCAAATCAGATGCCAACATGTTGCAATAACGTGCTTGGGAAACAACATTCTTGTGCCTGAAAATTATACTGTAGTCTCCAGAAGTCTTTGAGTCTTTTCACATCCACCCAAACTGTTCTCTTCCATCACACAAATAGCATGCTGTTCATGTCCTTTCAGCATAGTTCTCTTGGGATGTGCTTGGTTTGTTTTCCAGTAGGTAAAATCATCATGACTCAGTTTAGCCCTTCAGGAGCTGTGGGATTTGAGAGGAGGTGGAAAAGAGGACTATATACACAATAGACCATTCTATGTACTACCAAGCCACAGGCATGAGTCTTTGGAATTAAATGGCCCAATGGTTCAGTGGAATGTTCATGAGAGCTTTCCAGGACTGAAGGCTTGCAACATACAAAGGAAAGATCAAATACATCATGTGAAAAGAAAATCACTACAGATTATAAGGAACTATTTTACAAGAATGGACATATTTGAATGGATGGAATCTCCTAATGCCAAGGCAGCATGGCTATGAGTGCCATTTTGGAGGAGAAACAGTAGAAGGTTTTTGCTTTCATGATCAGAAAGTGGGTTTTTCAAAACTATCTGGTTGGCTATAGTGAGAAAAAGATACTGAACAAGATGATCCAGCAGGGCTTCTTTTATATGCTAGCTAGGCACAGAGTAGCCTTCATGCAGCCTTCGTTTTGTCTATTAGCATGAATGGCAACCCTTCCTTTACATAGGAGAAAGTACAAAGTACACTTGGAGATACCACCGGATCAACACTAATGAACACTACAGCTTTTCCCTGACACCATAAGTAATTGAAAATCATGCCTACACCACTAGAGAATATCGGAATTTTGAAAACTGGTTTTAGATGAATCAATGGGTGTAGTGAATTATTCTAATAAGCAGAATGGATTATAAATCACATTCTCTGAGGCAGAACAGGGCAATAACACTAATATATTTGTCCCAACTCATTTTAGTTATATATCTTTCTGGTTGCATTTTTTTTCTTTTTCTTTTTTTTAAATAAAATCCAGTTAGGAAAAGGTTGTCTTTGCAGTGAAGGATCTAATTTTTAATAGAGTATATTCAAACTTTGTGCTTTTAAACTATGCAATTTGATTGGTTTTGGCTTACAGTCTTGTGTCAACTCTTCTATAATTGTTTATAAATTATGGTTGTGGCTTAGCATCATAGGCAAATCCAGTCAACTGTGTTTTTTTTTTAAAAAAATCATGATTCAATGAATCATGTACAATATGCCACCCCAGCCACAGTCTAAGGCCAAATTATGTGAATAACTTAATTAAACTACAAATATGTCTCAATTAGAATCTGGAGATAGGGGATAAATTTGCCATCTGTCACTCTGTTCTAATCCAGATCAGTGCACTACATTCTATTTTTATATTGGAAGAATAATTTCCATTTTTACAAAGAGGAACTTTTTCAGGCCAATTGCAAATTCAGGGATTCTAATTGAGATCGGGACCATGCCAGAGTGGTGGTGGTGGTGGTGGTGGTGGTGGTCAAAGATTAAAGCTTTTTTCCTCTAGAGCAGTGTTTCTCAACCTTGGCAACTTTAAGATGTGTGGACTTCAACTCCCAGAATTCCCCAACCAGCATGCTTGGTTGGGTCCTGTACACCTGCCATTTACTGTCTATACAAATTGCTAATACTTGTGTAAGTTTATATTGTAAATGAAGAGTTTTTAATTTTTTTTACTGTTTTATGGTTTTATAGTTTTTGTGAGCCACCCAGAGCTGCATTCTAAGATGGGCAGCCATACAAATCTTAAAAATAAAAGCTCTCTAGAACGTTGGAATTATATTGTTCTAATTTAGAAAATATATGTAAAGAAATAAGCATTGATGTTTAAGGTATAGGAGGAAGTGTTGGTAATTAGGTTCAGTTTTGCCTGGCCTAGCTAACTTCTTAAACAACAATAGCAACAAAGTCATAATGTTTTTAATCATAAGCGTTCAGTGTTCTTTGCAAGAATCTCAGTGGCTGTTATGTGGCCTCCTGAAAGTTAGGCCATGGTTCATCATGGGACCACAATCCACTTTCTGGTCATGTCTGCACCAGAAGATGCTGCATAGAGGGAAAATGTTCTTCTGGGTACCTATGCAGAGTGAGTCCTGCATTCATACTGTAAGTGTATCATCAAATTGATTTTCAGAGCTATAAGCTTTGGCAGGGGGTAATTCTTGGCTTCCTCTGGGTGAATTCCCCCCAAATATGAGTAGCAATACTACTGAAGCTCACATGCAGCAACAAAATATCTAATGGTCCACTTTTGTAGCACTAAGCCCTAAATACTGTAATTGCAATACATTAAAAATGGCCAGTTTGGTCTAGTGGTTAAGGCAACAGGCTAGAAACCAGGAGACTGAGAGTTCTAGTCCCACCTTAGGCATGAAAACCGGCTGGGTGACCTTGGGCCAGTCACACTCTCTCAGCCCAACTCACCTCACAGGGTTGTTGTTGTGGGGAAAATAGGAGGAGGAGGGAGTATTTGGTATGTTCGCCGCCTTGAGTTATTTATAAAAAAAATAAAGGCGGGATAATAAATAAATAAATAAATAAATAAATCTAGATATATGCATGGCTGGGGGGGGGCTGTCAGCACAAACTATAAGTAAGGGCCACTATTAATTGAACCCTTGCTTAACCTTTGTCACTAAAGACTGCTCTCCTAAATAGGAAGCAATCCCTGTACATTTTCGGTAAAAGGTTGTTTCCTTTTTCCACAATCTACTACATCTGGGCCTAATCTGAGGCCATCATCTAAAAAGACCTCTGACACATCAGCCACGAGGAAGCATTCTTGCAGCTTGAGTTGTAGCAGAACATTGTTGCACAAAGGACACTATGGCCTTTGTTTATTTGTGGGTTTATAAAATGAGGGATTTAGGGTCTAGATTTCTTAGATCTAAATTCCACAAATAAGTAACATTCAATATGAATAATATTTATACTGTTTAAAGAGCACAGAAGCAAGACTTCATGATACATTCAGCTCTATTGGAAAGCAGCTGGGTAATGTCTAACAGCTAGTCAGTTGAATAGCTACAGCTCCACAGATGGTCTGCTTGGCTCCATGCAGACGTTGGATGGAGCTAGTTCAGGACTATAGCATTTCAATATGTCTATGAAGGTTCTCAGTCATCCAGGTGGAATTGTCTGTAGCTTGAATCATGTCAACTGGATTTCTATTTTCTCAGTGGAAACGTTTTGCTCAGACTGAAGAAGCTCCTTGGATAAGGAGTGAAACGTTTCCACTGAGAAAATAGAAATCCAGTTGACATGATTCAAGCTACAGATATAGCATTTCAAGCAATTATATGGCACATAGGACATTCAATACAGCAGTTTCATGGGCTGTGGACCTGGAGCTAAATGGTTTGAATTCTATGAAGGTGACACTGAGGCTAAAAAATTGAAAAATAACTAGGATTCAAGACAAGGATTCATTTGGGGGATATTTGTTTCCTTGGACAGTAGGGAAAAAAAATCTAAAACAAGAAAGAGGTGCGATAGATACAGAATCATAAATCTCACCCATGCAAATTATGCCTGGGATCCACTACCCAGCTTTATTGTTCTGCAAAACAGTCTTTGACATTCTTATAAGGTATAATCTAAAAATATTCCCAGACACAGCAAATCCCAAACTTGGCAAGTTCATTTTATTCACATCTAAAATATATGGGTTAGTTGGAAAAGTTTTGCGATTTGCAGGATTGCATTAAGCATGGGATTTTGCCAGTGTATGACAACTATTGCTTTGAGGTTGATATGTTTGAACTCCAAGCATTAAGAAATAAAAATGTGCTATCTTTTGGGGAATGTGCTTCATGTATCAAGGGCTAGCTAAAAGAACTCAATGAACTTCAGGAAGCTGTATGAACCAGCTCTAGTGGCCATTATCTAATCTTACAATAGTGAAGGCCATAAATTGTGAGATGCCCAGAGTGAGTCTGGAGTTGGGCAATGCCATTAATTAACTGCAGGTATTATGAAGAAGTAGAAGTAGGGGGCGCGGTGGCTCAGTGGTTAAGACGCCAGGCTTGTCAATCGGAAGGTCGGCGGTTCGAGACCTGAGCGTCACGTGACGGAGTGAGCTCCCACACTCGCCCCAGCTCTTCCCAACCTAGCAATTTGAAAGCATGCAAATGCAAGTAGATGAATAGGTACCACTTCAGTGGGTAGGTAACAGCGTTCCGTGTGCGTCATGCCGGCCACATGACTGCGGAAGTGTCTTCGGATAGCACTTGCTCTTTGGCTAAGAAACGGAGATGAGCACCGGCCCCTAGAGTCAGACACAATTTTGTGGGGGAACCTTTTACTTTTATTATGAAGAAATACTCCAGGCTCCAGTTTTGCCTGAATCTCCCACCAATCTTTTTTTTTTAGTGCTCCTGAGTTCTAATGTTATGAAGAAGAGAAAAAAAGACATATTATTTTCACATTTCTCAAACAGGTATAATTATATCCACCTTGATCATGCCCCGTTGTCTTTTCCCCCCTCTAAATGAATACATTTTAAATATTAAAAGCCTTTCTTGTAGGGAAATTGATATAGCCTTGGATCCCCAGTGACACCTCTGCAGATTCCAGGGTGACTATGGACAACTCCCTCAGCACCCACCAGGCTTTTGCCCTACCTGACTTTTCACATATCTAAAGAAACCCTATTAGTTTTAAAATAGGGAGGAATACATGAAATCAGCATCATTTTTATTTCCATGAACGGGCTACATAAGCTTTCTGAGACAATAAAATTGTGGGTGGTAGCAGTCCAGGGCTTGGTTTGGAAGCATGCCCATCTACTAGGAAAGAGACAGCAGGAAGCAGGAGTAGGGCAGGAAGCATTCTGGGATATTGGTGCTTTATGACTGGCTCTATCCTACATTGCAGCTCTTTTGCAAACATTTGCAAGCTCCCTGTGATAAGTATTTCCCACTAGTAACATTCTTTGCACATGTTCTCATCAGAGTTTCATCAGGCCTGGCCTGACCTGGCCTCTAGCCTAGCCTAGCCTCCTTCCCTCCTTCCTCTCAAGCTTTACGGCTTCTCTGATGTGGTGGGCATTACAAAACTGGCAGTTTCATTACTGAGTTTCTTGTAATGACCTTTATCATGGAATGTGTCTTTTTAATACCTGATGCACCCAGAAACAGTGTTTTCAGTGAGTGGCTGAAGGCTTTGTTACTTTTCAGTCCCATCAGTTCAGATTCAAATCAAGTCTGTACTCTTACTCCTATGGATGTCTGTTTGCAGTCTAGCTCCCCGTTCACCCATTTGGAAAGATTCTTTTTGCGCTCTTTATAATATATTCCATTTGTATTTTCTCCTCCCTGAATAATTTGGTGTCATCCCAGCTATCTTTTTTCCTGGGAAATTTGTATATTTCCAAATGTGTTTGAGATTGATATCACTAGATTTGCTGAGTAGCGGTAACGAATCCCTCAAAGTCTCCACATTAGGAAGAGTCTATTTTGAAGGATCAGAAAATGAACGGAAAAGACAGAGAATTTTATTATTTTATTCAGAATATGTTTTAAGAATATATTAGCACACAAAAACAGCAAGTGAAATGAATTAAGATATTAAAAGGATTAAGATTATAGTTTAACAAAAGCCAAGAGTTGATCAAAGAGCTAATCTTCAGCCTTTATATAGTTAAATGTAGTTTCTCATCAGCTTATACATCTCGTATTATTTACTATTAAGTTAAAAGATCATCAGTGCATAGTAACAGTACATTTGTTCAAACACCAAAGGAAACTTTTCAGCAATCATTCTCTGTGTGATCTAGTTTCTATTTTCTCTCTATAGTTCTGCAAAAAGAAGATGCTCTCAGTTCTTGGAAATGTTTGCTGTGTTTTTTCTTTTTGACTTAAAAATCACACCTAGCTGCTTCTTTAGTTTTGAATTGTTAAAAATCAGTGGGATGACAATAAAGTTATTATTCTGTTCTGTTCTGTTCTGTTTAATTTCACCTGTCAGAGTTTCCTTTCACAGACCTGGGGTACGATGCCTATCTCGCTTAACATACATCCTTGAAATTGGGGGCTTTAATGGCTGGATAGCTTGTTGTCCCACTTGGATCTTATCTCCCATCACAGTGCCATCTACAGATTTTGCTACCTCACTGCTGATCCCTAACTCAGGCATTAGTCCAGTTACTGATCTTTGGAGAATCCCTACTTTTTCCCTTCCACTGTAACAATGATCCATGCTATTTCTAGTCTCTGCTTCAAATAAAGATACAGAACAATATTTATTGATTTATTTATTAAATTTGTATGCTGCCTGACTCCCAATGATGCAAATAAATCAAATAGAAGAAGCAGTGGGAAATTAATTGATGCTTACCAATGGTAGGAAACATTATAACATTTTATGAATTAAGCAAGGTGACTGAGCAATAAAACCCTTGTCTGGAAACATCTGTTATGCTTAGTGTTGCACTTTGAGTTCAGCTCTTACCTGACAAAGTGTCCTGAACTAGTGACTATCACTTATCTTAACCAATTTCACAGAATTACACTTAGGATAAAGTTCTGTTGATGATACCCTGAGATGTATTGGATGCAAAGCCTATTAGTAATAGCTAGAGAAAATGCTTTTTAAAAGTCTAGATGGGCCATCAAAGGAATAGCACACAGTACAAGTGCTGATATTACAGCCAAGGACCTTGATCAAATGAAGTCATATTTCCATCAGAAATGCATGAACCATTGCACATACCAGCTGTTATATTACATACAGTTGCACTTACTGAAGGCCACCAAGTCACATCAGCTTATGCAGTGATGTCTGCTGGCGAAGGCATCCAAATATTCAAGATGGTGGCTGTACCCATGTGTTGCAACACATATAAAAAAACCAGGTAGGGCTTCACTTGCATGGTCACAGCTGCCACCTTGACTTTTTTGACCCCTGCTTCTCCCTTGGTTATCCGCCTTTCATTATCTAACATTCTCTCAGGGTTTTTTCTATAGCTATGAGATCCAGAAGCATTTGGTTTAAATAGTTTGTGTGTGTGCTGTATCCAGAGAGTTTAGCTTAAAGTCCAAACTCCATACTTGAATATTGGAGTAAAATCATGGATGTGTAGAAAACTTACAGCATTCAGTATTATTATTCTGTACCTATTTTCTAGAAATGGGAATTATTTCTGTTGCATTCTCTGGGGTGTATTTCTGAACAGACACATTTAGGGTAATCAACAACAAGATAGGCAAAGATTAATAGCAAGATTAGCAGCAGAGGAGCAATCAAACAACACAATAGACCCTAATCAAGGAACTATTAACTCTGTCAATCAACCAAGCAACAAACAACAACCCAATCAAAGTACTACCAAGGAGAGTACAACACCCCCACCAACACAGGCAGGACAAGCCTGGGTATATAAACAGAGAGCAAGTCCCACTCCCTTTTCGCACTGAAGATGTTGCCTAGCCTGGCAATGAAACGTCTGCAAGAAAACAACAAGGCTCAGAGAGCACCAAGGACTCCACATTTAGGGTAATGCTGCACATACATATTTCCTGCCTCAAGGCAAAATCATAATCATCATTTCCATCTTACAAATGGAGCATTTGTGTTTATGTGTGTGGGTTTGGGTCCGCATACAGCAACGAGGGAAGGGAGACTCTGGCAGGATGCCAGCCGACAGAAGGCAGAACCCTCTTACAGATGGCCAAGGCTCTACGGGCTACTTCTTTCTTTGCTATCAGAACTATTCTACGAAAAACGAGCCTCCGTGGCACTTTCGGAAGAGAGGATCGGAAAGAATCAAGAAATAGCTTAACACCCTGTCCTCAACTGACCTCAAGCAATGGAGGACAAGTGAAGGACCCAAACGCAATGGGAATGACTGCCTTTGGGGGGCTTGCTGTGGTTTCAAGATAGGCTCATAATGTCACTGTAATGTAGTTTGAAGAAATTTAATTTCCTCTTTATTATTGCCATTGCATTTTTATGCAGTAGTAAAATCTTGACCCCCTTTTCTAAACTTTGCCTGAAGACATATGGGCCTCTGGATCTCAGCAGATTACATTTAAAGGCATCACTGTGTTCTCTCCTTAATAGTCTGAAAATATGCTGTTATTGACCTGATGGTCTATGGCACTAGGATAACTGGCTGGTGGGCCAGAAGAGCAATAGCATATGTTAATTTAAAGAACAAGAGAGTTTCCTTTTAAAAATATATTTTAAAGAGCAGGATGTAGCTGACTTTGGAAAGAAATCTTTCCTGAAAGTATATAATGATGCTTTATATAATTAATCATTATATTAATGATATAATGATTTAAACTATAGCTAAAACACAGTAGAACTTCAACAAGGTGAAAATAAGAGATGAAAACTAAAAAAAGTCAACAAAAGCTTTTTGCACTGCAGTTAGACTTAAATATAGGATTGTAAAGGGAAATCTCAGATGGATTCCAATGATTCAAATTACCCAGAAAGAAAAGTCAAAGCTGCTGGCAAACACTCCACCCCCCCAAAAAACCATATGCATCTTAGAGGAAATACATACAGAGTCACAGATGAAAATGTGCATTTTAAGACATGTATTTTTAAAAGATGATTTACAAACCAATGTGGAAACAAGGAAGAGAATTGTAACATTTGACAAGCCTGTGCAAATCAAACCTGATTCAAATTAAATTGGAATTTTGTGTTTAAAAGACGGCATGATTTGATTTGAGTTTGAGAAGTCACTGCAAGTGCAGGTCTGCAGAAGATAGTCAGCAACAGCTTCTGAAAAACAGTCTTGCAACTCTGGAAAGATTTAACAGTTAAAAAGAGAAACAAGATCGTACATGCCTCCATGTATTCCAAAACACCTCTTTCAAAGATTTGTACATTCCTTTTGTGCATCTTGTACAAATCTGGAGTACCTTTCTTTTGTCTATTAACTTCACTAGAGGCCTGACCTATGTGATCTCTTTCCCCCTCTGAGGAAGATTTCCCATTCTGGCATACCTTACATTTAGCTGTCTGCCTGCTGCCATCTATGCATTTTTAGTCTTTCCTATGGTGCTTCTGGCAGATCTCTTGATATCATTATTCATGTTGACACATTCTGAGGCAACTTTTGGGAAATAGGGGTTTTTAGTTTCCTTTTTAAATTCTCAGGGAAAAAGGGGGAATCTGTATGCACATATGTGTATATTCACAGGCATGCATTTATTTAGCTTTACATATTTTCTTGTCCCACATATCAGAGCATTTTAACTGACATTCTAGAGTGAACTGCTTTCTGATTTTGCCATTGTAAAATAGTGAAGAGGGTTGGTCTAGTTAATAAAGGAGCTAGTGACTCTATATCTTACACCTCCAGAGATCTAAACATTCCCAAGCACAGTACAACACAACTCTGTATTTTGTTAAAAACATGGCAATCAAAATGTTCAAATTTGCATTTTAAGCAGGATTTTCCACTGGTGCTAAAAAGAGACAGCAAAAAGTTTTAGTCTTTCTTTTTATTTCATCTTTCTTCATTCCCTTCTGGCATGTTTGGAATCAAGCCCAGGAAGTCTAGAAAACTGTAATATTAATGGATTAGTTTGGCCTAGGTTTGAATGTAAGCCTCACTGTCTCCCCTCCCACCCTTACAAACTTTCAAATGGACTCAGACGGGATACTGGTGTTTATAATAAAGCTGGTTTATGGACCTCATCATCTGAGATCTCAGATAGGAATGACGACAATACCGCACAGTAAAATAATCTGCAAAGAGAAAGTCGTCATGTACTGCTCAGAGGTCACTCTGGTGGACAATGACACTTTAAAGTATGTTTTGCACTTTGCTCCATAATTTCTACTAAAAAAGAGACAGCATCAAATACATTTTTAAGCTAATGAAAAACAGAATCATAAATATATTAGCAATCAGGCTATCTGACTAGGCCTTGCTGGTGGTCTCTGTGGAATGATCTAACTGGGACTGTTGGCACTTGGATAACTTCTCAGGAGCACGAGAAAATGTTTATGAATCTAAAATGGCTCACAAGCGTTAGAACAAATCATTACTTCATTCTGATAGACTGAACTACAAATGACTTCTCCTGGCTGTTTGACATTGGTTAGTCTCCTATTTTAAAGCCCTCAGTCAATAAGCAATGGTCACATTACTCACTCTTGTTGCTGAATTCCAAATGATAGCAATGCGAGCAGCTTACAGAGAGTAGCCTACGGTATAAATGGAGCACTCCCCCAAAGAAGGAAGAATAATAAACAGGTTGGCAGAACTTACAATTGGCTCCTGAAGGCTGTGCTCACATCTCAATGGTGCAAAGTGAGTGTACTAGGCTGAGAGAGATGTTCCAGGTGCAGTCTGTTAAAGCTGATTTCTGTTTCTCACTCTGGGAACTCCACTCTTTGTTGATATAAGGGAAGTAGCAGGAGTGTTTTGCAATCCTTGTTATGTTTACCCCAAATCACCCTGCAAGGCAAGAAAAATGTCACCTATTCCTCTTTTCAAACATGGAGGCGTTGCATGGCTTCTTCCAGATTATGGAGGATATTATTCTCAGCTAAAAGCAGAGAATCAATAGCCTTCATGCACAAACAATGCTCATTTGCACACATACACATCGCTTTTACATGGCTTTCAGCTCCAAGTTCAGGAGAGGTGAGGTTCCATGTTATCATTTTGTGGGTTAAACTGTAGCCAAAGAAAACATACCCCTGAGCTGACAATCTCATCCTGTGTCACACAGAACTAACCAGACATTTTGATGCTGGGAGGATACATTCATTTCGTATGCCGCAGGGAGAGGTTTAATTGCTGAAAATGGTAGTGCTAGGAGTAAGGGCATTGTACTAGTATCTTGATTTTCAAGTGCATGTACAAGGCTCAGCACAGTACTGCCGACTAAAGAACTCACCATTGAAAAAGTCTGCCCTGGAGATGTCAAGTTTAATAGCTTTAGGAAGTTTTAATCCATGAAAACTAATGCAAGTTATTTATACGCAGTCTGTAGGGGATGAGTATGTATGTCTGCATCATTCATCTTTTTGACTTGCTTTCTATTCTCTATACTTTTCAGTAGCGACTAGCCTGTTCAGATGTAAAAACACAAACTTGCCAAGCCACTTAGCCAGATTACATTATGATTTGGGAGAAATGTGTGAAATGGTTTTCTCTTTTCTGCCTCAATACACATGTTCTACATTTTATGGATAGTCACTGGTCATTTGAAAGCTTCCGTTAATTGCATGGAAATACTCTAGCCTCTGGTTCAATCAAGGATTATTGCACCTCATGCTTGTCCCAATGACAGCACCCGCTTTCTCCATCATGGCCAGAAAATACCAAAATCCCCTTTCTGTGCAGTCATGGCCATCATACGGTATGTTTTAAAGTGTCCCAATCACGGCTGGCTGTGACCTGATTCTACTAAAAATCTGAGAAAGCATTTTTCAATAAGAACATGCATGTTATCACAACAATAACTAATTTGTTTATGGGCAAGCAATTGAAACTGTATGCATGTGTGTGAATTCTGGCAAATGTGTCTGCAATGTCTAACTCTAAAAAGGGGGCATCTTTGTACAATATCTCAACCCCCCTCCCCTTTTCCTAGGTGTGATTCTGCTTTTTATTAGAGCAAACTGGCAATGAAGGAGATGAAAATGGTGTGTAGTGTGTTCCTGGGACGAAGGAGGGGAGAGCCGGTGCTAAAGCTGGCTTAATGAAAACCAGCTTTTGTAGAAACAGAAAAGACCTTGATAAACCTTCTAGCTTCCTGCTAGGGGGTTTATTCAACTTTTCTCTTGGATCAATCCCCAGTTTTGGCTGGGATCTTGTTTTGAGACTTTCTACCTCAGGTAGGCTATTTAATTCTTCACTACGGAGAAAAGCTTTAGGGGAAACAGGAGAACTGGTCTTTACTGGTTGATCCAGTATAAGCCATACATACTTGCATGCTGCTTGGATTCTACATGTAACTTTTTTCCTCCCTTCTCATTACCAATTGTTGCAGATTTTTTTTTGGGGGGGGTAACTTGTGATACACTAAAAAGGCTATTTGTAGGAAAAGAAGAATTGTAGCCAATGAACACAGTATTGCCTTCTCCTCCTCAATGATATTTTTCTAGTTCTAGCACATGTAGGAAAAACTTGCATAATAATCTGCAAAAGAAGAAATGTGACATCCATACATCAAATATAACTAAATAAACAGTGGAGGGAATGTGCCAGTACATTTGCCCATGTGTATGAGGACATGCATGTTGGGCTTCCCACTGCTGCAGTTTCCAGTTTCAGAACTATTTTAACTTGGTTGCATTGAAAATAATGGCTGGACAGAGAGAGTAATGAGTGTAGATTAAGTTCAAGCCAGGTCAAATTATGCTGTGCAGTGATAATACAACAGGGTTCAAGCATGCACTTTGGAATAACAGTTTAAGCATATTATGGGAACATTTAACTCAAGCCAAAATCTGTCACTTTGGCAAATGAGCATCTCTCTCAGAAAACAGCCACATATCCAGTATCTCTGGCTTCTTCATAACAATTAGTGGAATACACCTCATTTCAGGCTGCAGCATTCCATGTATTCCCACTCAAGCCCCATCGATGCCATTAGCTGTTGTGGTGTGAAGCCAGTGAACGGAGACTGAAATGTCATGACATCATGGTTTGAAGTATTGAGTAGCAGAATCTACTACAGGAAGGGAGAAAAGGGAGTGTTGAAAGACAGAAGGGGCGTGCCTGCCCATTTTCTTCAGCCCCATCTCAAAAGCACTGTCTCCAAACAATGATTGCTAGTAGACCAAAGAAGAAGAAAAAATTCTGCTTTGCTCTGTTTCAGAACCACAGAGTAGTTGATTCTATAATGTAATTTCCTTCTCAGATACATATTGTGAGTACCCATCACATATAGGGAGAAAATGTAGCCAAATGGACATTCAAGTTTCCCATTAGTTCCCTCTGAAATGTCAAGTTACTTTGGTAAATGTCCTAGAGATGATAATTTATTTTTATCCTTTGCTCTCTTCATTAGGGAACCCGTATCAGTTTAAACCTTCCTGATTGACTTTACACAAACCCTACCGCTGAGTTACTGACTAGTCTAAGTTACAGGGAAGGTTCTCCAATCCAAAATGAATAAAGCTTCAAAAGGCTCAGGAGAGGGACCACTTCCTTTTTCAGCTTCCTGATGCTTCTGGGAGATACACTGGTTGGAGCTGCTCCAGAGCCCAAGAAAATCTGGTTGACGCCATTTCAAAATTGCACATTACCTGTATCTCATACCCCTTCCCCCCATAATATTGTTGCTGAATTGTACCTACATCTGGTCACTGACCATAATAAAGGATAAACTAAAAATAAAAAATGGCTGAAAAAAACTTTCACAACTTGTTTGTAAATTAGGGTTCTGTATGATATACCATACAGGGGCATGGTGGCTCAGTGCGTAAGACGCCAGGCTTGTCGATCGGAAGATTGCAAGTTCAGAGGTTCAAATCCCTAGCCCTGCGTGCGGAGTGAGCTCCTGCACTAGCTCCAGCTCTTGCCAACCTAGCAATTCGAAAGCATGCAAATGCAAGTAGATTAATAGGTACCACTTCGGTGGGTAGGTAACAGCGTTCCGCGTGCGCCATGCCACCCACATGACCGTGGAAGTGTCTTCGGACAACACTGGCTCTTCGGCTAACAAACGGAGATGAGCACCGGCCCCTAGAGTTGGACACGACTGCACAACTGTGCGGGGGGTACCTTTACCTTTTTATGATATACCATCATAAACAACTAGCATAGGCCAATGTCACCTAAGTGATCCCATATTTATCTACATTTAAGTTATTTTGTCTGTTCCACAGCAATGTAGCTTTATTTGAACAAGATTTTATTTTCTGCTCTCTTCTAAGTTTTGCAAAACAGACTACTAGAATATTTTGATTATTTGCTTTCATGAAAAAGTTCCTTCTTAGATTAGCAATGTGAATTTAAGTTAGGCAGAGAGGCCTTAAAACAGCTAGAATGTATGTTCCATGTGGTGTCCCTGTTTGTCATAACAGAGCTGCTGGTACTAGTAGTGAGATATTAGCTCTTGCCAATAAGTTAGAGTGGAGTATAAGCGTTAAGTGTTTTACATACTCTACATGGAATGAAGTGTGGTTAACAGTGATACAAAAGTTGCAGAGCCCTCTTCCCAAATTTCTGCAATACATGCTGCATAGTATCTGTTGTCATGCATTCACTTTTTTAAAAAATGTACCTAGGTTTGGCCCCCAAAGAAAAACACAATCACATTAATTCCCTCCCTCTCCAAATGATAGCATCGACATTAGAAACTTAAGTTTGCATTGTAAACTACCCAGTTTATGAAGAGGGATATAGAGGGATATCAGATCATTCTATTTCTGGTATTTCACAATAATTCTATTTCACAAATGTTCTGATTCATATGTATTTGGAAGATGTTAATTGAAAAGGTAAACACTTATAAATGCATTTTATATGCAGTTGGTATAGTTTTTGAGCCCAAAACTAACCTGCTTAAGTCAGCGATGTGAATGATTGCATTCTGATTGCTAATTTGCACAATGAGGATCAGGCTAGTTCCCTTTGAAACTCAGATGAAATGAAAATTTTGAGCATTCCTGGTACAGTACATAATGGCCTGAAATATGCCCATCCGTATATATTCAGTCCAGCATGAAGCACATTAGAAGTATAGAAGTACAAAGCGGTTTGTCATCTGGGCCCCTTTTCTACCTTTTTAGTCCTACTCATGGCATGCTCTTTAGGGAAGTGAGGCAATGCTTCCTCTTTAATTCCTTAAGCCTAGCTCAGTTGGCAGTATAAGACCCAATTCATGAAGAAATGAAGAGAAGGGAAAATAAGGTGCATCCCATCTCTTTTCTCCTATTAAAGCCATGATCTGAAGTACCTCTGGCTCCTTGGGAGGCTGGTATGGACCTATGGGGGTGAGTGGCTGGATGGGATGTTCCCTCCTGCTGAGAAACTTGTGTGAAAGAACAAAGGAAATCCACTCTTGAGGCAGCCCATGGGCTGGAGAGAGCCGATGAAGTCAAGAAGAGAAAAGAACTTGAAAATAAGACTGTGAACAGGGAGGGGGAGAGGAATAATGGATAATGGCTCAAGTGCGTCTGCCCAGCTGGAATCATCTGAAGGGCTATCTATCTTGCCTTTTTATTGTTTACTGCAGTGGAAAATCAGGGTTAATAGTACAAACAGGAATAGTACAAAGAGGAACAGCACGTTCCATGAGGAAATCTAGAGATGGTTATCCAAACCTGACAACTGTCTAAGAGGCATCGCAGGGGAGCGAGCTTTTAGTACTCGTGCCTTGGGCTGTTCAGGTAGACACACTGGCCTGCTGCAGGATGGACAGCAGAGAGGAGAAATGCCAGACGGGAGGGAAGCCCTGTGGTCTGTTTGGCAAGGGAATGCGGAACTAAGACCTGGGCTGTTTCGTGGTCGCTTCAGGCTTTGCTTTTCTTCTTTCTCCCGCCTGCGCTTTTCCATTTTATGCTGCGAGCTCCCCGTAGGCACGACAGACGTGTTCCTATGTGTTTGCATAGCTTTTCGTATTACGGTGACCTAAGCTCCGCTGGGGCTTTTAGGCATGACTGCAATAATAAATAAGAATAAAGGAAGAATGGAAAGAGGAAAGGAAGAAGGGCAGGGTGAAACAAGTAGGGGGCTGCAGAAAGGAAATGGGAGGCATTTCAGGGGATGCTTTGACTTTGAACTGGCATAAAACTAAGGTCAACTGGCAAGGAAACACTCCCCCACCCCCCAAACCAGGTTTGTTCATAATATCCTGAACTGTTCACTGCTTATAAAATTCTACGTTTTTTCTGCTAACTTATTTAAGCATTTATATGGCCACCCAACTCAGACCGTGTGGCTCTGGGTGATGTACAAAAAAAGGAAGAAAAGAAAACCATAACCAGTCAATACAAAATAACTTATCCCTGTAAAACATACTAAAATAATAAAGCAACAATCAGAACTAAAACCTTCTGTAGCTCAATAACTGGGACACGAGCTCACCCTGATTCCAAGGCCCGGAGAAAGAGACAGGTCTTAACTGCCTTCCTAAAAGCCTGTAGGGTTGGAGCCTGCCCTACGGGGGGGGGGGGCAGATTGTTCCAAAAGGCAGGGACTGCCATGGAGAAGGCCCACCTCCTGGGTCCTATAAGATGAAGTTATTTCAATGAAAGGGCTTGGAGTGTAGCCTTCCTATTGGAGTTTGTGGGACAGGCAGATAGCCTTGAGAGCAGGCAGTCCTGCAGTTAACCTGGTCCTATGCCATGTAGGACTTTGTAGGTGATATCTAGAACCCTGAATCACACCCAGAAGCCTATTGGGAGTCAGAGCAGCTTGTGGAGTAAAGTTGTTACATTTAGATACCTGTGCTGTTGCATTCTGGACCAGTTGAAGCTTCTGGCTGGTCTTCAAAGGCAGCATTGCAATAATCAAATCAGAAGGTGATTAAGGAATAAGTGACTGTGAGCAAGGCTCTGCAATCCAGGAACAAACATAACTGGCAGACAAGGTGAAGTTGTGCAAAGGCTACAGCTGCCACCAGCTAAAAACTAGACTCAGCTCCTGCCCCACTTCCATCTCCCACCTGGGGGCAGGGGAATAGACAACTAAGGCCCTTCACCATCCAAATATTTCCTTCAAAGATCACTGCCATCTTCTTCCAACCCTCCAGGAGGCAGAACAACTCAATCTCAGCAAAACCCCACAGTAACTGAGCCCACATCAGCTTCTGCTGCTCAGAACTCCTTGACTCTCAATGTGATTGGAGCAGATGAAGTGACTGCTTCCCGCTTCTGGGCATCAAGGTGGATACTTGACATGGCCCGGAAGATGAGCCCCTCAGGTCGGAAGGTGTCCAAAATGCTACTGGGGAAGAGCGGAGGGCAATTCCGAGTAGCTCCAGAAAGTGTGAAACGGCTGGGCCAAAGCCGAAAGGACGCTCAGTTGTGGATGTGTCTGGAAGTGGAAGGAAAGTCCGATGCTGTAAAGAACAATATTGCATAGGAACCTGGAATGTAAGAACTATGAATCAAGGTAAGCTGGATGTGGTCAAACATGAGATGACAAGATTGAACATCGACATATTGGGAATCAGCGAACTAAAATGGACAGGAATGGGCGAATTTAATTCAGGAGACCATTATATATACTACTGTGGGCAAGAATCCCTTAGAAGAAATGGAGTAGCTCTCATAGTCAATAAAAGAGTGGGAAAGGCAGTACTGGGGTACAACCTCAAAAACGACAGAATGCTTTCAGTTCGAATCCAAGGCAAACCATTCAACATCACAGTGATCCAAGTCTATGCCCCAACCACTGATGCCAAAGAAGCTGAAGTTGACCGGTTCTATGAAGACCTACAACACCTTCTAGAACTAACACCAAAAAAAGATGTCCTTTTCATCATAGGGGACTGGAATGCTAAAGTAGGAAGTCAAAAAATAACCGGAATAACAGGCAAGTTCGGCCTCGGAGTACAACATGAAGCAGGGCAAAGGCTAATAGAGTTTTGTCAAGAGAACACGCTGGTCATAGCAAACACTCTTTTCCAACAACACAAGAGACGACTCTACACATGGACATCACCAGATGGTCAATACCGAAATCAGATTGATTATATACTTTGCAGCCAAAGATGGAGAAGCTCTATACAATCAGCAAAAACAAGACCTGGAGCTGACTGTGGCTCAGATCATGAGCTTCTTATTGCAAAATTTAGGCTTAAATTAAAGAATGTAGAGAAAACCACTAGACCAATCAGGTATGACCTAAATCATATCCCTTATGAATATACAGTGGAAGTGAGGAATAGATTTAAAGGATTAGATCTGGTAGACAGAGTGCCTGAAGAACTATGGATGGAGGTTCGTAACATTGTACAGGAGGCAGCAACTAAAACCATCCCAAAGAAAAAGAAATGCAAGAAAGCAAAGTGGCTGACTGATGAGGCTTTACAAATAGCTGAGGAAAGAAGGGAAGCAAAAGGCAAGGGAGAAAGGGAAAGATATAAACAAATGAATGCAGAATTCCAGAGAATAGCAAGGAGAGATAAGAAGGCCTTCTTAAATGAACAATGCAAAGAAATCGAGGAAAACAATAGAATGGGGAAGACTAGAGATCTCTTCAAGAAAATCAGAGATATCAAGGGAACGTTTTGTGCAAAGATGGGCATGATAAAGGACAAAAAAGGCAGGGACCTAACAGAAGCAGAAGAGATTAAGAAGAGGTGGCAAGAATACACAGAGGAACTATACAAGAAAGATCTTAATATCCCTGATAAATACGATGGTGTGGTCACTGACCTTGAGCCGGACATCCTAGAGAGTGAAGTCAAGTGGGCCTTAGGAAGCATTACTAAAAACAAAGCTAGCGGAGAAGACAGTATCCCAGCTGAGCTATTTAAAATCCTAAAAGATGATGCTGTTAAAGTGCTGCACTCAATATGCCAACAAATTTGGAAAACTCAACAGTGGCCACAGGATTGGAAAAGGTCAGTTTACGTTCCAATTCCAAAGAAAGGCAATGCCAAAGAATGTTCAAACTACCGTACAATTGCGCTCATTTCACATGCCAGCAAGGTTATGCTCAAAATCCTACAAGCTAGGCTTCAGCAGCATGTGAACCGAGAACTACCAGAAGTGCAAGCTGGGTTTCGAAGAGGCAGAGGAACTAGAGATCAGATTGCCAACATTCGCTGGATCATGGAAAAAGCAAGAGAGTTCCAGAAAAACATCTACTTCTGCTTCATTGACTACGCTAAAGCCTTTGATTGTGTGGATCACAACAAACTGTGGCAAATTCTTAAAGAGATGGGAGTACCAGACCACCTTACCTGTCTCCTGAGAAACCTGTATGTGGGTCAAGAAGCAACAGTTAGAACCGGACATGGAACAACCGACTGGTTCAAAATTGGGAAAGGAGTACGACAAGGCTGTATATTATCACCCTGCTTATTTAACTTATATGCAGAGTACATCATGAGAAATGCCGGGCTGGATGAATCACAAGCCGGAGTTAAGATTGCCGGGAAAAATATCAACAACCTCAGATATGCAGACGATACCACCCTAATGGCAGAAAGTGAAGAGGAACTAAAGAGCCTCTTGATGAGGGTGAAAGAGGAGAGTGCAAAAGCTGGCTTGAAACTCAACATTAAAAAAACCCAGATCATGGCATCTGGTCCCATCACTTCCTGGCAAATAGAAGGGGAAGAAATGGAAGCAGTGACAGATTTTATTTTCTTGGGCTCCAAGATCACCGCAGACGGTGACTGCAGCCATGAAATTAAAAGACGCTTGCTCCTTGGAAGGAAAGCTATGGCAAACCTAGACAGCATATTAAAAAGCAGAGACATCACCTTGTCGACAAAGGTCCGTATAGTTAAAGCTATGGTTTTTCCAGTAGCAATGTATGGCTGTGAGAGTTGGACCATAAGGAAGGCTGAGCGCCGAAGAATTGATGCTTTCGAGCTGTGGTGCTGGAGAAGACTCTTGAGAGTCCCTTGGACTGCAAGGAGGTCAAACCAGTCAATCCTAAAGGAAATCAACCCTGACTGCTCATTGGAAGGACAGATGCTGAAGCTGAAGCTCAAATACTTTGGCCACCTAATGAGAAGAGAGGACTCACTGGAAAAGACCCTGATGCTGGGAAAGACTGAGGGCAAAAGGAGAAGGGGACGGCAGAGGATGAGATGGTTAGATAGCATCACCGATGTAATGAACATGAATTTGAGTAAACTCCGAGAGACAGTGGAGGACAGGAAGGCCTGGCGTGCTATGGTCCATGAGGTCACGAAGAGTCGGACACGACTGAACGACTGAACAACAACAAATAGGCATCCTGAGATGGCTGCATGACACTGGCTGGTTTTCTCGCAGGACCACCAGCCAGCTCCCACTCTTGCCATGCCTAGGTGCAACAGTCCTTTGACTGCATCCTTGCCCACCTTGGCATCCCCAGGATCTGTTGGGAATTCCGGGAACCTTTAATTTTCAAAAAATATATATTTATATATTTTTTTATATACCACTTTGAGAGCCAGTTTGGTATAGTGGGTAAGGCGCCAGGCCAGAAACCAGGAGACTGTGAGTTCTACTCTTGCCTTAGACATAAAGGCAGCTGGGTGACTTTAGGCCAGTCACTCTCTCTCAGCCCTAGGAAGAAGGCAGTGATAAGCTACTTCCAAAAATCTTGCAAAGAAAAGTGCAGGGACTTATCCAGGCAGTTTCCAGGAGTCAAGACTGACTTGAAGGTTAAACAAACAAACAAACAAACCAGTCTAGCCAAAACTGACTCTGAGCAGCTTAAATACCTAAATATGATTGATAGATAGATAGATAGATAGATAGATAGATAGATAGATAGATAGATAATCTGGCTCAGATATCCCATCATGAGCCAGAATACCTGTTCCTCCCCATACAGACCCTAACAGCCTCCAGACACTACAAAAGCTTGTCAAGAACATCTCCTGTTCTGCCTAGATTTGAGGCAGTTCTTTTATTTGGTTACATACACATACACATACATACCCAAATGTGATAGCACAGCTACACAGCAGCATGCAACTTGTTAAGATGACCACTTCATTCATACAAACTGATTTGCTTGTATTGCCAGCACACTGAACCAAGTTACTGAACAGTGGGCCGGTTCTACTCATGCAGTTGCACTTTTCCATCCCATCCATTATTTTCATCAGCTATAATACAAATCATACAGCTCTATAACCTTAATTTATCTTTGCAGCTGTAGTTAACAGATCAAAAACTGTAATAGCATGACTTAAAGGCACATTTGTGCTGATATTTTTTGGAGAAAATGACAATGATACTGACCATTTTATAAGGCTGCTCTTTGGATTATGTCATCATGACTTCATATTAGAATTTCAAGGTGGCCCAAATTCCCCCTTGTGACAATTCAAAAACCATGTCTTCTGTCCCATGGAAAAAAAAAGAACAAGGTTGAAGTTCTTCCATGGATTCTTCCAGGCCCATTTAGAGAAGAACCATAAAATAATTGCTCCTAGAATTATTATTTTGAAAGATTATGTTGCTTCTCTCCATCCTCATTTTGCTGGCAAATCTCAGCTCTACATGCTATTTACCTTTCGGTAAAAAAATGACGGTGTGATGTTGAAAGTAGAAACATGTGGCAATTAATGGAAGTTGGAGAGCCACACATGGGGAATACGCTATTATTTGCTATGTTTTTATTTGTGCTTGCATACAGCATATTAGTAACATTTTGGGCTCCCCTACAATATATTGCATAAATGTAGTTGAGTAAAGGGAGATTTCTAAAAGACAGTACTATTTGCCCAGCACACTTGTGCAATAGACCTCCCCAAGCCTTGCTGTGTTGCTAACAGCATATTTCCTGGACTGGTAATTAAGACAGGCACAAAATCCACATGGACACAGAAGCTTCTGCTTTACAAACTTATGTAAGAGACAAACATACACACAAACAAACAGGATGGTCAAGTAAGTAACTAGGAAAAAGACATAGCAGATGCAAATTTAGTGGAAATCTGAGTTATATGTCCAGATGCACATTTGGAAATAATTACTACAATGTAAATATGAATAAAATGCATCCAATCTTATGGGGAAGATTGTGTCCAGATGACCTTGTGTCTGCTGTGCCATTGTCCAAATCCTAAGTGTCAATGGACAGCTTTAAGCTCCAAAATCCGCTTTCTTATCAGTAGAATTTGACTTACACTGGAGTCCGCTTCAAAGAGATGACACCTCTGAGCAGGGGATCTCTCTTATAAAGTGGGATACATGACCATCCCAGAGTGTCCTGGCCACAGGCCGTAGTCTGAAATTCAGGACCATGACCCTGCCGTTTAGCCCTGGAACTGCCAGATAACTTACAATGCTGTTAACTTTGTTGTTAAACAAGTTTTCCTTTGTCTGCCTTGTTGGTTGTATAAATATTTTTGGTATTCTCCCCTTCCCCATTACATAAGTAGTGCAGTCTTCCTAGAGGGTTAGCTATTGGAATTGGAATCAAACAGCCACCATTAACAAAAAGCAGAAGGCCAGCTCTTTCCTGGCATAAATTGATTTTGTATGGAGCTAAGCAGCTGAGTGAGACACCAAAATAGGAAACATACTTTTTTTTTTTATGAATTGCTCTTTATTTTTGTTTTGTTTTGTTTTGCTTCTTGTTGAAGAAGAAAAATCCCAAGGAGTAAAGAATAAGGATAGAAGAATTTCCAAACAAAGTGTTTGTTACATTTTGGACTACTTGAGTTGTTTTTGTTTACTGCATGCTTTCCTCCTCCCTCCCAATTTCCCCTTCTCAGCCTTTGGGCATGCATTCCAAGCCAGGGGAGCCCACAAAGAGACTGGGATTTCCAGTATCACTCCTTATATCAGCAAAGTGGTTAGTGAGTGTGCAGACCAATGGGAGCCAGAATAGGAAAGGGCAAGATGGGAGACAACAGTGCCTAAAGCAGGGAATACTAACCATTGTAGAACAAATATGGAGTATGGTTAAAGTGATTGGTATCTCATCCCTTCAGCAAGACCGGATCAAGTATAATGCCAGGGAACACTGGCAGGAAAGAGAAGTGCACAGGAGCACAGCTGGGCTGGCCAAGGCTTGGGCCTATGCAGAAGAGGAGCAGATGGTCTGGCTCAGACCTAAAAGGGAAGAGGAATCAGCCTCAAAAGACATACCCTCCTTAGAGCTCAAATTGCAAGCCAGGGGACTACCACTTCAATTTTAACTACCGGGGGGACCATTCGTTCACTCTTTAAAAGAGATGCAGAACTGGGAAAATTTGGCCTTGAAGAACACATGCCATCTAAGTCAATTCCCTCCCTATGACTCAGAAAACTAAAGATTGCTTTCTGGAAAGGTAGTGTGGTTGATTGCCTATATGTGGTATTTATTCAGAAGTGCACATGGTAGGGATTGTGAATTGCTAAAAACCTGTACACTTAATTGTCTGCATTACAGGGCAGTATGTGAGTCCAGCATTTCTCTCTATGGATTTTTAGGAGGTAGAACATGTTATACCTGTTGGGAATATCAGGTTTCAACTGTGCATTGTCTCACGAACGTAAGGGGAGGGACTCTTCTACTGAAACATGACTTTTATTATGAAGCGTGTCTCTGCAGTGTTCGTGGGAGGTGCCTGTCACCTGACTTCCTCTTTCCTCTTTCTCTTTGGGCCCCTCATGGCCATTCTCCATCTTCCTTCCTTCCTAAGCACACGTGCACAACAGCAGGCCCACATGGCAATGTGGGTCTGGTCAGAAAATACCTCGCACGTATGCACCGGAGCTTTTCTACAATGAAATCTACTTCTATCCAAGATCTGCTGAATAAAATGTAAGCAATCTTTATTTTGTTTTTCACTAACTAATGTTTGAAGACTGTTTTATTTTCCTGAACGTAATTAAGCCTCATGTGCAAGCCTTTCTGGGACGCTTCCACTCTGCTAAAAATTGCTAAGCGCTGCCTGGAGTTCTGTTACTTACATTCCAGACTCCAACAAAGGGTTATGGGCCCAGCTCAGTCCAGTACAAAACCAGTACAAACCAATGCAAACCAGTGCAGCTCAGCTGACTGAGAACTGATTTTTAAAAAAGGCTTTCTTTGGTCTCATAGCCAAAAAGCTGCTTGCACATTTTAAAGGGCTATGTTCAGAAGATTTTTTTCCCTCTCTCTAACGATGGAGGAGAAGGGGGAGGGGTTCCCCCCCCAAACCAAGGCTGACTGAGGATAATTACTCAGCATGGCTATTTAGATTAAGAATGCAGGTGGACTTTGAAGAACGTTTAAGTGCTTTGGATTCACCTCAACCTAGGCCAGAGGATAATAAGGAAGCCAGTAGACAATGGATTAAAAAGGATAAAAGAGCCAAGATTCTCATTGCCAGATCACTTCCAGACCACAGATTAGCAGCGATTAAAAATAATTCTACTGCTAAGGAAATGATTGAGAATTTGTGCACACTATATTCAGAGAATGATGATCAGAAATTTATTTCTCTGTTAAGAGAACTGCATATGTGCCATTTAGAAGACAATGAGGATGTAAGCCAACATTTGATAAATATGCAGACTATTTTTGATAAACTGAGTACAGTTCAGAATCTCATGAGTGAAAAGTTAAAGATGTCTCTTGTACTGAGCACCCTACCAAACAGATTCTTCCCATTTTTTGCCACGCAAAATCTGGAAGGGAAGAACTTTTCCCAATTATTAGGAGCAATAAGGTCAGAGAATCGCAGACAGCAGAATCTGCATTTGAATAAGGGGCCTAGCCAGGACATGGGTTACCTGGCAGCAAAGGGCAAATGTGAGCAAAAACCATTAATCGCTCATCAACAAGACAAAAAGCCCATTGTCTGTCATGCCTGCAACAAACCAGGCCATTTTGCTAAGTTTTGCAGGAACAGAGACAAGAAGGTTTTTTCAAAAGAAAAATCTTCTAAAGGCAAAACAGCTCTACACACAGTTTATAAAGCTGAAACTGTTCTTGGAGCTGATACCAATGAATTCCCCAGGTGATGGGTGATTGATTCAGGTGCTAGCAAACACCTATGTGGAAACAAAAATGATTTTCGTGAACTAAATGAAAAACCAGAAGGGAGTATAACTTTAGCAGATGGCAATTCCATTTTGATTCAAGGCAGAGGGAATATACCACTGAGATGCTTTAATAAAGGTGGATACAAATATCTCATGGCAACAGATGTTTATTATGTGCCACAATTGGCTGCAAACCTGCTAATGTCCCAACATTGAACAGCAAAGGTTTCAATGTGATATTTAATGCCAATGGCATATGTGAAGTCACCAGTGGAGGAGAAGTTTATGTTACAGGTTTTCAAAAGGATGGCGTCTACCAGGTGAACTGTGAACAGCCACCACCAGATGTTAGCCTCGCTTGCCAGCAGCAAAAGGAGGACAACAGCGCCACCACCTGGCACAGGCGTTTTGCCCACCGTGATTTTGATGCAATTCTAAGATTAAAAAATGAAGGCATGGTAAGAGACTTTGAACTTAGCAGCCGTGAAAAATGCCAATCAAAGTGTGCAATATGCATCAAAGGTAAAGCAACAAGACCAGCCATACCCAAACAAAGGGAAAACCTTGGCAACTTTAAGATGTGTGGCTGGCTGGGGAATTCTGGGAGTTGAAGTCCACACATATTAAAGTTGCCAAGGCTGAGAAACACTGATCTAAATAATAAAGCAAAATGTAGAAGATTGACCAATCCCACTTTCTCCAGAGTAATAGTGGATAGTGTAGCAAGTTGTAGCCTCTGCACCATGTTCTTTAGGTAAGAACAGTTTCCAAGGATGCAAGCATATGTCTGTTGTTCTATGTATGTTCAGGGAACTATAGCAGATAAGTATATGACAGTATACACTGTACAGTTATCCCTGCCTGCTTCGAATTACAAATTGTTTCTGTAACAAGCATCTGTTGAGTTTTTGTTATATGTATTGATGTGAATGAGTGAAACTACACATTACACATTGACTTTTATGGAGCTTCTGCTGCAGGGACTCCACAAGATCTTCGATAGATGGTCAGGGCTTTGAGAATGTGTTTTGTGTGCTATTGATTACCAGAATAGATTTCAATAAAAATGTTAAAGTGATTTTTAAGGGTCATTCACTGGGTAGTTTTAATTTAATTCTCTTTTTCTACTTCAGAGTTGTGTAGGGAAAGAGTACAGAAATTTATATGAACATTTTAAAAAGATATATTGAAAGGAAGAAAGGTCAGAGTGTTGAAATAGTGACAATCATATGTGAATGGCAACAATCCTGCTTTAATATGGATTTCCCCCATGTATGATAGTATATGTTGACCACTATATGTATAGTATGATCCCATGCATGGTAGTATATGTTGACCATTAAATGAATGTAAATGTTACTAGTGTATCTGTAAAGTTTCTGATTTATTTGTTATTGGTGATCTATTCTTAATAATAGGGAAAACTATTAACCTTCAGTTAAAAGAATCTGAAAATTGGATAGGAGCTATGTAGTATTATGAGAAAAGAAAGTAGGCTGCCAAGAGCTTTCACTGGGGAAAGGTGTAGAGACCTGGCATCCTTCAGAAGTTTGGGGGTAAACTTTCATCAGACCCAGCCAAGGTGAACAGAAAAGGATTATGGGAGTTGTAGCTGAAACATCTGGAAGGTACCAGATTCCCTTCCCTTGGACACCACACCTTGACATTCTGCTAACTATGTGTTTGACATACACTAGTATGTTGTCCCTCAGTCTATCAGATCACAATGATATCAAACAGTAGTTTCTATGTAGGGGCGGATTTATATCATATATTGATTTGAACTAGCTAGTCAATCTGTCACACCAGAATTCTAGATTTTAATCATATACTTGACAGCTGCATAAGGAATGGATATACAGTATTATATAGTTTACGAACGAGTGTGCCAAAATACAAGAGGGCAGCCTTGTCAGAGACTAATTTACAGCAGCTGATGTTTGAAATATATTGAAGCAGAAGTTAAAATTTAATCTGGGAATTCAGCCCAGATTTGGTCATGAAGGGAATGCCTCAAAAGGGTTTGTGAAGTGAAAGGAGGCCCTGTAGAGTGAAAAGGCCTCTTCCAGCTTAGGGCACTGATCAAAAGAGAGGTAAATACTGTGGAGAAGAAGAGAATGCAGGGAAATGCATAGAGTCATACCATGGGGATACCCTATGGCCAAGAAGCAGGATAGAAATTGGCAAGACAAGGCTGCTAGGACAAGATTAGGATGTTGCGCTTGGTTTAATGTGAATGGGCCTGTTCCGTTTCGAAAAATGTCACCTAAATGAGGCCTGCTATGCATCCCATCTCCTAAGAAAGGCTAGAGCAGCCTTTCTCAACCTTTTGACCCTGGAGGAACCCTGGAAATATTTTTCAGGCCCTGGGGAACCCCTGCACATTCACGCTCAAATATAGGCCAGAAATTACAAAATTATTATATCCGTTTCATGTGTAGGCCTGTAGATATGCATTAACAGTGTTCTTAAACTGAAAATAAAGAATGAAACTTACCTCTTTCATATGAAGTTGCCCGAATTTGAAATAATTTTTTAAATAAATTGTGATCTCCCGAGGAACCTCTAGTGACCTCTTGCGGAACCTGGTTGAGAAACCCTGGGCTAGATTCATGGTGTGTGTGGCAGCCTAGAGTTGTGAAATTCTCTCACAAGGGAGTGAAATTAATCATTTTTTCAACTGTAGGTATCTTTCAGCTTTTACTGTAATAAATTTTAAGAGAGTATATGATGTAAATTGCTCTGTAGGAATCTGCATAGGAATACTTGTTTGTCCTTCTACTTTTATCAGCTATATTTTTTTCCAATAAATTTTAATAAAAGTTTTAAAGAAAATATAAAAACTAACACCAACTGATAGAAAATAGAGATAGCAAAGAAAGAAAGAAAAAGAAGAAAAAGGAAAATACAAAAGACTTTCTTGTTTGTTTTGGAAGATATGGATTTTGGAGAGAATTTTACAAAATGTGTGAAATCGATTTATACTTCACAGATGGCATGAATAATTGTTAATGGAGATTTAACTAAACCATGTGAGATACAAAAATAACTAAACAAGGTTGCCCACTGTCTCCTCTTTTGTTTATTTTTGTTCTTGAAATATTGAATCAAGATTAAAGACAAGATGAGAGGATCATGGACGTAAAGATTAAAAAAGAGTCATATAAGTTAAGAACCTTTGAGGATGACTTGGTTTTGGTCATCTGACCCCTTAAAGGGAATTGAATTTTTAATGAGTAAATTAAAAGAATTTGGGGCCTTAGCAGGTTTCAAGATTAATAAACAGAAGACAAAGATGTTAACAAAAAACTTGAAGATACAAGATCAAACAGAATTGATGAATAAAACAGGTTTTAAAATTGAGAAGAAGGTCAAATACCTGGGTATAACTCATTCATCATTGGCGATCACTCGTAGCCGAGTAAGATTGTCTTCCAAAGGTAAAATTTTAACGGTGGATCCGTAAGTGGCTGTAAAGGCCAATTTTGGATCCGCACAACCTCCCACAATGAGGGCATAGGTTTCCGGGTGGGAGACGGTCATGATGAGGGTCTGCCTGACGTGCCTTCCTTTTAGCTCTTTTATCCTTTTCGCCCTGTACTCGTGTTTCTTCAAAGTCCATAGCGCCATTAATAAAGGATGACCTCCAATTGAAACGCTCATGAGTTAGGGCTTCCCAGTTCTCAATGCTGATATTACATTTTTTTAAATTAACTTTGAGAGTATCTTTGAATCTCTTTTGCTGTCCACCAATATTCCGTTTTCCATTCTTAAGTTGGGAGTAAAGTAGCTGCTTTGGAAGACGATGGTCAGGCATTCGAACAACATGACCGGTCCAGCGAAGTTGATGTTGGATGATCATTGTTTCAATGCTGGTGGTTTTCGCTTCTTCTAATACGCTAACATTAGTCCGCCTATCTTCCCAAGTAATTTGCAGAATTTTTCGGAGGCAGTTGTATGTTATTTCAAAATAACTATGTTAAGATGTCTATGAAGGTTCTCAGTCATCCAGGTGGAATTGTCTGTAGCTTGAATCATGTCAACTGGATTTCTATTTTCTCAGTGGAAACGTTTCGCTCCTTATCCATGGAGCTTCTTCAGTCTGAGCAAAGTTGGTAAGGGAATCCTAAATTCCCTTACCAACTTTGCTCAGACTGAAGAAGCTCCTTGGATAAGGAGCGAAACGTTTCCACTGAGAAAATAGAAATCCAGTTGACATGATTCAAGCTACAAACTATGTTAAGACATGGAATGAAGTTTAAAAGGATATGTTAAGATGGGAGAAACTACAACAGTCACTGTTGGGTAGAATCTCTGTGATTAAGATGAATGTTTTAACTAGAATGCTATTTTTGTTTCAGACAATACCTGTTTTGTCAACTGATGTACCATTTAAACAATGGCAGAAGGATATATCTAAATTTGTATGGCAAGGGAAAAGACCATGAGTTAAATATAAGGTACTACAAGATGAAAAGGAAAGAGGAGGATTGGGTCTATTGGAGTTAGAAAGACATGATTTGAAATTTGGGTGGCATGGATATTATGGTATGACAAAGCTAAGGTTAATGTAGACTTCAAAAATCGTTATGTCAGGCAGGCCATCCTTAGAATATAGAATAAATATAAATTTAGGTTCTGCCTGAAAACACCTCTGTTGCTTTCAGCACAAGAAACATTTTATAGACAAGAAATGATAAGTAAACATAAATGGTTAACTCATTGTGATGTACTAGAATTCTTTCAAGGGGATTATAAAATGAAATGAAGAGAATTCTGATTTGCCAACAGAAGGATATGCTTGTCAATGTTTTTCTTATTTACAATTATCAGAAAGGTTTAAAGTCGACAATAGATTTCATGGTTTTGAACAAAGAAAGACTGAGTTTGAGATAGAATTATGTACTAACGATGAACATGTTATTGCTAAAATGTATAAACTTCTGCTGAAATATGAGACAGAGAACATGAAAGAATATGTGATAAAATGGGCTAAATTTTTTGGTTATAATATACAAATGGACAAATGGGAAAATATGTGGTTGAAAGGACTGAAATTTACATTATGTTCTAGCATTAAAGAGAATTTTTATAAAATGATGTATCGTTGGTATTTGACACCAGAGAAATTGTCTAGAATGTGTAAACATATTTCAAATCTTTGCTGGAAATGTGAACAACATGAAGGGACATTTTATCATGTTTGGTAAAAAAGCCAAAAAAAAAATTGGATTCAAATACATATAGTAATTCAGAAAATTCTAAAGGTTAAAATACAACTGAAACCAGAGACTGTCTTTTGGGAATAATGGACAGGCAACTAGAAAAAAGTCATGGAACTTTGTTTTTATATATGATAACTGCAGCAAGATTATTATATGCTCAAAAGTGGAAAGGTTTGGCACTACCCACAATGGAGGAATGAAGGGTGAAGATGATGGAATTTGCAGAGATGGCTAAATTAACATCCTTGATTAGAGAAAAGACAATAGCTATATTTATGGCTGACTGGAAATCCCTTATAGACTTTTTGCATGAAATGGGAAAAAATGTCCTTATGACTTGTGGTTTTGATGATTAGGAAAAAAAAATGGATAATAGAAAAAAGTGAGCTTTTTTTGTAATCATAGAGTAAGAGATAATTTTGTAATCATACTTATATTTGCTGCAGAGAAAATCGGAAGCTTCTTCTTTCTATTTCTTTTTATTATTTCTCACTGCACTTTTGCATTTTTCTTTTTTTCTTTTTATCAGCTATATTTTTGTATAACTAAGGCAAGCACTGCGAACAACAACAAATGTCTCCAATGTTCCTTCATTTAAAGGAAACTAAATCCTGTGATGCTACCCTTTCTTTTAAAAGGGGAGAAAAATTGGGCCATTAGTGGGAGAAGGTATAGCCCCATTTGATTCCAAATAATCAACATGGAACCTCCTGAGTTTGGACTGGAAGACATGGTAGCTCAAATAAAGAATTCCAGGTCTTTCCCAGCCATTTTTTTGCACACATTTTAAAGGATAAAGTAAAAGTTGCAATTTTATACATCACGGCTGCAGTAAACATGTATCATGTGTAAAATAATAAGAGACTGGCATGACCAAATGAGAACTGATGTTTTGTTAAGTTACTGAGGAAGCATTCTTTCGCTGGAGGCTCACTCCATTGAGATTAATGGAACCAAGATGCTCCTTGTACCACTTTCTCTTATTTGGGTTCTTATAGATTAATGCAAGATTCTCCTAACTAAGGACAGGTTCAGGTTAGTTTATCCAATGATGGGCTGAATTAGCTCAAAGATAGAAAAAGAATCCTGAATAAAAACCAGTATCCTCTTTGCTTTCTCATTCTAGTACCAGTCCTATCATTAGGCTGAGTGGTAGCAGGGGCTATGCATCATACTGCCTAAGCTAGCCTAATGAATTTTAATATTGTGGCAAATGAGGTCTCAACATTAGGGCAGAAGAAAAATTCCACTGACAACCAGCTTTCGTCCATGGAAAGGGAGAGAATGCCAGTTTGCTTTTCGTGTGAGACAGAAGAATAATTCATTCTTTTAATCCCAAGAAACAAGGTAATATAAATACAGCAAGGTTGGCTGTAATGCAGAGGCGAAGAATAGCCATCATAACCAGTGCCAGTTATCTATGACTGATGGAGTTAGCATAGTGAACAACACGGTTAATGGCAAGGCCTGCCTTCTGCATTAAAGCTCTTCTATGGTAAATATCCACTACAATTATGGAAACAATTCAGAACCCAAAGGCACTAATGAAAAGCTCTCGAGAAATCTAAGCAATGCATCATTCTATGTTCTGATATTCAGAATCTCAGCCCTGAAATGTGAAGCGTTGTACGTACGGGTAACCCCAGTGTGGGCTAAAAAGTGAGTCATTTCTTGAGAGGAGACAACATTGTTTATAAATCATTGTTTCTTTGAAGTGGAAAAAAATGGAGAAAGAGTCCCCTAGACAGAATTATGATTAACCACCTAATTGTTCTGCTGGTATGCTTGCTTTAGGGCTTTTTTCTATTCTTTTTTTGCTCAGTGCACATTAAGAATTTGTTTCTCATCTTACAATCCTTGCACCCAGATGATAGTCATTAAGAAAGGAGCCAAGCAAGCAGTTGTGTATTTGTAATCCTAACACATTTTAGTCCTGTTTTCTTCACTGTTTTCAACTGAATATAATGCTGGAGAAATGTTAAAAGCCTCAGAGAGCTCCAGGAGATTCTTCAACTTTTGTACTTGATCTCTTCCGGCTGCAGAGAAGGGGATGTTCAACAAGAGCACAGTTCTGTAGAGACGGCTGTTCAGTTTGGTTATCCTGGATCATGGGAGACATGATTTGGGCCAATATGTTTGTGATGATGAGAGATTGGTTAATTTGGGATCCATCTCTCCCATGTCAGATTCAACCTTCTCCCGTTCTTATCCTGGGCACTCATCTTATTAGGCTATTCCACTGTAAGATATGGCATAGCTTGTTGTTAGATATGAAGTAAAGCTATAGCGTGCCAAATTCCATTACATAAATGTTATAATAGTTACAGAATTGCCAGCTTAGTTAATTAGCAGCATCAATATTATTGTTTATTAAGCATTTATAGAAATTATTTAAAATAATTTACAGCTTCTTTTAGAAAAATATGTACTAGTGCCTCTGAAGCACCTATACTAGCATTGTTTCAGTGGCTTTTTTGGCTATACTGGATTTCTAAATAATGCACCATTTCACTATTATCAATTAATGGGGGAATTATCTATACGGCTATTCATCTTCCCAGTGAAGAGTAAGTTCTATGTCCTTTTGTGTAATGTAAGGATTTCGTTTCTGTGAAAAGGTTCAAAGTATTTGGTGGCTGTAGGTTTCCTGACTGGATTAAGAGATTGGACAATGTCGAATTTTCCTCCAATATTTAAGAGAAGTTTAGATCTGAATCCAATTTTATGATTTTGTTCCTTTTGCATAAAAAGGGATTTGAACCAGAACAACAGACCTTAAACCTCTTTCAGGATCCAGGAAATCAGGATCTAGATAAAAGGCTGTGAATTCTAATTTGGCAAAATATTGTAAGCTTAGGTTGTTGAACAGGATTTAAATCCAATAAGCAAAATAGTGCCATAATGCAACTCATGGAAAGTATATTACAGGTTCTAGCTAGCAATTTCTTTATCCTCTGTTGAGTTTGATATTTGCTACGAGCCCTTATAATTTACTGCAGGCATAACTAAACATAAGCATCTGCTTAAATAAGGTTCACCTCCTAGTAGCAGATTACTAACACCAGGCAAAAAGTGAAGTTCCATGTTCTTTGTTTGTGTTATGTTACAATAAGCTAACTTTTTGTAATGGTTAGGTGCCTCCAACAGAAGTATGCTGTGCTCAGCTGTTTTTACGCTCTTATATTTACAGTAAGTATATGCTACTAGCAAACAAAACCAAACCAAAAATGCTCTCCAAACATATACATGTTATAGAAATATATTGCTATGCTAGAAATCTTATCACTGGCATATTTATACAGTACCATGAAAGCATAAAATATTGGGGGCAAGCATAGGAAAAAACTATACAGAATGAATACACCCTAGACTTAATCTGTCACTGTGCTTTGTTATTATACAGATTTGTAATGACCCTGAAGTGCAATGTGTAATTTTAGTTGTTGCAGGATTAATTATTAAATTATGTAAAAAATTTAATGTGTACACGTAGTTTTAATAAGAGAGCCAGTTTGGTGTAATGGTTAAGGCACTGAGCTAGAAACCAGGAGATGGTGAGTTCTAGTCCCACCTTAGGCCCAAAGCCAGTTGGGTGGCCTTGGGCCAGTCACTCTCTCTCAGCCCTCGGGAGAAGGCAATGGCAAACCACTTCCAAAAAACCTGCCAAGAAAACTGCAGGGTCTAGTCCAGAGTATTGCCAGGAGTCAACAATGACTCGAAGATACAAAAAAAAATTTTCATATAATTTTCTTCATTTCCATTTGATTATTTATCGCACAGTGTCATCTGCGTCACTGTGCTTAATGCCTGTTGTGATAACACTGAGTTCAGTAATATGTTATTTGCTTCAAACAGACACTATGTCATTTTCCATGGAAGCTACTTCTGATGATGCTTCAACTAAACATGCATCAACCTGTTGAAAATATGGGTATAAATAAATGAAACTCATGCACATGCAGGGGAAGGAGAATCACAAAGGGAGAAGGAGAGAGAAAGTAGCTTCACTTTGAAGCAAATTAGAAAAGAGTTAAAATGGTTGTCTCAGCAGTCATCTACACTTTTGGAAAGTGCCCATATGTGCATGATGTCCCTCAGGATTGAGGAGCAGGCTGTTATATAATTATAATACCTTGAAATACACTATGGAGCACTGAACAGCTGCAGCAGTCTTTCTTTCCTATTGTTCTTCTGCTACACTTTACTATTTTTGGCAGTGGTGGGGATGTTTAGGACATCGTGAATGTGATAAGCCAGTGAGTTCATGGAGTGAAGCCATGGCTGGACAGAGAAGGGATCCATGTGTGCCCAACATCACAATGTGACAAAGGAATGACTCCAACACCACCACACATGTTTTGATGAAAGATCAGCAAAGACACTGTGTACACTGAAAAAAATGCTCCAAGTCTCAGGAGAGGAGATAGTAAGCTATAATTCAGATAGCTCTGGATAAAAGGAGAAACTATAGGAACATATGGTGTAGGTAAGATTGAATAAGTAGCAGAAGATCTGTTAATTGTTTTATGGAAGGGGTCCTGAATTATTTACCAAATAACTTTAATGATGCAAAAGAGTGCATAAAATAACTTTCTCTGGGTCCAGTTAAAGAAAAAAAGTCATGTTCTGCTTTTGATTCAGACTGATGATGGTCAAAGAATTGTCAGCTCAGCTTGCAATTCACTTAGCAAATATGAGGCTTCTAACACACATTTGCCTGCTCCCTAAAATTATCTTCTAGCTCACAGTATTTCTGCATACATACAGGCTGGTAGGACCATATGTGCCTTACTGTATTGGTGTCTGACAATTGTAATTCCCAGAATCAGCCATACTGGGTTTATTGAGAAACTCAACTTCTCTCTCCCTGCCCCCTCCCCCCACCATTACTGAGGAACCAGAGTAGGTTCTTAAACATGGCAGGCAGCAACATTTTAAAGAAATATGACTCAGTTTTTCTAAATACAGAAGGTATCCACGCACACACTTTCAGTTAAATGAGTGATCCGATCACATAATTCACAGAATTAGCCTATGTTTGGGGAAAACATTAAATAATGTTGTAGTTCATACAGAAGCTATCTTTGTCATTCTGGTCCTTTAAAAGCAGTTAATAGGATTTCCAGTCAGAGTAAAGAATTTGACAAATTTGGCAGCAGACTTTGAACACTTGGTCTTTTGAATCTCATCTGACATTCTGAGTCAGCAAAGAACATTGAGGAGAAAGTGAGCTTGATTAGTAATATAATTGTCCAGCATTACAAACAGTGAATTATTTTTCTGAAACAGGTTACTGTGAAATTTAGTGACACCATGAATTCAGAGGTACCGTTAGTACTGGACCCAGGTAGGGAAATAGCCAATAAAAACAGGGGATAAAGAAGGTAGCAAATAGGTTTTCCATCCTTATATTGACCATCAGGGTTCATGCCAGGATGATTCCTCCTCCTCCTCCTCCTCCTCCTCCTCCTCCTCCTCCTCCTCCTCTACACAGGTAATTACTTTAACCTTACTTTCCCGCAGTAAAGCGACACTACTTCCCCCCATATAACAGTATGTAGCAGCAGAAATAAAACCATTTTATTTCTGGAGTTGTGACTGGTCTATGATTTAAAGACCAGTAGGATAGTTCAGTCCCAGATGTACAATTGCCAAGTTATACCCTTGATCTAGACAAGCCTTTCTCAACCTTTTGACCCTGGAGGAACCCTTGAAATATTTTTCAGGCCTCAGGGAACCCCATGCACATTCAGGCTCAAATATAGGCCAGAAGTTCCAAAATTATTTTATTTGTTTCATATGTATATATGCATTAACAGTGTTCTTAAACTAAAAATAAAGAATGAAACTTACCTCTTTAATGTGAAGTTGCCTGAATTTGAAATAATTTTTTAAATAAATCATGATCTCCCAGGGAACCCCTAGTGACCTCTCGTGGAACCCTAGGGTTCCATGGAACCCTGGTTGAGAAACCCTGATCAAGACTGAAACGAAGCAGGGCTATGGAAGGGGATGAGGCAATCCTTAGTATACTGCTGAAGGCAGCTTGAATTGCAGAGATGCAAGTCTTGACATTATCAAAAGGCTAAAAGATATGACGCCGGAAGATGAGCCCCTCAGGTCGGAAGGTGTCCAAAATGCTACTGGGTAAGAGCGGAGGGCAATTCCGAGTAGCTCCAGAAAGAGTGAAGCGGCTGGGCCAAAGCTGAAAGGACGCTCAGCTGTGGATGTGTCTGGAAGTGGAAGGAAAGTCCGATGCTGTAAAGAACAATATTGCATAGGAACCTGGAATGTAAGATCTATGAATCAAGGTAAGCTGGATGTGGTCAAACATGAAATGACAAGATTGAACATCGACATCTGGGGAATCAGCGAACTAAAATGGACAGGAATGGGCAAATTTAATTCAGGAGACCATTATATATACTACTGTGGGCAAGAATCCCTTAGAAGAAATGGAGTAGCTCTCATAGTCAATAAAAGAGTGGGAAAGGCAGTACTGGGGTACAACCTCAAAAACGACAGAATGCTTTCAGTTCGAATCCAAGGCAAACCATTCAACATCACAGTGATCCAAGTCTATGCCCCAACCACTGATGCCGAAGAAGCTGAAGTTGACCGGTTCTATGAAGACCTACAACACCTTCTAGAACTAACACCAAAAAAAGATGTCCTTTTCATCATAGGGGACTGGAATGCTAAAGTAGGAAGTCAAAAAATAACCGGAATAACAGGCAAGTTCGGCCTCAGGTTCCAAATGAAGCAGGGCAAAGGCTAATTGAGTTTTGTCAAGAGAACACGCTGGTCATAGCAAACACTCTTTTCCAACAACACAAGAGACAACTCTACACATGGACATCACCAGATGGTCAATACCGAAATCAGATTGATTATATACTTTGCAGCCAAAGATGGAGAAGCTCTATACAATCAGCAAAAACAAGACCTGGAGCTGACTGTGGCTCAGATCATGAGCTTCTTATCGCAAAATTTAGGCTTAAATTGAAGAACGTAGAGAAAACCACTAGACCAATCAGGTATGACCTAAATCATATCCCTTATGAATATACAGTGGAGGTGAGGAATAGATTTAAAGGATTAGATCTGGTAGACAGAGTGCCTGAAGAACTATGGATGGAGGTTTGTAACATTGTACAGGAGGCAGCAACTAAAACCATCCCAAAGAAAAAGAAATGCAAGAAAGCAAAGTGGCTGACTGATGAGGCTTTACAAATAGCTGAGGAAAGAAGGGAAGCAAAAGGCAAGGGAGAAAGGGAAAGATATAACCGACTGAATGCAGATTTCCAGAGAATAGCAAGGAGAGATAAGAAGGCCTTCTTAAATGAACAATGCAAAGAAATCGAGGAAAACAATAGAACGGGGAAGACTAGGGATCTCTTCAAGAAAATCGGAGATATCAAGGGAACATTTTGTGCAAAGATGGGCATGATAAAGGACAAAAAAGGCAGGGATCTAACAGAAGCAGAAGAGATTAAGAAGAGGTGGCAAGAATACACAGAAGAACTATACAAGAAAGATCTTAATATCCCTGATAAATACGATGGTGTGGTCACTGACCTTGAGCCGGACATCCTAGAGAGTGAAGTCAAGTGGGCCTTAGGAAGCATTACTAACAACAAAGCTAGCAGAGAAGACAGTATCCCAGCTGAGCTATTTAAAATCCTAAAAGATGATGCTGTTAAAGTGCTGCACTCAATATGCCAACAAATTTGGAAAACTCAACAGTGGCCACAGGATTGGAAAAGGTCAGTTTACGTTCCAATTCCAAAGAAAGGCAATGCCAAAGAATGTTCAAACTACCGTACAATTGCGCTCATTTCACATGCCAGCAAGGTTATGCTCAAAATCCTACAAGCTAGGCTTCAGCAGTATGTGAACCGAGAACTACCAGAAGTGCAAGCTGGGTTTCGAAGAGGCAGAGGAACTAGAGATCAGTTTGCCAACATTCGCTGGATCATGGAAAAAGCAAGAGAAAGACATCTACTTCTGCTTCATTGACTACGCTAAAGCCTTTGATTGTGTGGATCACAACAAACTGTGGCAAATTCTTAAAGAGATGGGAGTACCAGACCACCTTACCTGTCTCCTGAGAAACCTGTATGCGGGTCAAGAAGCAACAGTTAGAACTGGACATGGAACAACTGACTGGTTCAAAATTGGGAAAGGAGTACGACAAGGCTATATATTATCGCCCTGCTTATTTAACTTATATGCAGAGTACATCATGAGAAATGCTGGGCTGGATGAATCACAAGCCGGAGTTAAGATTGCCGGGAGAAATATCAACAACCTCAGATATGCAGATGATACCACCCTAATGGCAGAAAGTGAAGAGGAACTAAAGAGTCTCTTGATGAGGGTGAAAGAGGAGAGTGCAAAAGCTGGCTTGAAACTCAACATTAAAAAAACTCAGATCATGGCATCTGGTCCCATCACCTCCTGGCAAATAGAAGGGGAAGAAATGGAAGCAGTGACAGATTTTATTTTCTTGGGCTCCAAGATCACCGCAGACAGTGACTGCAGCCATGAAATTAAAAGACGCTTGCTCCTTGGGAGGAAAGCTATGGCAAACCTAGACAGCATATTAAAAAGCAGAGACATCACCTTGCCGACAAAGGTCCGTATAGTTAAAGCTATGGTTTTCCCAGTAGTAATGTATGGCTGTGAGAGTTGGACCATAAGGAAGGCTGAGTGCCGAAGAATTGATGCTTTCGAACTGTTGTGCTGGAGAAGACTCTTAAGAGTCCCTTGGACTGCAAGGAGGTCAAATCAGTCAATCCTAAAGGAAATCAACCCTGACTGCTCACTGGAAGGACAGATACTGAAGCTGAAGCTCACATACTTTGGCCACCTAATGCGAAGAGAGGACTCACTGGAAAAGACCCTGATGCTGGGAAAGACTGAAGGCAAAAGGAGAAGGGGACGGCAGAGGATGAGATGGTTATATAGCATCACCGATGTAACGAACATGAATTTGAGTAAACTCCGGGAGACAGTGGAGGACAGGAAGGCCTGGCGTGCTATGGTCCATGAGGTCACGAAGAGTCGGACACGACTAAACGACTGAACAACAACAACAACAAAGTCTTGACATAGTGGAAACCTTTACTTTTCTCATGGGCAACAGTAAAGGCTAGACTGCTTTTCTATGAAACAGTAAAAAGTATTTTGGAACTTTTGACATGCTGTTTTACCTCACAAGGGATTTCCCAGCAAGAAAAAAATGCCATACGAAATTAAAAAAAAAACTCACTGTAAATGGTAATGCCACTTATATTAATAAGACTACATCCCACAGATATTCAGGTAACAGCAGCAAAGTGTCCATGATCTTTATTATATTTTTTACCATTATTAGGGAATTCTGGCTTTGGTAAGGAATGCTTTTTGGGCTGACTTGAATTGATGCAATGTGGAATGGAGACTATTCCATGTACCATATGGCATGCACTATAGCCAATGGAGGGTTTATACAACATTAAGGAACAATTTAGATTTCACATGTGAAAATCTCTTTCATGTAAGAAACCAGTATCTAGGTCATTATCAAATGATTTGTAGGTGCAAAGGCCAAGGTGAATAACCTGAAACATTTCATTTCATGTGCTTACAAATGCTTACCCATTTCTCCCTGAATTTATTCTGAGGTCACAGTTATGGCTTGGCTCATCTACAAAAACAATGACAATGGACCTATGCAATGAATTCCAACTGGCATGTTAAGCCAGCCATACTGAAGCACTCATATCCTTCACAATGGAATTTTGGTCTCCTCCTATCTGCTCCAAGGCCCTCTAAAGCAAATGTGATTCATGTTATTGATTTCTGTGGCCAGAAAGTTATAGAGAGTTCAGAATGAAGCAAAGCAAGCCTGTGCCAGTTCCTACTGTAACTGAATTATGCATTTCAATTGATATGAATGAAACCTCATTTTGGCTAATTTGTTTCACAAACATCTGTTTGCATTTACACATTTTTATGACATGATATCAGGCCAATTATGCATCTGCTGTATCTCTCCAGCATATGGTACGTGCTACAACAGATCGATCAGTTATGTGATCAGAGTGTGTGGTAAACATCTTCACAGAACATATAATACTAGCACTGTTTTCCAGAAGTAAACTTTCCTTTCTTTGCTGTTCAAGCTCTGTTTTTATTATTCTTGGAGGAATTAACCACTGATGTTCTGAATATTCACTACTTTAATATTCAGTGCTAAACATCTCTCTCTCTCTCTCTCTCTCTCTCTCTCACACACACACACACACACACACACACACAAACACACACAAACAATATAAGCAAGATGCTGGCTTGTCCCCAAAATATGCACACACCTTTCTCACAATCTTTCAGGAAAGGTTTAAGGTCTGGACACAACAATATTATCATTTTGTAAGTAAACAGTTTTAGTAATCTTAGAAGGTGTGGGCCTCTTTTTTATTTTTTTCCTCAGGAGCTGGTTTCCTTCAATTTGACATTGTACAGCAATATTATCGGAGAAGTTTTAATTGAAGTAGAAAGACAAGACGCCACGTTCTTAGAAAGAATCTAGAAACAGTAACCTTTTATGCAGATGTCTCTCTGTTATTGGGCATGTGGCAGCTACCCAGTAATTACAATAAATCTGCACATTGTTTATCCTGATTTCTTTCCTATCTTACTTCTACCCTAACCCTAACCCTAAACATGGTATGGCTGATCTTTGGTGGTGGTCATTCTGAGCCAGATCACAGCAGAACTATGTAGATGCTGCCATCTTAAAACATGGCAATTCATACATTGGGATGATGACAGTTTAATCTCCATTTAGATCAAGCTGGGTTTCCATAGGAGCTCAGAATGAGAAAAGGGAAAGTTACAAATCTAAACCATTGAACTTGGGTTAATCTTGAAAGAATTCCATCTTCTCTAAGGGTCAGATGGACTGATTTAATGATCTTAACTTCTCAGAAAGAGCAAGATATAAGAAATCAATAAATAATAAAATTTTGAAAACAAGATAGAAATTACTTTTTTGTTTTCACAGCTTTCTTTGGAAACAAAATAAGGCAATAGATGTCAGACATAAAACTGTAGATTTCTACAGCTACAACAAAACTCACAGGATTGTCTGAATGCCTTGAAATGTAATTGTTAGGGAGGTGGTATAGAAATATCCTAAACAAACATGAAAGCTTTGATAATACATGTCAAGTTCAGGAGACAATATATTGTGGAGTCTATATAAATATAGTCCCTGTTGCTTTCATACACTTGCATCCATCTGTGGACAATGATTTATTCCAAGTCTGGACTCATAAAATGAGAAAGATTTTAGCAGTATAACACAGATAAAATGAAGCATTACACTGTGCTGTAGTGTGAAATAAAAAGAAAAGTTGCAGATATCTTTTCCTAATTTCCTTCTATCCAGCCAATGACCAAAACAAATCTTTTTATAGGCATTTTAGAACCAGTGTGATACAGTGACCAGACTAACCCGATAGGCTACTTCCTTTATACCATTTTTGGAGTTACTTTTGGGTTGGTTGCCATCTTTTGGTAAGTAGTTTCTCTTTGGCAATCATCCAGAAAGCCCAGTTGGATTCAAAGGAATCCCTGCAATCACTACTGCCTTCTAGCATCTTCTCAGAATACTAGGGATGGATGGCAATGGCTAAATTAAGTAACCCCCCCCCCCTCCTAATTTATCAGAATCCAGTTGTATACCATCCCTAGCTCAATCCAGACCAGACCTAATGGCAATCATTAAAATGCCTTGTCTTGGAGCAATTGTTGTGTTGTGTTATTATCAGCTGCTTTGTTCTTTGTGTGGCCTTTGTATTTTACAATGAAGTCCTGAATGGTGGCTACAGAAATGGTGAGCCACCACTGACCAGATTCCCCCTTGCTTAGAAAAACATACATTGCAGAGGGGAAACTGTGGAGACATCTGTCTAAATGTCTCCCCTTTGGTTTAGATTATAACAATAAAACGTCTGAGTTGATACGAAACAATCACCTGCAGGCAAACCCAAACCATGCATTTTTCAGCTAAGCAGCTGGAGACTGTGGGGAGAAGAAGGCCCATTTATTTTCATTCTTTTGGCTAACCCAAGTTTCTTCTATTTCTCATTAAGCTTTTAAAAATAGATCTGGCCTTCCCTGGGGGGGAACATAGTGCCTTTCCTCATTGCTCTTAGCCATCTTATGGCTTCATGCTATTGGACAAATTAGGGGTTGGATTCTTACTTCCCGGGGAAGACAGAATTGGCTCAGATATTAAATCCTATCCCTGGAGTATTGGTGAGGAAGGCTGTTTTGTATGGCTGTCCCGATCCATAGCGGGATCTAGCCACTGTTTGGAGAAAGTTAATTATCTTGCAAACCTGCATATTCTCACTAGCTTCTCAAAGTGTGCAGTTATTTATTTATATAATGTGTAACTTGTACTTTCATTGTAGGGCAGTAATTAAGCTTAGGAATATTAAGGACAAGGATAACTGGGACCAAGAAGGATTTGCAGCTGGTGCATCAAGCTAAACTGATAGAAAGAGTTTCATGCTGTTGAAGCTATGTGAGCCTTAAGTAATTAAGCTGAATCTAATAGCAGTTGCCAATAAAGATTTATGAGATTTATCTTCCCACCTTTATTTTGTACAATTCAAGGCAATGTGCATATTGCCCCCTCCTCCTATTTTCCCCATAACAACAACCCTGTGCGGTAGGTTGGGCTGAGAGAGAATTACTGGCTAGAAGTCATCCAACCAGCTTCTGTGCCTAAGGGAGGACTACAAACCACAGTTTGCAAGTTTCTAGTCCAGCACCTTAACCACTACACCAAATTGGATCAGTTCTGGATGCTAGAGGTTTAATGTGAAACCAGTTTGTAAGTTGGAGGCATGCTGTACTACAATAGTAGCCGGACACCCATATACTTATGAGACCACCTCTCCTGCTCAGACCAAGCCTGTTCTCTGCATTCTTCCTGGGAGGGGCTGCTATGGGCCCCCACCCCATTTGAAGTGAAAGGAATGGGAGCTTGGAGGCATGTCTTCTTAATGACTTTCCCATATTATGGAATACTTCCAACTTACAAACTGGTTTCACATTAAACCTCTAGCATCCAGAACTGATCCAATTTGGTGTAGTGGTTAAGGTATTATTATAATAAGGTATTATTATAAAGTATTATGGAATACTTTATGGGGCCCAGGGGGACTTAACTCTGCTTGCCTTTCCTAAGGCTGTAAAAACCATATTGTTCTGACAAGCTTTTGATGTGGATGGTGGCCATGGGCTGCTTCTGTCATGGGAAAATCATTGTGGTTCACAATTCTATTTTTGTTGTTGTTTCCTGCTGTAGGTGCTATCTCTCTTGGTATTGTAAACTGCAGAATACAATATGTTTGCATAAATAAATGGCACCGTTTGCATGAATAAGATTAATTAATTATAAAATGGTGGACATTAAGAGGTTTAGAGGTTTAGGCTCAGGGTTCTCCCTCTGCAAGAGGTAAGAGGACACATACCAGGCCTTTTCTGTGAATACACTGTTCCTAGAGATGTGCTGGGCCCCTTAACCTCTAGTGTTCAAGAAGGCTTTGAAAACCTAACTTTTTAAATTGGCATTTGGAAGCTAGCTGATGATCATTGAATGACCTTAATTGCAGTTTATTTATCGGAATGATTATTTTCTTGTGAAGTTTTACATCAGTGTTTGATTCTATTCTGACCAAGTCTTTTGAGTGGATGGTATAAAAATTGCAAATCAATCAATCAATCAATCAATCAATCAGCTGATGTTATACTACTCTCTCAACTTGTTCATTAGCTGTCATGCTGGGTAAGGGAGCTCTTTGTTGCCTGCAAAGTGGCTGATTGGTAGGTTGCCTAGTGAAATGTTTCATGCTTTGGGGGTAGGGGTGGTAACAGTAAGCCAATGGCTGGTTGCTGAGTGCCATATATAGCCTATGGACTATTGGTTGCCATTTGTCTTAGGAAGAACAAATCCCCCACAAAGCTGCTACAGTCACCTTCTATACAAATTTTTGCAGCACTGTGTTTCAATGTATTGATCCTCATCCAGTCATTACTACTTTCAAACTCCAGACCAGCCTACTCAGCTAGGAAAGACAAATAAAATGGATGTCATCAGCATATATATGCTGGAAAGTACCAGGGCCTATAGGAGGAACTAGAGAGGATGTGGAAAGTGAAGGCCAAAGTGGTCCCAGTGGTGGTAGGGGCACTTGGGGCTGTGACTACCAAGCTGGGAGAGGGGCTCCAACAGATCCCAAGAACAACACCAGAGCTCTCTGTCCAGAAGAGTGCAGTGCTAGGAACAGCTAAGATACTGCGCAGAACCCTCAAACTCCCAGGCCTCTGGTAGAGGACCTGAGGTTGAGGAAGACACATACCACCCATAGGGGTGAGAAGGGAAATTTTATATATATATAAAATATATAAATGTGGGGAAAATAGGAGGAGCAAGGAGTATTAGGTATGTTCACCGCCTTGAGTTATTTATAAAAATAATAAAGGCGGGATAGAAAATAAATAAATTAATAAATATTCCAACTCTGTGTTCTGTGATTATTCAGACAGCGATATTACCTCACTAATCAAGATAAAGGACCTAATGGATTCCTGAGGACCTCAGAAGTTAAAAAGCTATATTGTTAAAATTATGTTCCCCAATGCTACCTTGTGGAATAACTCTCCAGACAGGAATGAATCGAACCTAAAACACTGCTTCCAATGCAGTCCAAGTAGCCTGACTAGAAGAATATGGTGGTATTTGATGCTATCAAATTCCCCTAACATGTCCAGTAAGATCAACAGTACTGCATTCCTCATTTTCTCCTGATTAAAGTAACAAAACAGGACAACAAAGGCAATTTTAATTCAAATCTAACTGGAATCCATGTTAAAGTAGATCCAGTTAAATAGTTGCACCCACCAGCATTTGATATTCCTAGCAAATACTTATTCCAACAACTTGCTGAAGAAAGGAACTTGTGACTATCTGATGGTTGTTATCCACTAGATTCAAGGAAGTTTTTTTTAATCATCTACTCTACATATAGTTTGAGGATTTTAAAATGGAAACAAGGTGAGAACAATTTAACCCAAATATTAGTCATTAGTCTCCACTTTTCTTTTTTTCCACGGTCATGTGGCCGGCATGACGCGCGCGGAACGCTGTTACCTTCCCACTGAAGTGGTACCTATTAATCTACTTGCATTTGCATGCTTTCAAATTGCTAGGTTGGCAAGAGCTGGGGCTAGTGCGGGAGCTCACTCCGTCATGCAGGACTAGGGATTCGAACCTCCAAACTTGCAATCTTCCAATCGACAAGCCTGGCGTCTTACCCGCTGAGCCACCATGCCCCCTTCTACTTTTCTTATGTACATTTAAAAGGCTATTTAAAGAGTGTTCTTGTCCATCTGCCTATTAGAATATAAACTGTTTATTGTAAGTCATCCACAAATCTATTAGTACTACTATTACTTCTGTTACTATTACTATTTTCTTTAAAAAGTATCTTGCCTTCTTTGTAACAAGGATGAATAACAATGTACATGGCATCTCTCCCTCCTCCTTTTCCATTTGCTATGTTACTTAGATCATGGTCACCATGACCTGGAAGAATCCTGATGAACAAGACTTATTTTGGAAGGTGAGAAATATCCAGCCAGCTAAATGTCCTGTCTATATCACTGGGATAGAAGTTGAGGTTATGTTTTTTAATGGTCATTTAAAATTAACTGAGCTAGCAGAAATGAGAGTAAATATTTAGATTTCATCCACAAATATAGCCTATAAACATCACTGTACTAAGAATATTAGTTGATTTTTAGGTAATTATATTGTCTTTTTTTCAGCTATTATTCAATCTATTATCTCACATTTTCCTAGATTTCATACACTGAGAATTTTTGTAAGATAACAAAATGTTATTATCCTCATTCTACATTCACAGGATTTATGATAATAGAATAGACTTTTTAAAGGAATTATATTAACCAAATGCAATCTTGGAAGGCAACACAATTCCATCTAATTTACTGATGAGCCAAAATTCTGAGTTAAATGAATAATTCAGATTCACCAAGAAGTGGAACTTACATCCAAAGCTTATATAAGCTCAGGCTATAATTAAAATATAACACCCCCTTCCCATGTCACAATTTATGTAGAACTGTTGGCTTCCTACAAATTTCTAGAAAAATCAGGAGAATAATAATATAGAAATATTATGTAGTTCTTTCTAATATAGATACAGTGGTGCTTAAAAGTTTGTGAACCTTTTGGAATGTTCAATATAAATATGCATAAATATGACCTAAAACATGTTATGTTCTCCACACAAGTCCTAAAACTAGATAAAGAGAACCCAATTAAACAAATGAGTCAAAAACATTATACTTGTTCATTTATTTGTTGAGGAAAATGATCCAAAACTTACTTACACTGTTGGTGGAACCAACAAAAGTTTGGATTTTTCAACAATGGGAGAATGGGCTGCTTTCCCGTAATGGAATTCATCTCACTAAGGAAGGAAAATACAACTTTGGACAATGCTGGCTAACCTGGTCAGGAGAGCTTTGAACTAAATACAAGGGGGTGGGAATCATAAGACTATTGATGTGTAATGAACTGGTAAGTAACAGATTGAATACAGCAGCAAAGTGAAATGTTTTGGAAATCACTACTTTAACAAATAAACAAAGGAAATACAGCCATAAAGGAAAAGGGAGACTGAATTTAGGGGATCTCATCCATATCTTTGTAATTCCCAAAGTATTGGTAACAAGCAAGATGAGCTAGAAGTCATGAGGTGCAAAGATAAGTATGATGTAATAAGGATTACAGAAACATGGTGGAACATTGGGCTTGATGGATGCCCCTTGTAAGAGATACAGGCAACGTAAGTGTGGAGGTGGTATAGCATTGTGTATGAGGAATGAACTTACCTACACAGAGGTCCACTGGACTGATGATAACATGATAGATTAAGATAAAATGGCAAAGTAACAGACTACCATATCAGTCAGAAAAGATAGATGAAGATTTATTAAGATAGATAACTGAAGCTTCAAAAAATGATGAAGTGGTTGTGATGGAAGATTTTCAAATACCCAGACATCTGTTAAAAAAAAGCTCTGTCAAAACTAGAGTCAAAGTATGGATTTTAGAAAGTCACATTTTAAATAAACTAAGAGAAATAGTAAGGAAGATGCCATGGGGAAAATTCCTAAAGACAAAGGTGTTGTATTTAGCTGGGACTTCTGGAAAAGGAAATTAGGATAGTGCTATTGGAAAAAACACCAATAAGAAAAAAACAAAACAAAAGAGGAGACATCAAATATTCCCCTTGTCCAATAAAGTAGTTACGGAGATAAAGAAGGAGAAGAGATTTGTCTCTTGTGACCTATTTTGACAAAGCCATATTGACTGTTAGCAATCACAGCATTGTCTTTAAGATACTTAAAACTGGCTTGCTTTGTTATCTGCTCTAACAACTTTCCAATTGTTGATGTTAAGCTAACTGGTCAGTAATTACTAGAGTCCTCTTTTTTTCCTTTCATGAAGAGTGGGACCACATTACTCTTCTCCAATCCTCTGGCACCTTTGCAGTTCTCCAGATAATTGACAGACCCCAACAGCTTTTTAGCCAGTTCCTTTAGTATTTTAGGATGCCTTTCATCAGGATCTGGGGACTTGAAGGCATTCAAATTACCTAGAAAATCCTTTATCACATCCTTACTAATCTGCACCCTCCCCCTGTTGTGTTTGTACCCAGTCCATGCTACTCAAATCACCATTTTCCTTGGATGCAAAGAGGCAAAACAGAAGTTGAATTACTCTGCTTTGTCTTGGTCATTTGTTAAGATCTCTTTATTTGAAGTAAGCCATTAGCTTACCACTTCCCTTGTCATCCTCTTGCTGCAGGTATATTTGAAAAACTCTTCTTGCTGGAGTTTCCCTCTTCTGCTAGCTCATTTCCTCCAATTTACCTAGTTACTAGCCAATAAATAGAGAAGTTTGCGTTGAAAAAGAAATTATGGCAATAAATAACTCTTGGATTTATTTTATTTGATTGATGCCACTGTCTTCCGTGAAACGTATTGACCTATTTGATCATTTCATATATTGGCCAAGATCTAATTTTGTCTGTGAACTCCTGGAGCAATTGGACCATGGTTCTTCTAAGCATCGCTGTTTCGTCAGTGTTCTTACAGTAGGATGAAACTGTATCTTTCTTATATGCAGGGAAATCATGGTCTGTACCAAGGTATGTTATACAGTATATGGAAAGTGTCTATATAGGATTGAGTGAAGTCATACGATTTTGGGCTATAATTATGCATTGAGTGGTGCCTTTCCTGCTTACAGAGACATAATTTATACATGACTTGGTGACTGATGGATAATAACTGGGTTAATGAAGTCTGCCTTAGAATGTATTTCAGAAATGATATCCTGCAGTAGCATGTATTTCCACATACATACATAGTAGCATTTTTTGTTCTGGTTTAAGTTGCTGATCAAGCCTGTGAATCATGCCCATATTAGCCCAAGTGTTGTAGCAGGATTGTTTGGTTTACTCCATCGGCAACAGCCTACAGCACGTCCAGAGTCAACACCTCTCCCCAGCCATGCCCTGCACAGACGTTATAGGCGAGACTTGCGTTAAAAAGTCACAAGACAGAGATTACATTCAGGTAGTTCAGGGCAAAGCAATTCTAAAACGAATGGTTAAACTAGACAGCAAGCCAGGGCTATGTTCAACTTTTGTTTCCCTGGATGCCAAGGCCCCGACTTTGTGTCTGCCTTTTCCAAGGCCCGGTGCCTTCCTCTCATTTTTTCCAGAGAGGTAAACAGCTGGGGGTTCTGCCAATTCAATTAAGAATGCTCATACACACATTATATAATGAGACAGGAATGTAGCCCCCTGAAGCCTAGTCTTGCAATCTAATCTGCTCTTTAGTGGCCCCCAAAGATTCTTGAAACCTTTGTGGAGGGCTCTCTCTCCCCCACCCCTTTAATGCACGTAGGTCTTTCCACACTTTCCCCTCTGTTTTTCTTTCCTCTTTGGCTTCCCTTCTCTGTATTGTTTTAAGTTGGTGGCTGGGCTGCATGCCAGATTAAATTTCATCTGCTTCTCCTCCTCCTCCCCCCCACCCCCAAATCTTCCCCAGAAGTGATACTGTTTACTTTCTCTGCTCCTTTTCTGAATGTCTTTGTACACATTGCAAAGGATATAATCACCAGCTGTGGAGAGCTTTGTGAAATGTTAACTTATTCCTCAATACCCTAGGGCGAATGAGTGTTTTTATACACACACACACACACACACACACACACACACAGACATACGCACACGCATGCTTGCATATCTGTGTGTATGTTTGTGTTTAAAATATGAAATGAAACAACTGGCTCTTTAAAAGACATCAACATATTTGTTACATTCTAGCATGATTTTCTTGTCTAGTTTCTCTTTCAGGTGGAATATTGGGTGCACGTGTGTGTTCTGTTTATGCTTTCCATGTAGGGGAGCCCCCTGTGGAAGTGGGTGAGCTTATAAGGAGCCCATTGTTTCCTTCCACAAAACTTTTTGAAACAATGAGAGGGGGAAAGAAAGATTAACTTTTAAAAGTCTTTCTCCCCTCTTTTCCTCTTTGGTGGGTGAGGGAGAGGTCAAACTGTGCCCATTGACCTTTGCCCTGCGACCTCTGTGAACTAAAAGCGAACCTTTGAAGTCGTAAAGTGCACACCAAGGAAAGGAAATGCGACAAGCAGACGCTTGAACTGAGAGGACATGGCAAAAGCAGGGCTCGGGGCGTTCAGCTCCCACACCTCGTGAATTGGCACCGTAAAACGCCCACACACTTGGAGACTGACAGCAGCCAAGTGGGGGGGACGGGACGACGACGACAAATCCTCCGCTTCCCTTTCTTCTTCCCCACCCCTTGTGGTCGGCATCCACGCAGGGGGATGCTTCTTTGAACTCTCTGTGCTTTGGCGAAGCTGGAACCCCAGGGAACTGGAGACGGAGTGGAGCCCGGGGGAGCAGAGAAGAGATGAGCTGCTACGGGAAAGAGCTCTTCTTCCTTGACCAAACCGGTCTCTCTGAAGGAATGATAGGACTTGTCTCTTATTACCTGAATTGATCCTGTCACATGCATGACCCCTGCTGGTAATAAGGGGAAATGTGTCTTTGTTTTAGAGCTCTTCTGCCTCTCCTCCTCTTCATTTCCCTGGAGAAGAGGGCATTTTCAGGAGAAAATCTGTCACAAATTGTGTCCTTTCTCTGGAACCACAGCCTGGATGATTTTTTTGGTCAGATTTAAGAGGTGGTCACTGTTATGATAATTACGTAACTGCAACGTGCGACAGCATCCTTACTTTACAAATGTCCCCATTGTGCTCCATAGTGTCATTATTCCCAGGACATTACATTGTACTAACAAACGCAGAAAGTAGATATAATTTATATAGGGCAGGCGGATGGGATAAGAATGATGAAAAGCAGTTTCCACTGACTACTTTGTAGGATATCGTGACAGCTGTATATGTCTGGAGTTGGCTTTGTGGGAATCTCTGTAGGTAAACAGGAAGTAAATTATCAGCAATCATGGGATCAATGAACCACCATGGAGCCATTGTCAGCTGCAAATGCAGGATACATAGAGCATAGCTGGAAAAGAGAGACAGGAGAGTCTGCTGAGTTGTATCTAGTGGTATCCAGCACTGGCATTCCATGCATAACTACACGAATGAGCCTGTGTACGCACATCATCTCCTGCAGATAATAAAGGAAGTTTTATCATATGGCTTCATGTAATTATTTATTTGGCTGTATCAAGTTCCATGTTATCTTTGTGACACCCTGCAGCTGACACCTGTGCCCTGGGTGACCTTAAGGGCATTTTTGGCAAAAGAGGATTCTTGTTTCTTAATTCTCTTGCTCTTAAAGCTCATGGCATGATCCCTTCTCCATGGAAAAGTAGCAGGTACCAATATAGAACAGATTGCTCTTTGTTTTGTGATGATGACTGGAGAACCTTCCAACATTCCGTCTGGTTTTTGGAGAGTTTTGAAAAGGAAGGCTAAATTAGAAATTTCTATCCCCAAATCTTATGCAGAAAATGCTGCATGTGCAGTTTCCTACAGCTTTTCAGGTGTTTTTTTTTTCCTTTTCTCCACTACCGAAACATCAGAGGAGAAAATCTTGATAGGATGGTGTGTTAGATATATAAATTGACTATGGATTTCTTTTATATCAAAATGCAATAATACGCCAAAATGGGCTACATCATGTCACGGGCAGCAGCAATGAGTGGAGTCCAGTGTCATCTCTCCTTTTTGACTAGAAAAAAACAGTATGTATTCAGAAATGTGGCATAAAAATAAGCCACTTGGAAAGTTGTATTTAAACATATCTGTTTGTGCTAATAAATATTGTGGAAATATTCTGGCTTTAAGAGATGTGGCATAGAAAAATGTGAATTAGACAATCCTATATGTTGCAGAAAACTGTACCCTTAATGTGATTTTATTATTTAATATACATGCATGCACACTGCAATTCTGCATGAACATTTCTTTCCCTCCCTCCCTTCTTTTTTGTAACCATTTACTGTTATGAACTTCTGCTGAGCATTGATTAAACAGGAAAAAAAATCTTCATGCAGTGAGATAAATAATAGGATTGCAACTTGACAATTCAGACTATGAGGCAGGTTCATTTTCTTGAAAAGAAAAAATATCAGAATGCTATTTAATGAAGAACAGCGATACAGGGTTGATGTGATTTTTTTCTGAGAAAATTTGATTTTTTTTTCTCACCCCATCTCCACTCTGCAGAATTTCCTCCAAATGATAGCCAGTTTGTCAACACACTTGTTACTTTTGTTGCCACCAGCAATAAATAACTAAATAAACATCATTGGGGAAAGAGAAGAACACAATGCTATTCCCTCTATCCTACTTTTTGGAATCTTGGAGAATGCTGGAAAATTTCTCCTTTTCCTGGAGAAATTATGTATAATGATCTTTCCTGGCCCTTTGCTTGTACACTTCTATATCTAGTAAGATTTTGAAGATTCAACTGGAGTATTGTAGGTTTTTATTAATGACTTGGATGGTAGAGTGATAGGAAAAAAATGACTTTATAGTAAATACATTTTAAGAGATATATTGAACATAGAAGAAACAATCTCAATGAGCAGTGCATGTTTCTCAATAGAATAAAATCCAATAAGGAAAAATATGGAGTACTTCACATGGAAAACAAAAAGGCCAGATTATGCCATGGTGAATGGCTGGAGAAAATGATTTGCCAAGAAGTCTAAGTGTTTGTGATTCTTACAGCTGTGAGTATTGTGTAGCAGTGGCACAAAAGCTCAGTAGTATCTTAGATTTTATTAAGATAAGCTTTATATCTTAGTTCTAAGAAGTCAAAGTGCTGTTCTGATTCTTTTAAAACAAGGGCAGTATATCTGAGGATCCTCCAGATGTTGTTGAACTAGAACTCCCAGCATCCTTTTTCACTGAACAGGCTGACTGAGGATGATGAAAATTGAGGTAAAGGAATATCTAGAGCAGTGTTTCTCAACCTTGAGAACTTTAAGATGTGTGGACTTCAACTCCCAGAATTCCCCAGCCAGCATCTTAAAGTTCTCAAGGTTGAGAAACAGATCTAGAGGTATATGAATTTTGTTATACATATATTTACCAGACATATACTGAATGCATGGCCAACTGTCAGGACGATAAAGATGGTAGTCTACACCATCTGGAAGTCCTCTACCTCACTGGGAAGATTGGATGAAATGGAAAATGAGGAAAATAAGTTCACAGAGGTAATATCTTGATAGTTTTCAAGTACTTGGTTGCTCAATCTGCTCCCTGAGGATACAAAAGAATTGAGTAGAGGGAAAAAAATAATGTCAGAATACATTGAATCATGCAGAAGTGTACCTAACTCTGCATTTTAATTTATCTGAAGACTACTGTTTTCCCACCCATGATTTAAACCATCAAAAGGTAGATCACAAGTCTTGCCAAAATGCATGTAGCATGTTCTCATTTAACAGAATGAAGTGTGTGCGTGCACGCATGTGTGTGCATGTATACATGCACATATGCATGCACATACATTTACTAGAGTCTCAGTTGATTGGGACAGTCTGCAAATTATACAAGTGTATACATTCATATATACATACATACATACTTAGACTAGTAAAGGTAAAGGTTCCCCCACACAGTCATGTCTGACTCTAGGGGGAGGTGCTCATCTCCATTTGTTAGCCGAAGAGCCAGCGTTGTCCGAAGATGCTTCCGCGGTCATGTGGCCGGCAGGACGCGTGCAGAACGCTGTTACCTTCCCACCGAAGTGGTACCTATTTATCTACTTGCATTTGCATGCTTTCGAATTGCTAGGTTGGCAAGAGCTGGGGTGAGTGCGGGAGCTCACTCCATCACACGGGACTAGGGTCTCGAACCTCCGAACCTGCGACCTTCCGATCGACAAGCCTGGCATCTTAACTGCTGGACTAGGAGCTCAAAATAGCATACATAATATTATCAATACGACTCTGTGCGGTAGGTTGGACTGTTTGTGAATGACCCCAAATTAACTGGGGAGCTTCCCTAGATGAAAATAGATTTGATTCTGTGTCTCCCTGATTTTAGTCCAGAATTTTAACTACTGTATGATATCACACTGTAGTGTAGCTATGTGCCAGAATGGATAAATATATGTAGCAAGTCCTAGAAAGGCATGCCATTATTCTGAAAGTACGTGCTGGCATTTCTATCTCCGTACACATGCCTTTAGATAAATGATGTAAACGTACATTGAAAACAATGGTTTCATTCACATCCATCCCATAGTGGATATCTGTGTTCCTTTCTGAAGGCAGTCTTCATTTCAGGATTTATTCAGAAGAGTTTCACTATGAAGACAGATAGCTTGCAGAGACAAAACAATGGTGCCAATGCCAGGATGTTGTGCTTCTGCTATATGCCACATGGTCATCTACCTGGGGACAGCATTCAACTTCTCTTTGAGGTATGACCTCAGTGAGGTCCAGGGTTGGGGTTTAAAGAAACATACACTTGGGCAAATTCTCAAGGATTCTTCCTGGAGTGTTTAAGGACAAGCTCAAATGTGCCTTGAAAATTATGCTGACTATTTAAAGCTCCTGAGGACTAGCAGAAGGGATCAGATAGCAAAGTGAAGGCAGGGGGTATGAATAATCTTGCCAATATGCTATAATAGGCTGTGGGTAAGGATGCACTGTGAAGAATGACGAGGGCAACAACATTTTAACATGACTGCATTCTCACGCCTGTAATGTGGAAAATTCAGAGTATCATCATGAAGGAAGAGACAGGATCCATCTCAATGTTCTCAAGGGAGGGTTTTCTTAAAAATACAAACTGATGCCATGCTACAGAGGTTATCTCTGCTTACTGCTTACTCTTCAGATTCATCTGTTGTAACCACTTGACAGCTTGCTCTGTGGGTTTTAAGTAGCTTTTCCCCCCAAAGTGCAGATTGAGTGCTCACTGTCTTATGGTTTTGCTCATCATACTAGAACCTGCTCTCTAAGACTCAGTCTTTGTTAGGAGCAACATCGTAACTGTAATTATCATCGTCATCATCATCATTGCAAGTAAAGCATTATCTCCTGATTGAGAAGAAGATGATAGTTCAGCAACCAAAACCAGATATTGAAATAATGTGTGACCAGAGCAAGTAACAATTACATCCCTATGTTTAGTGCCTCCAGGGTCTAATTAATGTTATCCATTTAACCAACAGGAAACTGAACTATAGGTACCTCTCTGACTTAGATAGCTTTAAAAGAGATTAGACTAATTTGTGGAGGGTTTGTCTATCAATGGCATATTGCCAGGATATTTACGTGAGTGCAATCCAACTCATTTCTATCAGTGGGGTGTGGGGAAGGTAACCTTGACAGTGATTTAATCCTTCCTGCCCCTTCCTTTCCCTCCTTAAATCTACGCCAGAGGGTGGAAAGGCCCTCTAGAGAAGATTTGAAAGGTTGTGAAGAGGGTAGGTGGTAGGATGGAATTGCTAAAAAGAGTACTGTTTCTCCTTTGCATACAGAAGCCTCATTTTAATGGAATGGAAATTAGTTGGCTTCTGCTCACAGAACCTCCAAGCTTTCTTTAGCCTAATGATCTCCAGATATAGTGGACTCCAGCTCTCATATTTCCCATCCAAGTTGGGGACACTATCCTAGGATGAGGGAGTCTTCCTCCTCCTCATGTGGAGTGCTTCAGGGTCCTGGGCTCTGTGCTGTTCAATATTTTTACTCATGACGTAAATGAAGGGATTGAAGGGATGATTATCAAATCTGCAGATGACACAAAACTTTGGAAGAGAAAGACAGTCTTGAACAGTGGGCCTAAAGGAACTGGATGAAATGTAACAGGGAGAAATGTAAAGCCTTGCATCTGGGGAGGGGAAAAAAAAAAGAAAGGCTCAAATATAGGGTAGGGGAGACTTGGCTTGGCCATAGTACAAACAACTGAATAAGATCTGGGTGTTCTGGTAGAACATGAGCCAACACTTTGAGGCAGCTGCTAAAAAGGCAAAAGCTATTTTAGGATATATTAACAAGAGCCTAGAGTTCAGATCACAGGAAGTAATTGTCCCATTCTACTCTGCCTTAGACAGGCCCCACTTGGAATACCATGTTGAGTTCTGTGCACCACAGGCTAAGAAGACCATCAACCAACTGGAAGGAGTCCAGAGGAAGGCTACTAAGGTAGTGAGGGACCTGGAAACCAAGTTGTATGAGGAACAATTAAAGGAACAGCCTGCAAAAGAGAAGACTGATGGCAGATTTCGGATATCTAAAAAGATGTCATTCAGAGGAGGGAGTGGACTTCTTCCTTGTTGCTTTTGAGGGCAGGACCAGAATCAATGGGTTGAGATTATAGAAAATGGATTCCAATAAGATATTGGAATTTCCTGGTGGTAAAAAGAATTTCCTGATGGTAACCAGTTGCCAACCAATGGAATGTTCCCATTCCTATTCATGAAGTGGAATGTTCCCATTCACTGGAAGTCTTCAAACAGAACTTGGATAGCCCACTGTCTGAAATGCTTTAGCAGCTCATATACCAAATAGGGGGTTGGACTTTGAGGTCCTTTCCAACTCTATGATTCTATGATCACATGTAGATGATATATGCAGAACTCCAAAAGTTTTTTTTAAAAGAGTTATTTAATTTCTTAAATAAATGGATGAAATTGGGATCACTAAATCATAAGAAATTGTACTGTTCTTGTTTGAGATTTCTGGAGAAATGACATTCCTGTCATGATAGATAGATAGATAGATAGATAGATAGATAGATAGATGATAGATAGATAGATAGATAGATAGATAGATAGATAGATAGATGATAGATAGATAGATAGATAGATAGATAGAGATAGATAGATAGATAGATAGATAGATAGATAGATAGATAGATAGATAGATAGATAGATAGATAGATAGATAGATCTGGCTGCATTTCCAGTACCTGAGAAAGTTGCCAACTCCTGATCAATACAGAGAGAGAGAGAGAGAGAGAGAGAGAGAGAGAACACAGCAGTTGAATGACAAGCGACCAAAAATCCATGAATTATTGTATTCTATGCAAGTAATTATAAGCTATCTTTCCTGATCACTCAAGATGTTAAAAATTATTAAATAATTACAAAATTCTGTTCATACATTCAGAAAGATAAAATGCTTTTGGGACAAGTATAATATTCATGCTTTTGAACTGTGGAGTTTGAGGAAAATTCTGAGAGTGCCTTGGACTGCAAGAAGAGCAAACCAGACCATACTCCAGGAAATAAAGCCAGACTGCTCACTTGAGGGAATGATATTAAAGGCAAAGCTGAAGTACTTTGGCCACATAATGTGAAGACAGGATACCCTGGAGAAGAAGCTGATGCTAGGGAAAGTGGAAGGCAAAAGGAAGAGGGGCCGACCAAGGGCAAGATGGATGGATGGTATTCTGGACGTGACGGACTCGACCGTGAGGGAGCTGGGGATGGTGACGGCCGACAGGCAGCTCTGGCATGGGCTGGTCCATGAAGTCACGAAGAGTCAGAAGCGACTGAACGAATAAACAACAAGATAATATTCATGCCTACTAAGAATGAGTGTTCATGGTATTATCATTGCTGGCACCCAATTTAAAGTAGAGCTACTAAATGTGATGGAATGTGAGGGTGACCTTAGAAGATGGGGGGAAGATATGCCACCTAGGGAATGATCAGGTAAAAGAGAAAGGAGCCCGCAACAGAGTAATAGCCAAAGAAAGAAACTTAGGAAGGACCTGCCATAACTACTCAGGTAGTAAATAGGGAGGGCAGGAGATTTGTACTTTCAGACTTGCAAGATTCTGTTAATGTAGCCTTACAATAAAGTAGAATTAGCTCATCTAGTCATGTTTCCTGTCTGGTTTACCTAGGAGGGCTGACACTAAATCAAGGCCTCCAATCTCCAGATGGCCACTAGATAGCAGCAAAGAGATATAGAAATTCTGTCTTTTTGGTGCCATCTATTGGCCATCTAGATTTTTGCAGTCCAGATCTGGTTTAGGATAATCTGGTTTATCGGGTGACATATCTATCACTTATTCTCTGAAACTGTGTGCATGTAATTACTCAAGAAAATAGCATAGCTTCTTCTTCACAGCTGGCCAAAAATGTTCAACTGAAAACAGAGATACTGCAATCATTATTATGAAGAATCCTTAAGTGGGGTGGGGGTGGGGATTATAGATGTACTATAGAAGATATTTATATCTCAAACACATTTAAAGCACAAACCTATGCAGGCCTGTTCTGAAGTAAGTCATCAAGATAGCTTTACGTCCAAGTAAGTCATGCGGCCACATGACCGTGGAAGCGTCTTCGGACAACGCTGGCTGTTCGGCTAACAAACGGAGATGAGCACCGGCCCCTAGAGTTGGACACGACTGCACAAATGTGCGGGGGGAACCTTTACCTAAGTGTAAATGATTGTAGCCTTAAGTGGAAATAACATTATTTCCAGTGGAACTCTCAGAGAAATGACTCTAAATGTCCAGTCTTACACATTGTGGTCCAACTTCTTAAGAATAACATCTGTGTGTGCTTGGTTGCTAACCTCTAAGCTGAATCAGTAAGAGAAATGATTTCTTGTTTTCAAAGAAACTGGAGGGAGTAAACTTTTACATGTTGTTTATATTTCTTCCTTTAAGAAAGCACTTGAAGATCTGTCATACTATCTGGATTGTAAGGTTGGAGAGCAGTGTGAAATTTAGCACAGAAATCAAGGAGTCTGCATGAAACTACAACAGAGACCATCTATTGCATCAGATGCATATTAGATGGTGGGAGTGAAAGTGAAGGATTGGATGTTTTTTAATCAACACATCCATGTATGTTATGATAAAGTTGAACTGTCAAGGGGTTAATTTTACTCAATGGAAAACTCACAAACATTGAAATTTTAATATAGCCTCTTTTAATAAGAAGAACTGACTCAACCTTCTTGTTTATTTTACTTGGTCAACTCAGCACACATCACTTGGCTCATGTTATTGGCAGATTTTCTAATTTCTCACTGCTCATTTTCTCAGTCAGACTTATTCTCTTAAAAGTTTTATTTTCTTCTGTGAAATAAGATGCTGGAAGTGAATTATGCCAAGGATATGCTGATGAAATTGTCAATGGATTGGATGGAGAGATGGGTGGATGAAGAGATAGAAAGAGAAAGAGAGGGGGGGGGAGGGAGAGGGAGAGGGAGAGGGAGAGGGAGAGGGAGAGGGAGAGGGAGAGGGAGAGGGAGAGGGAGAGGGAGAGGGAGAGGGAGAGGGAGAGGGAGAGAGAGAGAGAGAGAGAGAGAGAGAGAGAGAGAGAAGCATCTAACTCTTTATCCTGTTTTTCTTTGATCTTTCCATTCCCATTTCCTTTGGGTTCTTAACCTCCTCTTTCACCATATGCTTTTAACTTCATTGCTTTGTACACTCACTCATCCTCTATTATCCTCAAAAAAAAGAAAAGAAAAGAAGGCATATTGGATGTGTTTTTTTTCTGCCAGCCAATGTCTTTGCTCATTTCCTATAAAAGATTAGGTATTCTTTCATGACATGTTAATGCAAGATGTTAATTTCTTAGAATTTTTGCAGTGACTCATCTATATTCTTCTGGTGTTTTTCTTCCTTTTTTTTCTGGGAAACTTTCAAGATTTTAAGCATTTCCTCCCTGACAGTTTGCATGGGAGGCCTGCAATAAATCTATTTATAAATGATGCTGGAAAAAAATGTATATTTGAAAGTCATATAGATTCCAGTGTAAGGTTTGTGCTATTCATCTGAAATCAAAAGATTTGTATTCTTATTATCTCTGTGAAGCACACTGATAAGGATCTGAATTGAGAAGAAAAATTCTTATAGGTATATTTGAGTAGAGAGGAAAGATTGTGTCTCAAGTCCATGGCAATTGGATTTAGCAATTGACTGGTCTGCCTTCAAATCAAAATGACCCCTGCCATAGGACCCCAACCACTTGCTCCAACTAAGAAATCTCTGTTTGGTCACCTCACTATTTCCCATAACTGTTTCTCATCTTTTTCCAGAAGTTATAAGAAAATATCTTGTAGGAAACATTTTATTTTATGAAAAATATGAGTGAGTTAATCTGGAATTTCTCCCTACCCTCAATCCTTGAGAGCTGGCTCTATTGCATTCCAGAAGGAATAGCATTATTCCTGGATATCATCACTTCTGTTTGCACAAAACCCCATCAACCCACTTGCCTGTACAATGCCACAGGTACCCTTCAATATGGGATCTATCTGGGCTGCAATGTTCATTATCTTCTGTCTCAAAAGAAAACTATGGGCATTTTTAATAAAATCAGGAGCATTGTTTGAAAATTCCTGGACCAATTTCTATTAAATTTGGTATTCTTCATTTCTTAGTACAAATCAAGGTTTTGTCCCATTCTGGTGAAATAAACAGTTTAAAAATAGATTATAAAGGGATGTAGCTTAAAAGTTTGGATCACTGCCTTGTCGTGGCGAAGGGGCTTGCGTAACTCAATGAAGTCAGGTCAAGAAGAACAGGTCATGATGGAGAGTTCTGACAAAACGTGGTCCACTGGAGGAGGAAATGGCAAACCACTCCAGTATCCTTGCCAAGAAAACCCATGGACAGTATCAAAAGGCTAAAAGATATGACGCCGGAAGATGAGCCCCTCAGGTCGGAAGGTGTCCAAAATGCTACTGGGGAAGAGCGGAGGGCAATTCCGAGTAGCTCCAGAAAGTGTGAAACGGCTGGGCCAAAGCCGAAAGGACGCTCAGTTGTGGATGTGTCTGGAAGTGGAAGGAAAGTCCGATGCTGTAAAGAACAATATTGCATAGGAACCTGGAATGTAAGAACTATGAATCAAGGTAAGCTGGATGTGGTCAAACATGAGATGACAAGATTGAACATCGACATATTGGGAATCAGCGAACTAAAATGGACAGGAATGGGCGAATTTAATTCAGGAGACCATTATATATACTACTGTGGGCAAGAATCCCTTAGAAGAAATGGAGTAGCTCTCATAGTCAATAAAAGAGTGGGAAAGGCAGTACTGGGGTACAACCTCAAAAACGACAGAATGCTTTCAGTTCGAATCCAAGGCAAACCATTCAACATCACAGTGATCCAAGTCTATGCCCCAACCACTGATGCCAAAGAAGCTGAAGTTGACCGGTTCTATGAAGACCTACAACACCTTCTAGAACTAACACCAAAAAAAGATGTCCTTTTCATCATAGGGGACTGGAATGCTAAGGTAGGAAGTCAAAAAATAACCGGAATAACAGGGAAGTTCGGCCTCGGAGTACAAAATGAAGCAGGGCAAAGGCTAATAGAGTTTTGTCAAGAGAACACGCTGGTCATAGCAAACACTCTTTTCCAACAACACAAGAGACGACTCTACACATGGACATCACCAGATGGTCAATACCGAAATCAGATCGATTATATACTTTGCAGCCAAAGATGGAGAAGCTCTATACAATCAGCAAAAACAAGACCTGGAGCTGACTGTGGCTCAGATCATGAGCTTCTTATTGCAAAATTTAGGCTTAAATTGAAGAATGTAGAGAAAACCACTAGACCAATCAGGTATGACCTAAATCATATCCCTTATGAATATACAGTGGAAGTGAGGAATAGATTTAAAGGATTAGATCTGGTAGACAGAGTGCCTGAAGAACTATGGATGGAGGTTCGTAACATTGTACAGGAGGCAGCAACTAAAACCATCCCAAAGAAAAAGAAATGCAAGAAAGCAAAGTGGCTGACTGATGAGGCTTTACAAATAGCTGAGGAAAGAAGGGAAGCAAAAGGCAAGGGAGAAAGGGAAAGATATAAACAACTGAATGCAGAATTCCAGAGAATAGCAAGGAGAGATAAGAAGGCCTTCTTAAATGAACAATGCAAAGAAATCGAGGAAAACAATAGAATGGGGAAGACTAGAGATCTCTTCAAGAAAATCGGAGATATCAAGGGAACGTTTTGTGCAAAGATGGGCATGATAAAGGACAAAAAAGGCAGGGACCTAACAGAAGCAGAAGAGATTAAGAAGAGGTGGCAAGAATACACAGAAGAACTATACAAGAAAGATCTTAATATCCCTGATAAATACGATGGTGTGGTCACTGACCTTGAGCCGGACATCCTAGAGAGTGAAGTCAAGTGGGCCTTAGGAAGCATTACTAACAACAAAGCTAGCGGAGAAGACAGTATCCCAGCTGAGCTATTTAAAATCCTAAAAGATGATGCTGTTAAAGTGCTGCACTCAATATGCCAACAAATTTGGAAAACTCAACAGTGGCCACAGGATTGGAAAAGGTCAGTTTACGTTCCAATTCCAAAGAAAGGCAATGCCAAAGAATGTTCAAACTACCGTACAATTGCGCTCATTTCACATGCCAGCAAGGTTATGCTCAAAATCCTACAAGCTAGGCTTCAGCAGCATGTGAACCGAGAACTACCAGAAGTGCAAGCTGGGTTTCGAAGAGGCAGAGGAACTAGAGATCAGATTGCCAACATTCGCTGGATCATGGAAAAAGCAAGAGAGTTCCAGAAAAACATCTACTTCTGCTTCATTGACTACGCTAAAGCCTTTGATTGTGTGGATCACAACAAACTGTGGCAAATTCTTAAAGAGATGGGAGTACCAGACCACCTTACCTGTCTCCTGAGAAACCTGTATGCGGGTCAAGAAGCAACAGTTAGAACCGGACATGGAACAACCGACTGGTTCAAAATTGGGAAAGGAGTACGACAAGGCTGTATATTATCACCCTGCTTATTTAACTTATATGCAGAGTACATCATGAGAAATGCCGGGCTGGATGAATCACAAGCTGGAGTTAAGATTGCCGGGAGAAATATCAACAACCTCAGATATGCAGACGATACCACCCTAATGGCAGAAAGTGAAGAGGAACTAAAGAGCCTCTTGATGAGGGTGAAAGAGGAGAGTGCAAAAGCTGGCTTGAAACTCAACATTAAAAAAACCCAGATCATGGCATCTGGTCCCATCACTTCCTGGCAAATAGAAGGAGAAGAAATGGAAGCAGTGACAGATTTTATTTTCTTGGGCTCCAAGATCACCGCAGACGGTGACTGCAGCCATGAAATTAAAAGACGCTTGCTCCTTGGAAGGAAAGCTATGGCAAACCTAGACAGCATATTAAAAAGCAGAGACATCACCTTGCCGACAAAGGTCCGTATAGTTAAAGCTATGGTTTTTCCAGTAGCAATGTATGGCTGTGAGAGTTGGACCATAAGGAAGGTTGAGCGCCGAAGAATTGATGCTTTCGAGCTGTGGTGCTGGAGAAGACTCTTGAGAGTCCCTTGGACTGCAAGGAGGTCAAACCAGTCAATCCTAAAGGAAATCAACCCTGACTGTTCATTGGAAGGACAGATGCTGAAGCTGAAGCTCAAATACTTTGGCCACCTAATGAGAAGAGAGAACTCACTGGAAAAGACCCTGATGCTGGGAAAGACTGAGGGCAAAAGGAGAAGGGGACGGCAGAGGATGAGATGGCTAGATAGCATCACCGATGTAATGAACATGAATTTGAGTAAACTCCGAGAGACAGTGGAGGACAGGAAGGCCTGGCGTGCTATGGTCCATGAGGTCACGAAGAGTCGGACACGACTGAACGACTGAACAACAACAAACCATTTTCTATGAAATTTGGCATGGTTCTTCTGTATGTAAAGTAACGTTTCTTCAAATTTTATCCTAATCTGATATACTCTCTCTCTCTCTCTCTCTCTCTCTCTCTCTCTCTCTCTCTCACACACACACACACACACAATTTAAATAGGAAGAGCAGAGCTCCAAATTGCCAAAATAATGCTTGACAAGCAGGAACATGTTGAAGGAGCTACTCCCAACCAACACAGGTTGGGAAAGGCTACTTCCTAAACTGAGGATCCAGCTACTGAGTAGGTTAGCCTGTCCTTGTGCAGGCTAAATAAATAACATCTCATGAATTGTTCATACAATAGCCTTTCTCAACTAATCCACTGTCAGTTTTTATGGGTGGAGAGTCCTGAATTATGTTTTCTTGCACTTCTTCCCAGCTCCACTTTTCACTTTTATAGTAACCATGTTATCTCACTATTAAAAGAGAAAATAATGAGAAAAGCAAGGGAAATGAATAATTAAAGCCAACCACTCCACAGGAAGAAATACTGACAGTTACAGAGAATCTATTCATTACAAATCCCCAGTCAGGATCAATAGTGAGAAAATACAAGGGGCCAAACATGCCAGTTGTTAAACTTTCAAGGTAGCCTAATTTAACAGTGAAGTTTGGTACTGCAGTTACACTGAATTATGTAATAGTAGTAGTAGTAGTAGAAGAACAGCAACAACAACAACAACAACAACAAGAATGCCACTGATCAGGAGTGTCTCAACATGTGAGAAAAACACTGCAAAAAAGTAAAAGAACAATTCCAGAGGGAAGATACTGCCACAAATATTTGTCAGTATGAAATTTGTCATACTTATTTAGCAGACGTCTTCTGGAGTAATTAAATCTGGTTTCCCAGAAAGCTTCTTGGAAGGGTCTCCTAACTGTCATTTTCCTGATAGCACACAAATGCCAGTGACTTGTTAGATTCAAAAGGAATTGAGTAAGACCCCATCTTCCCCCTACCACACAGGCTTTGCTTTTTGACCAGGAAACTGCAAGATACTAGGATTTCCTGAATGTCACAGCCACTTTTTGGAGTTTCTTTTATCTTTTCAATCCCACACTGAGAAAGAAACTTGACTAAATAATGTTTGGCTGCCACAAGAAGGTCAAAATGTTTTATTTGCTTCATGAAAGCATAGGGATACACCCCCCTGAAGTATTTTACTAAAGCCATCTCTGCTTAAGGTTGTTCTTCAAGATGTTTGCTTATTTTTTTGTGTGCTTCCTGAGCTGTAAATAAGAGGTATGTAAAAGTGTGATAAAATGCAATTCAGATATAAGTGTTGTTGAGAAAGAAAGAGAAGACTTCAGAAGGAGAAGGGCTAAGATATAAGACATTGGAGCAGCTTCCCTGGAGGACAAATAATTGGAACAGAACATAGATGCCAAATTTATCTCAGCAGGCTTGGATCATTTCAAGCAAAACAAGAACCAGAGGGCCTAAATTTGAACCCTACATTCACATTCCAACCAATAATCTTTTCATTGACAGCACATTTGTATAACTGTGTTTAGGTAGAAGTACCATAGGCAGATTTCATTTTCTCTTCAGATTAATGTGGGGAAAACCAAGAAATTTACCATAGCAGCACAGTTATAACACAGGGGAAAGCCAGCTGCAAACCTGGACATTATACAAACAGAGGAAGGATGAACCCCTGAGCGCATGTCAAACTCCTCCTCTGCTTCCTCCACCAGGCCATTGTATATAAGACACTCCTGACTGTCCCTGCAATGATCCATTCAGGTTACCTTCAAAAAATCTTCAGAATAAGTCCCATGGGGCAATTTGTTTTCTTATCAAATAAGGACATCTTCACAAAACCTTTTGACTTTGATGCCATGGAAAAGGAAAACTATCCCATGGGGATGCACAGATGTTAGAGCCAACCTTGTTAAAAACAAGGGCTCTTGATGAAAACCCTACCAGTGTGATGGTGATAGACCTCTTCTTCACAGGGTTTTTAAAAATGCTGTGTGCCTCTGAGAACATTTTGCTGCCCAGAGGAGCCCAGAGGGCACCTCCTTTCCCACAGGGTTAACCCTTTAAAACTCCAAAGCCTTCTTTCATCTGCCTATTTCCCAATGCTGTACGAAGGAGGACCTTTTACCTGGCTGTGTGGCAGGCCAGTGTTGGGTAAAAACAATCTGTACACCTATTCTCTTCCCCTCTTTGGGCCCCTGGTTGAAGGGAAGCAAACAACAGGCCAGTTTCCTCTACTTCAGCTTAATAAATGACAGCCTTGTGTCTGAATACTGTTCTCTCCTGCCAACATTTCCTGGCACTGCAAATGCTGCACATATGTGCAACCCTTAGTCCCAGAGGGTTGTTGCTTTTTTGATGCCTTGGAAGGGGCTGTGCATCCTTAGAGGCCAATGCATACATTTTTGTAAACTGAGAGGGATTGCCCCATGACAGTGTAAAGGTACCTGTGTGAGACAGTGGGAGGAATGAAGACTAAGTCATAACTATTACATGCAGGAAACAGCTCTGTCTCAAGCTCACAGGGTATAGGATTTTCCTGAACATCTCCAACATCCAACAGGCCTGCCCTTCCCTATTTTTCTGCATAATGAATCCCTAGATGGAAGTAGTGGAAGCAACATAGAAATCAATGTGCCTGATCAGATTGTTGATTAAGTAAACTTCCTAGATCATCTTACTCCAGATTGCTATATCATGGAGAGTCATAATACAGTGCTAAGGAATTAGAACATTTGCATTTGGGTTTGGCAGTTTCTTCGAAAGAGCTGAAATGGTGAAAGAGAAGTGTCTCCTCAAGGATGAACAAGGCATTTTTGAAGTCCTTCATTCTGAGTGGGTGTTCTTTGCTCCTATGCTGAGGAGCTTGCTTCCAGATGTGGCATGGTAGAGAAGCATACAATTCAAGTGATGAATGAATTAATGCAAATAATTGAACTAACAATGATCAGGCATCTCTTTTGTTAACTGGAAGTGAGTCAGCAGAGACTCCTGCTGTGAATTCTTTTCTGATGTTAACCACAGACATGACAGCAGGGATTCGTGCAGTTAGGGTGAACCTTTTTAATGCTTTGTTTATTACTTTGAGTATTATATCTGCAGTAGACTCCTCTTAGGAGCAGATTTTTTTCAGCCCTGAGTTATTCATTCTGGATGAAAAGACTTCCCCCACTCTGTGTAAATCAATTATATAGGTCCTAAAGGCTGGTATAGTTACTTATTTGGGGGGGGGTAGCCGAAAATATTAAGTAAAAGTAAATGCTATCTTGGTTACCTCCCTTCTCAGACTTCAAACATTTTTGGCAGGAGATAGTAACCTCGGAAGCATGATAACATTGGTACAATTTCTTAGGTGGATTTAGTTTTTTGAATTACAAATATTATTCAAGAAAAGGTAAAGACTTCCACAAATCAGACTCAACTCCTGATGATTACATGAAGATATCCTTGTAGCTTTCTTTGCAGCAATGTGGAACTGGTTTGTTATTGACATGTTTTATGGTCCTTTTTTCCTTTGTTTGTCTAGAGGATATCCCTGAGCTTTCCTGGTGGCGTCCCAACCATGTGCTAACCCAGCTGATCCTCCTGAGTGTTCTGAGATCAGCCAAGGTACACTAGGTTTATTTATTTAATTCAGTTTGGACACTACTGACTTCAAATGACTCTGGGCAGTTCCCAAATAATAACATCAAAACTAATACAAAGCAAATAGGTTACTATTATTACCATTACTTAGGCTGACCATACGTCCTGTTTTGAATGGGACAGTCCCGTTTTTTTAGCATTTTTCAACCATCCCGTCGTTTTCATAAAAATCTCAATTTTGTCCCGTTTTTCAAACCTGGTGGGAATGGCACGGAAGGAGGATCCGAGCCGGAGCGCGGACTGGGGGGTGGGGTTTGCAGGTAGGAGCCAATCACATGGACCGGGGGGGGGGTTTGCAGGCGGGAGCCAATCGCACAGACCGGGGGGGTGGGGGTTGCAAGCAGGAGCCAATCGCGCGGACCGGTGGGTGGGGATCCCTGTCTTTTTCATGAATACAGAATATTACATAAGACCCCGTCCAGTTTTGCCATCCTGAAATATGGTCAGCCTACCATTACTACTAGTACTACTAGTACTAAAGAACCAGACATCTATAGATGTGTCTCTGGGAGATGTTTATTAGGAATTGGATGTGATTAGGAGCAAGTTGACATGGAAAAGATTAAATAAAACAAAGTTAAGTAAAGGTTTGGAGAGTCACGGTGTAGATTATGATGAATAATTTTAATTCTGTATTGAAGAAAGAGAAAAGAACTTGGTGGAAAAATAAGGAATAAGCAGAGTGAAAGACATACCTAACACAGTACTGAAGTTAGAGAAGAGTTACTGGGGTTTGACGGAAGTCCACCACTAGATAACTAGCAGAGGAGAACATAATCTGCATGTCAGGTGCATCAATCAGATCTTTTGATTTCTTTTAGATGTACTCAGCAGCCTGAAAACATGAGCATAAATAAAAGTAACTGGAGTAAGTGAACTCAAGCTGAACATTGGAGGAATGAACGGTTTACTGTGGTGTAAGCAAGTTAAGAGTTGAAAATGGGGAGAAACTAAAGGCAGGAGAAACTATAACATTTTGGGGAGTAAATAAATGTAAAAGGGGGATCAAGTGGACAACAGTGGTTCTGAGAAAGCCACAGTGCTGAGAAGCCCATGGTCATGGAAGAAGCAAGAGAAGGTGGAGAATGTGCGAAGTTGAACGCTTGGTGCAGAAGAATTCCATAGTCAAAAAATCTTACACAGACCAGTTCCTAGAGAATATAAGATCAAAAGAGTGGCCATAGTAGTAAGTGGAGGAGTTAGTCCACATTTGCAGGCCAGATTTAGAGACCAAATGAGGAAGTTGGGGAGAGAAGGCAGAAGGCCACTGGGTCAGTGGGGTTATCAACATATATGTTGAAGTTCTTAAGGAGCAAAATACTGTCAGTGAGAATGATGGCAAACTATGTGTCAGTTTCAGATAAGGAAGTTGAAAGGGGGCAAGTGCTGGAGTTTCTATAGCACAAGAAGGGGAGTACACTGGAAGAATGTTGAAGGAGTGAGCATTGGAAAAAAGCAGAACTTGAGACCTAGCAGAATTAGGTAGGAATGCCAATCACTGCCGCCTTAAGATGGTATGTGTGCAGGAGGGGGAGAGGCCTCCAAAGGAGAGGGGGGGAATGAAGCTATTTTACATGAGCATCAAACTGGGGAGAACGCAGCAGGAGTGTGATTACTTCCCAGGTAAGGGAGAAAGAGCTCTTGAAAAATAAAAGGAGAAAATTAAGACAGCAGTTGCCTGGGAGGGCAGTAGGAAGGCAAGTGGTTACAATGATGATAGTCAAAATAAGTATCTTACCCAGTCTGAAGTTAAGAATGGAGTCCAACACAAGATATAGAAGAGGAATTGGGCAGGAAGTTGATAATCAGAAGCTATAAGTCACTGGATTGAATGGCAGGTCCCCAAAAATACAATTTCATCTGCCCTCCCATATAAGTAATCTTCAGGAATATCCATGGCCAACAGGGAGTTACAGTCAAAGCAGAGCCACAGTCCTTGGTTCAGAGCAGCTAGATCTAAAGGGAAAAACTGATACAAAGTGGGTGCTGAAATAGCAAGTGAAATAAAGCAGATTCTGCAAACTTGGAAATCCTACAATTGACAACTAATAGTATACCATAACTACTTCTATTACTTGCTTCCTTGATCATTTGCTTGTTTGGCTTCTGAGACCTGAATTCCATTTATAGGAAAGATACCTGATACTCAGGACAGTGTTGTTGATTTCAGTAATAAGAGGTTGAACTTTGCAGAGAAGGCCAATGCTTGCCAGATGGGACACAAAAGGATATTGATCTGTTCCTATTCCTAACTGGGCTCTTGTCACTTCTGTTTTTCCCGAGAGAGAGAGAAAAATGTCAATTAGGTAAACTGGGAAAAGCAGGAAATATCAGGGGACTTTAACCAGTCTGCAGCAGGGTGGCCTAAAGGGGCACAGAAGTCTGATGTTTTAGGATGTGAAGAGGATGACTTGTAGCCTGAGAGGTTATGAAAAAAATGGATTGAGCCCAAACTAAGCTATGGCATGTAGCTTGTATCATGTCAACTGGATTTCTATTTTCTCAGTGGAAACGTTTTGCTCCTTATCCAAGGAGCTTCTTCAGCCTGAGCAAAGTTAGTAAGGGAATCCTAAATATGTTTCTAGGTAGCTGTGTGACCTTACACCTGGGGCTAGGTCATGGTTATATTGAGATGTTATTTTAAGTCCTTTTATCTTCTAAAGGAGGATCGCTAAGATCACCATGCTGCTGTTGAGCTTGCGAAATGGTCTTAATCTTCCTAGGCACAGAAGACAACGCAGGGAGGAAGATGGGGGAAAGATTGTGCCTGAGGCCCCCACCTCTATTCAAGGAAGGATTTTCCAAGTTGGCATAAATGGATTCCTTTTTGTTTGGTTTCTCCAATGTAGAGTTCAGAGCACTCCTCACTGCACTGGATTGCATAAACTACATTGCTTTTCTTGTGTTTGTGCTGCAGTGGATGGTTCACAGACCATATAAACACTATAGATGCCAACATTAGCTTCACCAGAGAAGACACCAAGGACAACAGACTGGCATTCCTAGACTGTGAAGTCCTCATTGGGACCGATGGCAAGCTAGAAATAGGGATCTACAGGAAACCCACACACACAGATCAATATCTGATATTTGACTCCCACCATCCACTGCAGCACAAACTAGGAGTCATCAGGACATTGTCACACAGAGCAGAAACCATCCCCACCTCCATGGATTCCAAAAAGAATGAAAATCAGCACCTGAGAACAGCCCCGAAGGCCTGTGGATATCCAAATTGGGCCTTCACCAAATCTAAATCTACCAGACCTAAAACAGCGACAGATAGGGCTGAGACTCAGAGTAAACGAAAGAACCTGGTCATTCCCTACATGGCTGGCGTGTCTGAAAAGATAAAAGGGATATTTGGCAAACATCACATACCTGTATATTTCAAACCCACCAACACACTGAGACAGAGGCTTGTACACCCCAAAGATCAAACTCCAAAACACAAGAAAAGCAATGTAGTTTATGCAATCCAGTGCAGTGAGGAGTGCTCTGAACTCTACATTGGAGAAACCAAACAACTTTTGTACAGGAGGATGGCCCAACACAGGAGAAGTAAAACCACAGGACCAGAGTCAGCAGTTTATCTTAATCTAAAGGAAAAAGGACACTCATTTGAGGACATTAATGTTCACATTTTAGACAGAGAAGATAGGTGGTTTGAGAGAGGGATCAAGGAATCCATTTATGCCAACTTGGAAAATCCTTCCTTGAATAGAGGTGGGGGCCTCAGGCACAATCTTTCCCCCATTCTTCCTCCCTGCTTTGTCTTCTGTGCCTAGGAAGATTAAGACCATTTCACAAGCTCAACAGCAGCATGGTGATCTTAACGATCCTCCTTTAGATGATAAAAGGACTTAAAATAACATCTCAATATAACCATAACCTAGCCCCAGGTGTAAGGTCACACAGCTACCTAGAAACATATTTAGGATTCCCTTACTAACTTTGCTCAGGCTGAAGAAGCTCCTTGGATAAGGAGCGAAATGTTTCCACTGAGAAAATAGAAATCCAGTTGACATGATTCAAGCTACAGACAATTCCACCTGGATGACTGAGAACCTTCATAGACATAAGCTATGGCATCTGTGTGACATTAGTCATTCACTTAATCTCTCTGCACTTACAATACTGATAGGAGAAACATGAAGCTAATAATAGGTATAGATCTGTATGAAGGATGGATGAAATAAACAGCAGTAACAGTACTATTCTGCACTAAGTACGTAAGTAGCACAATATACATCTTTGAGGGCCATGTATGGAATCCATTCTTCTTGGGCTCTTTGGACTCAAATACAGTAGCTGGCCTGTCTGTGGCTTTGTGAATTTAGTAAATATATCGCTTGTTCCAGTTATTGCTCCAAGATCATGTGGCCCTTTAAATTAAGTTTCCTTGTTCTGTACTAAGGGATATTACTGTGGTGGAATTGTGCCCTATTTCTTCCTTGAGACAAAGAGGCAAATCTTAGCATGGAATGTTTTTAATAATAACCAATCGTTACTCAACATGCAGTAATAATGTAATTTAGCACCCCAAATAAGGCAATTGACTTATAATAATATTTTTTTTAAAAAATGATTAGGGAGATGACAACTAAAGATCAAATACAAATGCATTATTGAAGTGTGTGAATGTGTGTGAGTGTAAAGGCAGGAAATGTTCTAAAGGTTTATTACAAGTTAAGGTTCTTGCAGCCTGCATTTAATGTAAACACAGCAAGGATGTAAAACTTTAAATATAAAAGTCTACATATGTTTCCAGTCAGCCAGCACCTAATGGTAATAAATCACTGTTCTTCCGGTGTAAGATACAAGAGGAATTACAACTGACTCCCCAAATATCAGAGATTATTATGCTTTTTTGGTGTATATGTCTCACTGTGTTCCACTAGGACAGTGACCATTATATTCTATTTTTTTAAAATGGGCATAGATTGATGTGCACAGTGATGTTCCATATGTCAAATGTACCATAGCTCAGCAGTCATTTGCAGGGGACACTGTTGTTTATAATTCTTTTATTCTTTTAAAATATGTGTTTAAGTTGTTGTAGCTTCTTTTTTTAATGTCTATTAAAATAATATGAAATCATCATGAAATAAATCTTGCAGAGTTGTATCTCTGTAATGCAATACAGTATATAATAAAGAAAAGATGAGCATTACCATTCTTTTATCTAAGTAAATCATAACACATGGGAAAAAACTTTTAAAAGTGATTTCTAAAAACTTGCATTATAGGGGTACAATACTATATCCCTGATAATATTGAGAAATTAATCATAATACTAATTGTGCAGAAATAATTTTTCTTTTTCTTTTCTGGCCACTGGCACACTTGCTATAATATTGAGAATGCTTAATCCGAATGCTTCCTATCTGTCTAAATATACTGTGTGTGTGTGTGTGTGTGTGTGTGTGTATGTGTGTGTGTGTGTGTGTGTTTGTGTCAGGGAGACACAGGAGGGAGGGGGGGAAGCTTGCCCTTGTCAGTCAAACGGGTACGTAGCTCAGAAAGCCTCGCCTTCTCTCCCAAACGCATCAGGAAGGCTCCACCCTAGACTGGACTCATATCCTTGGCTTTCTTCGGGTACTCTCAGTTTAGCAGGATTTCTGGTTGTAGGATATGCAATAAACACTAGAGGCTAGATTACTTGCCTCGGCGTGTTATTCTGCACCTACACACGACATCAATCCTGCTAAACCACAACTCCCAGCAGAAGAGGGAGGAAAACACAAACCAGGAGAATGGCTTCTCAGACTCAGGAATTGCATCAGGCAATAATTCAGCTCGCAGCAGCATTAACACAACACCAACAGCAAGTCGACGACCAGATTAACAACTTGCAAGCAGCGATGATACAACAAATGCAACAACCAGCCCCAGTTGTCCAGCAGCCGGCACCAGCAGCACAACCACCACCAGTCGTTCTGCGATCTCCAGGATGTTTGCCAGAGAAATTTGGGGGAGAGACAGCGCAGCTTAGGGCTTTCGTCGCCCAGTGCACCATTTTTTTCGACAGCAGACCAGTCGAGTTCCCAACGGAGAGGTCCAGAGTCACATTCATTTTAAGTTTGCTGAAAGGCTCAGCCGCAAGATGGTCCATCCCCATGGTGGAAGCTAACGACCCAATTCTGGACAACTACCAGAATTTTATGGCCCGTTTCAGAGCCCATTTTGATGATCCAATCAGATAAGTCACTGCCAGCCGAGAGATCCGACGGCTCCGACAGGGGAACAGGAGAGTAGGAGCGTACATTGCAGATTTCAAACTGCTGGCAGGAGATTTGGGTTGGAATGAGGTGGCATTGAAGGATCAGTTTAAACAAGGACTGGACGAAGAGATTAAGACGGAATTAGTGCGGCAGGGCACGCCAGCTACATTGGAAGACCTATACCAGTTAACAGTCGTCATAGATGCTCAATTGGAAGAGTTAAAGCAGCTCCGGCCAGGGAGGAACAGGGCAGGAACCCGACCGGTGTTTCCAGGTTTTGCTACCCCCTCTAACTCGTTTGTTCCCCTCAGCGCAGAGGAACCTATGCAGATAGGGGCCACACAAAGGGGGGTCTCTGAAGCCGAGAGGCAAAGGAGAAGAGACAATGCACTTTGTTACTATTGCGGGGGGCCAGGGCACATCGCAAGGGCCTGCCCGACCAGATGCCAGGCAACCCCGGTAAGATTTACAACCCAAGCCACAGAGCAGGCCCACATGCCAGCCGTTTCTTCCCAACTGTTAAACTTCAACGGCCCCCCTTGTCAGAGCCCCGTAGGGAGGCCATCCAGCAATTAAGAAGGGCTCAGGCGGCAGATCACAGCCAAGATTTTTACATTGTTCCAGCCACGCTGACTACAGATTCCAAGCACCTATTACCGGTAAACGTGATGATCGATTCAGGTGCGACAACCGATTTTATAGATGGGGAAGCGGTGGAAAGGTTTCAGATTCCAACGATTGCACTACCAAGCCCCATGCAGGTTGAAACAATTGATGGGCAACCTCTCAAGGCAGGAGCCATTACACACTGCACCCAACCAATTCAACTGTCCATCGCAGATCACACGGAGTGGATCCAACTGTATGTTACTGCTTCCTTGCAAGTCCCGGTCATTCTCGGGGCACCTTGGTTGAGACTTCACAACCCCAGTTTGGACTGGATGACCGGAGCAGTTTCTTTTCCTTCTCAGGACTGTCTGCACCACAAATTACAGTGCATTACCCGATCCCAGCCGGCAGCAGCACGCCTGGAAGCAGGGAAGGCTCTCCTACCACCAAAATATGGAGACTATGCAGACATCTTCGAAGAACAAGAGGCCACAGTGTTGCCCCCCAATAGACCTTTCGACTGCACAGTAGATTTAAAGCCTGGAGCCAAGATCCCAGCGGCAAGGCATTATGCAATGTCTCCAAGGGAACTAGCTATCCTAAAGGAATATGTGGATACCAACCTCAAGAAAGGGTTCATTCGGCCATCGACATCACCTGCATCTGCCCCTACCTTCTTCGTGCCTAAAAAGGCCGATCCTTTCGCCCCAGCAGCACAGGCGGGCGATAAGGGACCCCCCATGCGCACGGTACATGACTACAGCGCACTCAACGCAGTCACCATTAGAGACCACTACCCTCTTCCAGTGATATCGGAATTGCTAGATCGCCTGCAAAAAGCCCGCATTTTTACCAAGCTAGACCTCAGGAATGCCTACAATTTGATCAGAATAAAACCTGGCCATGAATACTTGACGGCCTTTAATACCAGATATGGTAAGTTTGAATATCTAGTCATGCCTTTCGGACTAAGTAATTGTGGGGCAGTATTTTCCAGATTTATGAACCATATTTTCTCAGACTTGTTAGATAAATATGTAATCGTGTATCTCAATGACATTCTGATTTATTCTGAGGACCCCACCTCCCACATAACTCATGTGCGAAACGTGCTGCAGAGGCTGAGGGAGAACAAGCTTTTTGCCAAGCTAGAGAAGTGTGCCTTTGACTTAACTCAATTAGACTATCTGGGATACAGGATTTCCACAGAAGGCATAGCCATGGATCCTGCAGAGGTCCAAGCAATTCTGTCCTGGAAGCCTCCCCGTAATGTCAAGGAGGTCCAACAATTTCTGGGGTATGCGAATTTCTTTCACAAATTTATTGCGGGGTATGCGGAGAAAGCGCGTCACCTTACTCAGCTTTTAAAGAAAGACAAACGCTTTTGCTGGGGGGAACAGCAGCAAGCTGCTTTTCAGGAATTTAAACAGCTGTTTGCATCCCCACCACTCCTGAGGCACCCCAACCCTCTAAAACAGTTCCACGTCCATTGTGATGCATCAAACTTCACCGTTGCCGCCATTTTGCTCCAAGCGGCGGACGAAGGAGGGGAAGCTTTGTTACCTTGTGCCTATTTCTCTCGCACGCTGTCACCAGCAGAGAGGAATTACGATGTTTTCAACAAGGAATTGCTTGCCATAAAGTCAGCCTTTCAAGAATGGAGGCATTGGTTAGAGGGAGCGACATTTCCAGTCAAGGTTTACTCAGACCATAAAAACTTAGCTCTGTTGCAGAGATCTGGATCCCTCACCCCCCGTCAGGTCAGATGGAGTCAATTTTTTTCACGCTTCAATTTTGTCATCTCGTACTTGCCAGGCAAACAAAACAGGCTGGCTGACGCTTTGTCTAGGCAGCCACAGGACATTGCAGAACCTGACCAAGCCACCCAAGCCACAATTTTACAGCCTCATAATTTTGAGGAGGCTCCCGAAGGGGACCAAGTAGAGATCTTGGCAGCAGTCAGACTAGCAGACGATCTCCTTGTAAGAATCAAGGCTCAGCAGGGCCAAGACCCCTATGCACGGGCTAGGCTGGAGGACCTAGAGGGGGTCCAGAGCGGAACACCGTCCCCATTCACAGTGGAGGCAGGGACCCTTTGGCATAGCGGGCAGCTGTATGTTCCCAAAACCCTGAGGGAAGAAGTTCTACAGCTATGTCATGATAGCCCAATGGCAGGACACGGGGGGTGGTGGTGGTGTTCAAGACGCTGCACAGAACACTCAGAGATTACTGGTGGCCCAAGATGGCAGCGCACATAAAGACTTACGTGGCCTCTTGCCACGTATGTAGACACACTAAAACTGTTGCAGGGAAACCAGCAGGCCTCTTGCAACCCCTACCCATGCCTCCCCAACCTTGGGACACTGTCTCCATGGATTTCATCACTGATTTGCCACAGGCACAGGGCTTCACGTCCATCCTGGTAGTGGTGGACTGCTTTACAAAGATGGCACATTTTATACCCTGCAAGGGCCTTCCAACAGCGCAAGCTACAGCACAGCTCTTTTTGGACAATGTCTTCCAATATAGAGGTATGGTTAACCACTTAATTTCAGATCGAGGTTCGCAATTTACTTCCAGGTTCTGGGGGGCGCTTTTTCAGACATTAGGGGTCAAGATATACTTATCCTCTGCGAATCATCCTTGCAGTAATGGCGAAGCAGAGAAAACTAACCAGTTATTGCAGCAATATCTCAGATGTTACATTAACTACCGCCAGGACAATTGGCCAGAACTCCTTCCAATGGCAGAGTTTGCTTACAACAATTCAGTACATTCTTCAACCAAGATGTCCCCCTTCCAGGCACTCTATGGCACAAACCCGAGGGTGTTGCCTCTTTCATCCCAACAAACACCGGTTCCTGCAGCCACGGATTTCCTGGCAGAGAGGCAGGCAGCCCATCAGCTGTTAACGGAGCAGCTTGATCTGGCGAAAGCAGCCTATAAGAGGAACGCAGATGAACACAGACAGGAAGGACCTTCCATCTCACTGGGAGACAAGGTCTGGCTCTCTACTACGTTTTTGCAATCTAACAGGCCTTGCAAGAAATTGGACGCTAAGTTTGTTGGCCCTTTTCCAGTGCTACAGCAAATAAACCCTGTGGCTTATCGTTTGCAACTTCCCCACTCCATGAAGATACACCCAGTGTTTCACAAGTCCTTGTTAGTCAAAGATTCCCCTCCAAGCGCCTTGCGGTCGCATGCCACCCCCCCCCACCTCCGATACTTGTCGAAGGGGAACCGGAGTACGAAGTGCAAGAAATTTTGGATTCCAGAAGGAGGGGCAGGGGAATTCAGTATTTAATACACTGGAAGGGGTATTCTCAGACAGAGCGCTCCTGGGAAAATGCCAAAGACGTTCATGCCCCCTTGCTGGTGCATAAGTTTCATCAGCTTTTCCCTCACAAGCCTCGACCAGCTCGACTCCCATAGCTACAGCCCCCAGCTGGAGACGAGGCCGGCCAGCCTGAGGTGGTAGTAAGTTGCCAGCAGCCATTTCTGCTCCCTCCGCCGGAGCCAGCGAGGGGGGAGGGGGTGGATTCTCACCTGTCCACCTCTGGTTTGCACTTCCCAGGAGGGGGGAGGGAGAACCCTGCTAACGATTTAGCTGTTTTTCAGGAACAGACAGCTGCATCTGAGCTATCTGATCAAACAGAAGGAGAGGATGACTCCCCGGACATTCCTTTCGTAGACGACCTCCCTTCTCTGCCCAGCTCCCAGGAGGAGGAGGAGGAGATGGATACTTATTCACACGGGATCATACCTGATGCTAAGGACGAAGGAGGGGAGGAGGACGCAATGGAATTTTTTTGCTGGGGGGGGGGGTGTCAGGGAGACACAGGAGGGAGGGGGGAAGCTTGCCCTTGTCAGTCAAACGGGTACATAGCTCAGAAAGCCTCGCCTTCTCTCCCAAATGCATCAGGAAGGCTCCACCCTAGACTGGACTCATATCCTTGGCTTTCTTCGGGTACTCTCAGTTTAGCAGGATTTCTGGTTGTAGGATATGCAATAAACACTAGAGGCTAGATTCCTTGCCTCGGCATGTTATTCTGCACCTACACACGACAGTTTGTGTGTGTGTGTGTGTGTGTGTGTGTGTGTGTATATATATATATATATATGGGCAGCGCGGTGGCGTAACGGTTAAGACTGCTGACTGTTGAACGAAAGGACGGCAGGTTGGCAGGACGAGACCCAGAAGCACTGCGTAATGGGGTGAGCTCACGTTCTTGCCCAGCTCCTGCCAACCTAGCATTTTGAAAGCACGTAAAAATGCAAGTAGATAAATAGGTACCACTCCGGTGGGAAGGTAACAGCGTTCCGTGCACCTCGGCATTTAGTCATGCTGGCCACATGACCATGGAAGCGTCTATGGACAACACTGGCTCCCTTGGCCGAGAATCAGAGATGAGCATTGCCCCCTATAGCCGGATATGATTGGAAGGGGAAATCTTACCTTACTTACTCACACACACACACACACACACACACACACATATATATATATATATATATATATATCATTTTAGGATCCAACTCATTTTACATTCACACACACACACATACATACACACAATTACATAATATTTATTTATTTATTTATTGTTCATATTTCTATCACCGCCCATCTCATTTTGCATTCTCCCCAAAACACTACCTTCAGCCTGAAATTAAAAAAGAACATTTGAATGTGACATGCATGTGATATGCTTTTGACAAGAAAGCATGACCAAAACTCTGCATGGCTAACCATACAAGATAACAACCATGGGAGGTATAGTCCCTGAGGCATGGAAGATGCCAATGTCATGCATGAGCGTCATCAAGCAGTGCAAGTCATGATTTGATGTCTTTTGCTTTCAACCTTTCCATAGAGTTCCACACAACTACTTATAATCCTCACATGTTTTCCAAATGCTTCATCTTCCTTTTTTTAAAGCACACATTGGCAGAATTTATACATGGCTGTAAGCCATGATTTGTTTTGCTTAGGCTTTGCATGATGATTGACCTCACCCCAGACCTTTCCCGTGGACTGACATACTCTAATTGGTTTTTTAGGTAACACTAAATAACTGTTCCAGCAGTTACATAATTATATTATTAGATTAGATTACATATAATATAATATATTAATTATATTACATGTTTATAGGTTATAATTAATATATTAATTATACATATAACACATAACGTATACATATGTTATAATTACATATAATTATATTGCATATGTTACATTACATATGTAATATTATTATATTATGTAATATATTATATTATGTAATATAATTATGTATTATCCGTCTGGGGAGATGGGCGGTGATAGAAATATGAACAATAAATAAATAAATAAATAAATATTATGTAATTGTGTGTATGTATGTGTGTGTGTGTGTGTGTGTGAATGCAAAATGAGTTGGAAGGCTGCTTGGTTTATCACCTTATCTACTGCCATTTGTTTGCCCATTCTGCTATTGCCTTACCTCTCCTCCCTCCCCGCGCCCCTCAGTTTTAGGTTTCTTTGTATTTGCTATTGTGATCCAAGCCAATCCAAAATTACATAACGGATGTGAAAATGCCCTGCAACAGGGTGAAGCAACATATTTCATGCAATGCCATAAAGGGGAATGTGAAAAATACTATCTTGGCAACAGTTTTGATCCTAAAATGATCTCATGATGATATGCCACGTGGCTAATTACATCTGGCTATGTGCTGATATCACTAGGACAAATGAAAGCAATTTAAAATGAAGGCGATGCTCTTTGAAGTAATTGCATGGATAATCTTTGCCAATCAGGAACCACATAATAACAGCAATGAGGGTGGTTGGGTGGACAGCTTATTTTGTATTTGCATATTCCTCCCCACTATTACAAATTTGAAAGTGGTTTACAATAAAAAGTTAAAATACAAAATATGAATATTAGACTAAAAGAATATAAAAACAACAATCAGTTGAAAAGTGGAGAAGGAAAAAAGAAAAATGAAATCTAGCTCAAATGCATATGTACAAGGATGGCTTGCAGATATAGCTTTGTTTGTACAAAGCCTTCGACTATACATAGCTTTGTTTGTTTGTTTGTTTGTACCTTTGAGTCACTCTTGACTCCTGGCTACTGCCTGGACTAATCCCTGCAGTTTTCTTGGCAAGATTTTCAGAAGTAGTTTGCCATGGCTTTCTTCCTAGGGCTGAGAGAGAGTGACTGGCCCAAGGTCACCCAGCTGGCTTTGTGCCTAAGGCGGGACTTAGAAATGAGTCTCCTCCTCATTTCTAGCCTGTTGCCTTAACCATTACACCAAACTGGCTCTCATAGTTATAGCTATAGCTATAGCTATAGCTATAAATATAGATTGTGTGTGTGTGCCTGCATGTCCTTACAATTTTCATATATATATCCAAAAGAGTGAAGTGCTAGGAACAGCTAAGATACTGTGCAGAACCCTCAAACTCCCAGGCCTCTGGTAGAGGACCCAAGATTGAGGAAGACACATACCACCCATAGAAGTGAGAAGGGAATTCTTTTATACACAAACACACAAACACACACAGACAGATTGAGAGAGGGAGGGAGGGAGGGAGGGAGGGAGGGAGGGAGGGAGGGAGAAGGAGAAGGTCTGGAGGCAATACACTTTGGCTCCTCAAGATGCTTCATACTCCTTCACAACCTGTAATAGCAATTGTCCAGAACTGTCTTCAGCAGCTGGAAGTGCCAGAGGAGACTTGGAGTGAGGAAAACCAACCCAACATGGCTTGTCCACTTTTAGAAACAATGGGACCATATTGTTTCATGAAGCAACTTTGAGGGGGTGCTTTGCACAAACGTGCAATAAAGTGAAGCACCCTGCCAAAAGTTTTACACAGGGCTCATGAACATGTATAACTGTGGATATCTCTTAACAAACCTTTCCTGCAGCCGCTGCTGATCTTTGAGCAAGAAGACACAGCCATAACACAATCCTGCAATCTGTCACTACAGTCTTACTCAGGCATATATTCAGTTTGCATTTTTACAGTATATAGTGCCTAGAATATAATTTGCTTCCCCTCTTTCAGCCTCTTCTAACCAAGCAAAGTATGTGGGGTAGCCAAACAGCAGAGGGCCTCCCTTTGTGGCTAAATCTGGCAGTGGAAAAGGATTCTTGAAGGTTATTGAATAAATGTTGCTGTAAGCTTCACAAATTCTTATAATTTTTCTTGCATTTAGCAGTGGTAGTTCTTTTTTCATCCTTCAGCCATATTTGTGATCACTGAAAATCACAGTATTATGATAACTGAGCAAGTAGTGACATTGAAGGCTTGATCTGATGGGCAACTTCAGAGTCATTTGTTTCCTCTACTCACAAAAATAAGGAAGAAAGGAAAATCAAACCAAACATGCACTCCTATTCTCTAAAGGAGTATCCATAATGTCTGAAGGATCAGATAGAAATCAGATAAGCAGATCTGTGCAAGCTCTGTCCATCGATAGGTTAAAAAAAGAAATGGAAGAGAATGGAGAATGGGAGAAAGAAAACTAGAAAGTCCTTTAGATAACATGTAATGAAGCAATCATAATTTCAATATGCAACAAATAAGTAAAGATTGATAAAGACAGTCCGGTGACTGAAGCATAAAATCTATATGATGGCTCACAATTACAATATAATTGTAAAATTATATTGAATAAAATGATCTCACCACATCTATAGAAGTAGTAGACTCTTCTTACATGAATGTCCCACAGATTGGGACTGTACCTTAGAAGTACAGTTGGTCTTTCCATGAGCCAAGATACCATATGGCTCAGAGAGGAGATTAGGAGGATGGTTCTTCGTGCCTCCACCCATGAACTAGAGGGAGTGCCACTCACTGCCTGGTGTTAAGTGCTGTTACCACAATACTGCTGTGGCTAATACTGCTTTTGTTTAAAGAACTTTCAACACTACTTTTCATTCCAGGATAAAACAGCCAACAGTGGTCCTACATAGAACTCTGGAATTCTGATACAAAAAGGAATCAGACTTTCAATCAGCTAGAAATGAAAGCATACACTCAGCTACTATGATTGTCTAGGTCTTCCGTGACAGGTTGGCTCCAAGAATACCACCCACATTATTTACGAGCTCCTTCAAGTGAGACCAATTCCATTCAGAAAGTGACAATTTCTTCACTTTCTAGACTTGGGAACTACCCATTAGTAACGTAGTCTGAGGCTTATCAAGATTCCATCTGTTTATTGGCCTTCATTCATTCCATTATTGACTCCAGACACTAGTTCATTGGAGATCATCTACATACTGTACTGATGGCACATAACTCCAGATCTTCAAATGATCTCCCCTGCTGGCTTCATATCGATATTGTAAAGCCAAGGAGACAAGATGGAAATCAGTGGCACCTTTCAGTTAAAACATTACAGGAATATAGGATGCTCCCCTAACTAATGTTATTTTTTAGGAGTAGCCTTGCAGGAAGAAACACAACCACCATAACACTATACCTTCAACTCTTATAAGACAAAGTTGTTTCAGGAGGATAATAATGACTGATGATATCAAAATGTGTCAAGAGATCTAGGAAAAGCTATCACATTTGTTAAAGCAATTTTAGTTCCAAACCTAAACTTAAATTGAGAGCTAATTGAGAGTGAGTCCATTTTATCTAACCAAATTTATATCTGATTGATTATTATCCATCTTGTCCCCCAAAAGGGATGTTAAACACTGGAATATAGTTGTTAAAGCCCAGGCCAGCATCTAAAGAAGTTTACTAGTGCTTCTTTCAAAGTCAATGGACACCATCTCCTTCCCAAAGAAACACTCCATGGACTGACCCACTCAGCTGATTACATCTAGCTAACTTTAATTAGCTAAAATAGGAAAAGATCAGGGAGCCAATTTTGTGTAGTGGTTAAGGCATCAGGCTAGAAACCAGGAGACCGTGAGTTCTAGTTCTGCCTTAGGCACAAAGCCAGCTGGGTGACCTTGGGCCAGTCCCTCTCTCTCAGCCCTAGGAAGCAGGCAAGGGCAAACCACTTCTGAAAAACCTTGCCAAGAAAACTGCAGGGACTTGTCCAGGCAGTCTCCGAGAATCGGACATGATAGAACAGATTAAAAAAAAAGGAAAAGATCCAGGGAACAAGTGTTGGGGCAAACCAAGTACAGGGTCCATATGCTGAAGGCAGTTTAAACTGACTGCCAAGTGAACTAGAAAGCATCACTGATATATCTTCTTATTTAGTTTGAGAGAGAATATCATCCAGTTAATACAAATATCCATAAAAATTGTGACACAATTTTGTTATGAGTAAGAAACTTTTCAATTCTTTCATTATAGTATGCACATATAGTGTTCACAATGCATGCATGCTCAACTTGAGTGGAGTTTTTTTTTAAAAAAAATCATTTTAAGAGAGATCTGTAGCTTGAATCATGTCAACTGGATTTCTATTTTCTCAGTGGAAACGTTTCGCTCCTTATCCAAGGAGCTTCTTCAGTCTGAGCAAAGTTGGTAAGGGAATCCTAAATATGTTTCTAGGTAGGATTTAGAATTTAGGATTCCCTTACCAACTTTGCTCAGACTGAAGAAGCTCCTTGGATAAGGAGCGAAACATTTCCACTGAGAAAATAGAAATCCAGTTGACATGATTCAAGCTACAGACAATTCCACCTGGATGACTGAGAACCTTCATCGACATTTTAAGAGAGAAGCTTTCCCACTATGTGAGAGAACCACTGGCTTCTTCTTTTTTGTTATAAATCAAAACAATGTTAATCTTCTGTTTGAAATAGATTTCATTATATTTTCTTTTTAAGTTAGCACTGTTTTAATTCAAGGGTTACATGCGTACAGGTAAAACCATTTTTCTGTTCTATTTCCTTTGAAATGCTGGCTCATGATTTAAACTTCCTGGCTGGAAAATAGCTGGAGAAGCTTTGAATGTGTCAGAGGTGTCACGCTCGGGGGAAAGTGGAGATCTGCAGGATACAGACTTGAACCTGCCCATTTCCCCATTCCACAGATTTCTTTTACCCAAACCTTGCCTCCCCCAAGTGCCGACAGGACTTGGTTAGCTTTCGAAGTCCATCCTGTCTCTCTGCTTCCTGCCCTTTCACCCACAATTAGAATGATAAAATAACACCAATCCTAAGGCTTCGTATCAAAATAAAAAATATTATTTTAGGTATTGTTGCTTCACTTTTGAATGTGCGATTTTCTGTCAATAAACCCAACTTTTGTAACCTGTGATGATGTGGGAAAGATACGTTGCCTTTATAAAGTTTGGATGAAGAGATCATTATGAATATTCACATTTGTTTAGGGGAGGTCTGAGCCAAACTATGGTTCAAAGAACTGAAGATCTGTGTTATTTTTTTTTCTTTACACAATTCAAGTGTCACAGTTACTGGGGATTGGGTAAAGAGAGTAGTGATACTATCTGGGCCAATAAAAAGACCAAAAGAAAAGTTTGGACTAACATAGAACTCTTTAAAGAGAAAAATCTCAGATGTTATGTTAGTGCAACTAGGTGGAATACAACATTTCTTTCTTTCTTTAGCAAACTTATATGGCCACCCATCTCACATAATGTGACTCTGGGTGGCGTACAAACACAGCAACAATTAAAGCAATGTAACCAATTTTAAAACACAAAATCATGAATAAAAAATAAAAATACAAAAAGCCAAGATCGTGGGAGAATAACAATCACCTAACATCATACAACCACCTCGCAGGCTCACCATGTTTCATGAAGGTAAATAACAAAAGCTATGGTGGTCAAGTGATATCTTGCGCATGAGAGAATGCCATTTTAATATGTATTATGTGGCAGGGCTTCTGTGGCAGATATATAGCCCAATTTTGTCTGTGCCACAGTTTGACACAACAAAAATTCAGTGCAGAGAAGGAGTGTAGGGACTGCATGATATCCTGGGGCTACAGGCTGGCCACTTCTGATCTAAGCATTCATGGTATGAAGAGTGAACAAATCTTTTTTTTTTAAACAAATTTTATTGAATTTTAAAATACATATTAAAAGTTAATACAAAAGAAAAAATAGAAATAGAAATACAAAGTAAGAAAAAAGTAAGGAAAAAGTGAAGTCAAAAAATAACAAACAAAGAAAATATAGAAAATAGATGTCCTCCAATTTATTTTTGAACTTTAAGTAAAATAATTAACTTTAAATGTTAGTCCTTCATACAATACACAGGAAATTTTCTTTGTCATATACCCTATGCTTTCTATAATCCAATCTTCTGTTCTTCATATAGGTTTCACCTTTCTTGATATCTTCGAACAATCCATCTCTGGTTTCTACTCCTTGACATAGTAATCCAATGTTCATTGCTGCATCAGTTCGATGTTTTTCATTTGCTCTTTCCATTTTTACAACTACATTTATATCTTCAATAAAATCCAGTTAATATAACAAATAAAGGCCTTATTTACTTCTAGTAAAATACAATATATTCTATTCATATTATGACTATATATTCCACTAATACATAACCTAACATATTACATAACATAATACATAATATAGCAATTCTTATAATTCTTATAATATTCATACATACATATTCATACATAATATTGTAAAAAATATGTCATCCTATAATAACATTAATTCTAATTCTAATTCCACCTCATCATCTCATTATCTTCTTATATATATATCTCCATAAAGGAAAAATAAGCCATAATATCAACCTCCATTTATATTTATAATCCTATATCTCAACCATCCATCTGCAATTTCCCCTCCTTGGGACAGTGTCCATCTAAACTGAATACAAAACCTAACATAACGCATAACCTAATACATAATATACCAATTCTTATAATATTCATACAACATATTCATACATAATATCATCCTGTAATAACCTTCATTCTAATTCTAATTCCATCTCATCATTTCATTATCTTCTCATAAATGTATCTCCAAAAAAAATCTATAATATCAACTTATATTTATATTTATAATCTTATATCTTACACTTAGAATATCACATTTTTATGCATCCATACAATTTCTCATATCAGCTCTCACTCTGTGTACAATCCAGATCCGCATTTTCATTAACTTTGTGTCCCATATCATCATAGTAAATCTCCTGTTTAGGTTATGCCAAAGTCACGATATGCAACTTGTTTTATTCTGTAACTCAAGTGGGATGTCAAAATGTTTATTTTACCATATCTATCAATTTGCATACTAAGATCTTCCTGTCTCAGCTGCCACAATGTGTTTATGCCCAAACATTTAATAGACCACCTCCTGTAAAATATCATAATCTTCTTCTGTACCAATATATTCAATATCCTCTTTCCCTGTTTCTCTACTGGCTCTAGAGATCTTCCCTCTGTTTTTAAATCTGTCCCTTGTGTCTTCTGTTCCTGAGCCACCAAAACTATAAATATACGTTCTATTAAGTTCTTAATTTCCAAAAGAGCTTCAGTAATTTCTTTCTTAAAATCCTGAAGTGCTGTAAAAAATGCCATTCTCACCTACACCCCCTTTTCAGGCTGCCGTAATTAGCTGTTGTAGTCAAAACAAGAACACTTTCCCAGGGAATGTGTGGTCAGCTGATCTGTTGTTATCAACGATGTCTGTTTCTTTTAGTAAGAAGAACTTTTAAAATAAAAGATGAAAAATTCCACAGAGCAGTATTTCAAACAGTTTGTAAAAGGAAAAATAAAAATAAATTCCAAGTGAGACAAAGTCCGTTCTAAAAAAAAGTAGAAAAATAAGAAGGAAAAAAGGCACACATTCTCTATACTTTATTCTTCAGGCTGCAAGCTGCTTAACCCAGACAAACAGTTTCTCAGAAGTCAATTAGTTTGTTGAATGAAAAATTACCAACAAAATCTCTTAAGTCCCAATTTCTCTGATACAAAAGAAAGGTAAAAAAAAATGCAAACTTTTCATTATACTGCAAAAATAAAATCTATCAAACTTCCACCAAAATTAATTATAGCAAAGAAAACACAAAATTAGCCAACATTTTAAGCAAAGTCCAGAGATAAATTTTAGATAATAAAAACGTTCTAATCTAAAAAAAAAACTAATATAAAGTGATCTAAAAGCTGGCTGCCGCTCTTATGTCTTCCAAGAGATTTACATTCCCCCGCAGAGCTAGGATCCTCCTTCAGCTATTCCACTGCATTCACCCCGTTCCTCTCCGTGGTGGAAACTACAAAGAAAAACAGGAGTGGGCAATTCCAATGGCTCTGTGAGCAATCTTCTGGTCCCCCCCTCTTCAGGGGGAAGCTTCAGTGGTCTTACAAATTCTGTAGACCTCTGCAAACAAGGTAAAGTCAGCCAGGTCTCAGAGCTCTGAGAAGCTCTGACTTATCGAGCTGCCAGCCAGGCTTGGAGATCTTTTAAAGAATGAAGGAACCAACTCTTCTGTCATAATGTACTGCACCTCCATGTTGCCATTTTGTGATTTGTTTGGCTCCCATTTGTTGGAAAGAGAGGCAGAGGAATTCAATAAGAAGATCTTTCCTTGTAGGTGCTGGTGTTGAGCTTTTTCAGGTCTTGGCAATGGTAGTCCTGTATTAATGAGCCTTTCTATTGATGGTCAAGAAAGACCCTATTAATCTTTGTACGAAGCTGTTCTGACGAATCCACACAATTTCTCTTTTCAGCCCACAATAAGTAGGTAGGTGGGCAATAGGTATTTAAGCAAATACATAATGTATTTGCTTAAATACCTATTAATTAAAAAAATCTTAGAATATATAGCAAATCTTTTCCTACCTGGAGCCAATCAAATGTGTTGAGACTGCATCTAACAGAATTCTGGGAACAGTATTCCCAGTACATCTAGATCATTCTAGTTATGAAAGCTGATCTAGCACTTGTCAAAGATGTGGGAACATTACAGTAATAGTTTGATCAACTCTTTTGAAGTTGGTTATGGCAGCCAAACTAGATTTTTTAAAAAATGCTATCCATAATATATGTTTTATGATTTAGGAGCCTTTTAATTTTGATCTCTTAATGTGCAAGAATGAAAATGATAGGGTTTCATTTACATATGTATGACTAGATAGAGAATTCATGGACAAGAAGCTAAACCACATGATTTGTCAGCTTTCCAAAAAGCCAAAACTATTTACAGTGATTTTATTGTATCTGAAGTTACTAGTAACATGGAAGTTTTCTTTATTTTTGTTGAGAAATGGCTAAGTCTGAAAGATTTATTATTGTCATGGTAATGTTTGCCATTAGCCAGACTACACATCCTGCTGTTTCATGACATACATCCAACTAAATAAATATTAATTGATGAATGTTGACATTTAGGGCCTGATCTAATTCTTGTTAAAAGTCAACGGAAATATTCAAATTGTCTTCAATGGGAAGTTAGATAATGTCCATTAAAAAAGGAAGGGAGTACATATTATAAGGGTGTTGACACTCTTATGAGAACTGTATCTTATTCACTTCCTCACTTCTTACAAATTTAGTCTGGAATCTTGGTCTTTCCTTGTAAAAGCAGGGCAGATGTCACAGCCACATTAGACTGCAAGAATGGTGATGGTGATGGTGATGATGATGATGACGACCGTCCACATCATTAATTATTTATGAAATCAAATGGAAGGGTTAATAGTTATATTAGGCATTTTTGTTTGCAACATAATTCTACAACTTTCAGAATGAATGTATTAATCATCTAAGAGATGTTGTACAACCTTCTGTTGATACCAATTGCCAATATTGATCTATGTTTTGTCTTCCTTTATCCCTTCTTCATCAGCACATCTTCAATGCATTACCAGGCTAAGGTTGCTTGCGGTATTTTTTCATAGGTTCCACAACTCTTGATTTTTGCATGCTATAGGAAGAATAGTGTGCTAGTAAGGAAATAAATAAGTGTAATTAACCTCTATGGATTAGAAACTAGTTTAGGGAACATCTAGAGTTTTACCAGGAGTCCACATTGTGTTTTATTTCATCTGCAGCCCTTCCATATTTTCCACCATTTCTTCAATCTATTATTTTTGTGCTAAATATCTATAAAGAAGGAATAACACTAATAACTGAAATGTCTTTGGTTTGATAGGGCTGGGAGATCTCTCTGTGGAAGCATCTTGCTCATGCTTAGAGTAAGCCCAATTTAATTCAGCGTATTCAACCTCGTCTGATCTCAAAAAGCTAAATAGGATTTCCCCCCATTAGTCCTTAGATGGGAAACCACCAAGAAATACCAGGACCATAAATTAGATTGGAAAGTTGGGGGAAAAAATATCCCAGAAGGTGGTATTGGCAAACCACTTCCAAATTGTTGCAAGGGACACTATATGGATATGTCCATGGAGTCGTGAACAGTTGAACTCAGCTCAAGGGAGGGTTTATCTTTATCTTTTTTTTACATAGCATTGTCTGAATCAGGGATTGGTATATCTCTCAGATTCATTTTCTCTCAGGTTCTCTTTTGCAAATCTGTCAAGTTCAGTTAATCGGACTTGAGGATTTTATTTAGTTCACTCTAAAAAACATTAGTACGTATTTCTCCAAATATTTTTTTTGCAATTTTACCTACAATAGAAAAATTCTTACAAACGAATTTCCTTAACATCATGTATTTTATATTGTTTGCATGAATACATGCATTTTATAAAGACTTTTCACTAATTTACATTTTTAATTGGCACGCTGCATTGCAAAATTCAGAGTACTATGTACTTCAAATGATTTTAGTTTTTAAAATTATTTTATTTGGTATAGGTACAAAACAAATTAAAAAGAAAAAGGAAATATAACACAGCACACAGTATGTACATAAAATACAAATGTAACAAACAATTTCAAATGATAACAAATTCCATTTCATGAATTCCTTTGAAAAGGTGAAATTATATACACTGCATTCAAAATATTCCTCTCCCATTTCTAGTCCGGATCAAACCAGTGAGTTTGTTTCCTGTTCACACAAAACTAAGCATTCCCTACCTGCCCAACTTCCCAGTAGAAATGCAGCAAACTACCAACTCACAAGGATACTTTTTGGGTCTGTCTTTAGGCAAGGTGAATTCCAGCTTGGTGGAAAGTATTACCCCACTGAATGAAGATCAGTAATATTTTTCACCAGGGATGTACAAGTTGAGGATCTGGATCTACATGTGTTCTCCCCAAATCTTTAACTGTAGGATCCAAAGCTGCTCCTCAAAATGGCCACTGAACTGTAGTTTTGAAAGTGATGGAAGTGAAAAACACATGGGAGATAATTACATGAAATGTATTTAAATTAAAATTCATTGTATTTTCTAAAAATATAAATGAAATGAATTTTACTTTTTATTATACTCTCACCCACTGTTTATTGTGCAGCCCATATTCAAAGTTCAGGAGCACTGAAAGGCTAACTGCAGCCTCAGGCCCAAACACGTGAAACTTTGGGAGACTCAAGTAGAAAATACATTTGCAGTTTTAATTCATCCCCTCCTGTCAATGAAAAAGAGTTTTCTCCAGTTTTCCCAATGTAACTCACTGAGTGGGGTATCTGGAAGCACAGCCCCCCAAATATCTGGCAGAGATACATGGAAAAGGTAATCCTTCAGTCATCCTGATCCTAAAATCTCGATGTCCTGAAAGGTCAAACCCAGCACTTTCACTTGGGTCCAGAGAAATTGATTTCTCTGGCATCACATGAGCACCACATTTTGGAAAGTAAGTGTTCTTTTCATTTTCTTCATGCTTTAAAGACTAAAGCATGTCCATAGCATCCATCAGAGACAGCTCAATGGATTAGAGTGAAGAGATGATAGAGGAAGAAAAGAGCACACTTGTGCTTAATGATGCCAAACTGCCATGAAAAGATTATTATACAGTACCACAAACATCTCAGAAACAAAATGCCTTGGAAATATATCTGGTAGCCAGGCACACCATGCATCTCCAAACACGAGCCAACAATTTCAGGCAGTTGTGATAATAAAACCTCTTAAACAACATTTGCAGGGTAATCCACACCATTGGCTTCCCATTGTTCGCTTCCCATTAACTTCAGTAGCCACACGAACAATAAAAATATCTTTATAAAACCAGAGGCGGCTGTTTATGAGGAGTTCTTCATGGAGCCTTAAGGTTGTAAAACTAAGACCACAGTAACCTGGAGGTTTTACAGAATGGAAAGATTTATATGTGTGAGTTCTTCTGGTCTCCAATGTCTAGGAATTGCAAGGGGGATTTTGCCTTATCAATATGTTAATGCAGGCTTATCTATCAATCTTGCTACATGTTGATGTGGCCAATCTTAGCGTTCTGACCTCCACCTAAACAAATTTTATCTCCCCATGTTTTGGCCAAAGGTCCAGCTGGTGTATTGTTAAAGGCTGGTAATATTTCTCCAGGGTCTTATTAAGACTCTGAGAGGCCCAAATATGAGGGTCCTTCTTGCTATTTTCTTTTCATGGCATTCTATATCTGTGGAATTTTTTCTTAGTTTGAAAGGGACTCTATACTGTAGTTGTGTATCATCTTCTCAAAGACCATTTATATTGACATTAGAATTAGCAGAACAGTGTATTAAAATTTTATACCTCAAAATTGTAGTATGTTACGTTTTAGGCCAGGGGTGGGGAACCTTTTTTCTACCAAGGGCCATTTGGATATTTATAATATCATTCGCGGACCGGGGGGGTGGGGCTGCAGGCGGGAGCCAATTGCACGCACTGGGGGGTAAGGTTTGTGGGCAGGAGCCAATCGCACAGAAGGGGGTGGGGTTTGCGGGCAGGAGCCAATCACAAATACCGGGGGCAGGGTTTGTGGGCAGGAGCCAATCATGTGGAAGGGGGCAGGGTTTCCGGGCCGGAGCTCCTAGATTTATTGAATTTCAAGTCCCGCCTGCGGTTGCCTTGGCAGAGCCAGACCAAATGATTTTGCAGGCCTTATACGGCCCATGGGCCGGACGTTCCCCACCCCTGTTTTAGGCTTAACTTTGAAAGGCAAAATTACACTATTGGTTTCACTTCTAACATACAGAATTCCTGAAAATAATAATCATTTTATGTCTCATAAATTAATGAGAAAAAAGTTTAGAGTTAATGACAGTGCATTACTTACTGGCTTAGCACCAGATGAGAAGCAGTTTAACATTGTTCCTAAATTATATGACGTTATCCTAGCTCTCTTTTTAACATGGTGTACATTGTATAATGGTGTAATGAATGTTTTTACATCATTAGTGTCAATTTACATCATTATGCAAATGAAGTGAATTATGTCAATTATCTGGACAAATTTCAGAAACAATAGATTTATCTGTTACTTCAAGGGTTAGATCTGAATGCAAATTTGGTTTGTTGCATCCACAGTCATTAAATGGAGGTTTTGTTGCAACTGGTTTTCACTCAGTCTAAGATAGACAAGGAAACAGTTATTTCTGATGCTCAGTGGTGGGAGTAGCTGGTTCTACTTCCAAAACATGGAGTTTAGTTGGTGATTAGCATCCTGCTGGCACCCACAATTTGTCTTTCTAATGTATGCTTAATGGCATTACAACTTTATAGTAAATAAAGCCAATAAAGCCAACATTACTTGTTGGGAGATGTACTTAAATATAATTACTGTTCTATTCAATTTAAGTAGATGTCTTCTGTCTGTCTATCTTTTTTTTGGTAGTAAATTTTATTGAATTTTAGAATACATATTAAAAGTTAAAGTCTATCTGTGTGTCTATCTATGAATGAGGTTGGCTGATTGTTTTTTTTTTAAATAGAGATCTATGATTTTCATAGATTGGGAAGCAAATAAGTATTTTAAGTACATCAGGAGGTTTCTGCATAGTTACTTCAGATCTGCATACACAAAGAAAGAAGAAAAAACAAGCTATACATTTTTGTACATGAAAGCTGTTGTACAGTTTGGTCTAGTGGTTAAGGCAACGGGCTAGAAACCAGGAGGCTGTGAGTTCTAGTCCCGCCTTAGGCATGAAAGCCGGCTGGGTGACCTTGGGCCAGTCCCTGTCTCTCAGCCCTAGGAAGGAGCCAATGGCAAAACAGGAGACTGTGAGTTTTAGTCCCGCCTTAGGCATGAAAGCCGGCTGGGTGACCTTGGGCCAGTCACTCTCTCTCAGCCCTAGGAAGGAGCCAATGGGAAACCAGGAGTCTGAGAGTTCTAGTCCCGCCTTAGGCGTGAAAGCCAGCTGGCTGACCTTGGGCCAGTCACACACACACAGCCCTAGGAAGGAGCCAATGGGAAACTGGGAGACTGAGAGTTCTAGTCCCACCTTAGACGTGAAAGCCGTCTGGGTGACCTTGGGCCAGTCACTCTCTCTCAGCCCTAGGAAGGAGCCAATGGGAAACCAGGAGACTGAGAGTTCTAGTCCCGCCTTAGGCATGAAAGCCGGCTGGGTGACCGTGGGCCAGTCACTCTCTCTCAGCCCAACTCACCTCACAGGGTTGCTGTTGTGGGGGAAATAGGAGGAGGAAGGAGTACTTGGTATGTTCGCCGCCCTGAGTTATTTATAAAAATAATAAAGGCAGGATAAAAATATAAATAAATAAATAAATAAATAAATAAATAAATAAATAAATAAATGCGTTGAATGAGGACAATGCACTTGCAAGAATGAATGGCTGCATACTGCAGGTTGCTGGATTTTACTCTGAATTAGAAAATTTATGCGAGTTAGCTAGTTAGACTTGATCCATCACATTCACTTTCTCTAAATGGAGACAATATACAGTAATGCCAAGTTCACAACAAGATGTAAACTAACAATCTAGAAGGTCCTATACTGCTGAAAACTGCATACCCACTTTTGCTGTTAAATGTCATCAACATCTAATTGCATTTTGGAAATGAGAAAGTATACTGTATGAGAGCACAGAACAGAAGGTTTCATATTATTGAGTTATGTAATTAACAACTTTACTACTAAAACACTGTAAGTGCAAATTAAATAGTGATTGCTGAAATAATGGTACATTAACTTACACTGCTAAGAGCCCACCTTTATATTTCTCAATATCTCAGCCATTTGGTGGGTAAGGGAAAAAGTTTTATGGCTTTCAAGAAATTGACACTTCTTGGCTTTAAGTCAAACTAGTCTACCACATACAAAAATACATCTTTTTCCAAAGAAACAACTCAAAAACTATAGCTATAAACTCCTTCTCTTGAATAGAACTTAACAATTGCATTTCATTTTTACTGTATTCTATAAAAGGGGATTATTGTATGATCCTTGCATGAAGCTAATAAAAACATTTTCAGCTCCTTCCCAACCCAGATCAGAGATTCATAATTTATCTTTGAATGGGCTACATATATGTGAAACACACACACACACACACACACACACACACACACAATTTAGAAAACACCAGGGCTTCACTAGGAACTATACTATAACAGGTGAAGTTGAAGTTACTTGGAGTCAAGATCTTATAGTGCAAAGGTTTTAGACAATCAAGGAAGACTTGTGTGTAACATTTGTGTGTGCATTTATACTGTATATGTGTGGGTGCACAATTCATGTGTTTTTAAGTCCTTGGATTCTCTCCAAAAAATTCCAAACTTGAAGTAGCATAAAATGTTCCATCAAGTATATTTTATGTACTCCAGATTATAACCAATTCAGTATACCCCAAGGGGCTATTTCTGAGAGACTTTGAGCAACCCTTCTGAAAATACTTTCTGGAGAATCAGGATCTACTTAAAAGATGAACCCAGGAGTGCTTTTTCATAATGTAGCTGCAGACTATATGCCAAGATCTCTTTTGATATGATGACCATAAAATCTAAGATGGTGAACTCTTGATTCTGTATGTAGCAGCTTACATTTGATGTGTGTTACAATCCTGAACTAAACTTTTTGAGATGGGCAGCTATATACATTGATTAAAGAAACAAATAAAGTATTCTAGAGCCACCTTTATCAAGAATGCTATAATAGTGCAAGGATGATAATACTTGCCTTATAAATAGAATGTTGCCGGTTCAAAACCTTGCAGAAATCCTTTAAAATATATTATTTATCTTTCCCTGAGCAACCTACTTCTCCCTTGGGGTTTTGTTTTTGATAAGACTAGCAGTGCGCTGTTTCATCATTTTTCCAATCATTTGAGGTAGAAATGTTTGGGAGTTGAGGGTGAAACCATTCTACCACACTTGCCCACAAAAACCCCACAAGGGTATGCATATGCATTCATTATAGAGATAGAAATATATCAATCTGTTGGGTTTCAAATCAGCAACCTTCTATTTACAATGCAAGTTTTATCACCACTGTGCTATTATATCATTCCTGTTATAGATCGTTTGAGAGGGTATTTGAGATCCAGAGGAATGTAAGAAAGCATTTTCTATTTTAAAACTGGTTGTTGCACCTGAATATATATATATATATATATATATATATATATATATATATATATATGCATTTTGATGTATTGATTTTGTATATATAAATTCAATTTAATGTTTTATGTCTGCATGGATGTAAAACGCACATGAATGCTTGAATGTATATATGTCCTGTAAGACCCACCCCAGGAAGGAAAATGATTGGCAATTGCTTTCCTGGGACAGAAAGGTCAGTGGCACAACAGCATGGGAATAGTCTGGTAGGAGGATGTGGTAGCTATCTGGATTGAATAGCTTGCAAGTTGTTGTCAAAGCATCTCAGTCCAGACAAGATTTTCTTAAGCCAGGCTAGAGTCAATTCACAAGATAGAAGTAGCTTCATGGTGCAATGCAGATATGCCCTTTCCCTCACTGCTTGTGTCTCATCACCCGCCCACCACCAGCAGCAATTACTCTTTTAACCAAACCTCTCAAGGTGATGATCAAAAGTCTTAGACTTCTTTTCATTCCGCTACTGTGGCTACATTGAAGACGTTCAGTGCCAGTATCCAGTATCCAGGATGGTAATTTTTCTTTCAGGTTTATGTACATCCTACTCGTCCTAATAGGATTGATACACATTTCACTAAGAAAGAACTACAACCATAGTGCATACGGCAGATGGCCTGACTCTACATTTGAAAATTTTATACATCATCCTTACCTCTATAAATATAAATACTCCCTTAAACTTAACTCCTGGCTTATTTGGAAACGAAGTTCATGATTAGCACAACGTACTGTAAATGAAATGTTATTGTACTTGCCAACTAAGAAAAAAATAACCCTTGCCTTAAAAAATCTCTTGGCATTAATCAGGCAACACCAATATGTGCTGGCTGTGGGCTGGGGGGGGGGGGGTAGTTTGTAGACAAGCTCTTCTGTGCTAGCAACAAAATCAGTGAAATAAAAGTGGCGCATGGATTTGCCTCACTGGAATCCATGTGTGTACATATACTTCTATCATATTCCTGGTATCTTTTTTCTTCTAGACTGGCTATGGAATTATTTTTCCCCCTGAGTTTGGATCTGGTTCTCCAATCAAGTTCTCACATAGATTGCTCCCCTCTCATCTCAACTGGATGAGACAGAAAGGGTGAATGGAAAGCCAAGGGAGAGCATAGCCAAGGGCCTGGCTTTAGTCTGGGAGCCAAAATGCAAAGTGAGCCTTTGGAGCTGGTTGTACACAAATGAGAAGGAAAATGCATAGTGATGATAAATAACTTCACTATGGCTTCCAGCTCAGTGTGCCAGAACATTTTTGTTTTGGCTGTGCTCCTTAATAGCTTGCTCTTCTCCTTCTTCTCCCTCTAATCCCTCCCTAGTGGACAAATTTTTTTCTACAGATAAGATATTCTTTGGACACATTCTAAACTTCTGATCAAAATAATACTGTATAAAGTATCAGGGTTGGATATGCAGTCTACAAGCATACAGACAGCTTACAAGTGGCCTTGCAGATTGCATGCTCTAATATTTTGTTATTGGTACTGATTGTTACTGATGATTCTGGTGACATTAGTATGCCTCCAACTCCTACCAGACTCCTCTATAGAAACAGGACTTGGAATCAAATGCTTTTTACCACGCCAAAAAGGTAGTAAAAGCATGTATAATGTATGTAACATAATGGTTTTTACCAACAGGGTGGTTGGTATGGGAATTCCCATAATTGGTTAGGGCTTAACGGTCAAAGTAACAAGCAGCTCCTTCAAAAGAAAAGTACTAACATGATATAATTCTATCAGCCAGTCACAGTTTAATTGTTTTCTATTTACTATATTTTTATACTGACACATTCCACAAGAACTCATTGAACTAACTGAGGCTTCTGGGCTACTTTCAAAGGTATCCTGTATGAATGATGTGCTGCTAAATGTTTAAGAACCAGCTCTGCTGGCTCTAATGCTGTCGCTGTGGCATGCCGCTGGCTACAGAACAGCTGATTGGTGCACTAGGCATTAAGGCTCACCTCTGCTGTCAACCGGCTCACGAAACTCCCCAAAATTGCGCCACTGCCTATATGTAACACACTGCAAAAATCCAAAAGAGAAATCAACAGAGCAAGTATAAGTGTTAAAAAAATCTCCATCCAGGTAGGATTGTAACCAACATATCAGCCTAATATATCTGATAGAAGGCACTCTTGAGCTATAGCAGCCCATTATAGTACTAGAATCAATAGTACATCAATCCATAAACCTGATCTTTTAGAAGAGTACATTTCCTTCCAAAATAGGATGAATGTCATTTAAATATACAAATGAACAACTCAGAGATTATCTCTGCCTTGTCTGGATTGTTCTGTTTATTAATCCTTATCTAGTCCATTAACTTGCCCATCTAGTCTATTAACCTGCATGAGATGAATATAAGAAATACCTCTAGATGTTATCTGCATTTTGGTGATGCTTTGGTCTACAGTATATCTCTTGATAATCTCTTCCAGTGGTTTCATATAGATGCTAAAAAGCATGGATGATAAAACAGAGCCTTGAGGAGTTCCACAGCACTAGTTATGAAATTGGTGAGTCAAATTTGAGTGAAACCCCTCTAGTACAGGACCTCGGTGCAGACAGGCTATCCACAATGATAACATGGTTGATGGTATTGAAGGCCACTGAGAAGGCCAAGAGGACTAACTGGGTTGCCTTCACCCTGCCCCTCTCCTACAAGCAGTTATCCCACAGGGTAGGCAAAATAGTCTTTCTTTTTTTGGATCCAAACCATGTCTGAAACTGGAAATGAAATTGGTTAAAAATTAGTTTCATCCAAGGGTACTTTAACAAATCACTTGTTTAAGCACATTATCCAGGAAGTCAAAGTTAGTAAATGGCCAATATTTGGTTTCTTTTTCCAATCCAGGTTAGGTTTCTTCAGAAATGTCAACCACCTCTTACAATGATACCCCTTCTGTTAACAAGGGGTTCACAGCCATTTGAACTGATCTGAATATCCAATCCATATTAAGATTCAAATGCACAAAAGGTGAACATAACAAAGCACTTTGTATCTATACTCAGACCTTATCATTTGGAAACTCAAGCAATGTAACTGGATTGTTCAGTCACCTCTGTACTTCCCCTACTGGAATAACTGCAAAGTTTGAGTTGTGTTTGATATCATAATGGTATGTGGGAATGACCTTGGGAGACAGGAGGAAGAGCTGCAGCCTAAAGAACCATCATGCAAAAGGTATCTCAGCCCACAGAAGGAAAAGGGTTATGGGAAGCATTTCAGAAGGGACACTCCCTAGTTTTATGGAAAGTAAAAGTAAAGGAGGGAAGGAGTGCTTTCAGACTTGCAAGATTCTGTTACCGTAACCTTACAATAAAGGTAGTGTTAGTACTCATGGTTTGTGCTTCTTGTCTGGACTACCTTGAAGGGGTGAAAGATATGGACTATTTCATCTCAAAGTATCTTACAAACTGGTTGAATGTCTCCAAGGATGCAACTGGAGATGCCAGGATGCAACTTACACATGGAAACACCCCCTCTCCTTCCCCAGACTGAACTCTGCAAATCTTTACAGTAGGAGTATCCCATGACATACTGCCCATATCCACATCCCAACCACTTTGCATTCCCCACAGCCCTGTAAGATTGCAGTATCAAAATCCAATAACTATCTGCTAAATAACAGTAATGCAAATGATTGTGGAAGGCCCAGGCTTCCTTGGTGATGGAGTCTAAATGACAGACCGTATCTGAGTTTCAATCAACACTGACTCTGAGATGACATGGACTTTGTCATGTAGACAGTCAAATTCCTCAACTACTCCTTCCTAAAAAGGAAGAGGTTTTGTTCTTTTGGGATACTGTGGTCAAATATTTGGGAAAATGAAGAGAGGCAAGAAGCTGTGTGCTTGGGAAGAAGGAGAGAGCTAAAACTATTTGTCTCTATCATCTGTTTATACTGGAATTGCCAGGAAGAAGTTTCCAGGTCATATTGCAAGAGAGATAGTATCTCTTCCCAGATTCATTATTCTCTATAGGAATAGGAAAACAGATTTAATTTAGAAGTGTATTAGAATCTTTAATTTGTTCTTTGTGCTGCTAAATAACTATTTGTCTCTGGACAAAATTGGAAAAGGATGACTAATGTCATCTCCTTTCATCCATGCATGAACACAATAATTCATCTTTAAACTTTGGTGGATTTTTTCCCCTTGATAACCTGTATTACTAAACTGGGGCATCTCCCCAAACTAGTGGTAGCAGATCAGCACCATCTTGTGGTCTTCTGGAATTCTTATTTTTACTTTTATATATTTTGTTGAATGATTTGTTTCTTCATTTGTTCAACTCACTTGCAGTTACTGGATCCCTGGTATGGAACAACTTTGTAATTTATCTTTCCAATATTGATTGTCTGCATTATAATATTTAAAGCAAAAAGGAGTTGTCAGCCCCATTATGTAGACAAGACCAGGAAATCAACTCCACATAAAGGCTAAAACTACTTTTATTGAGATTGGCCATAATAAAAGAACCTTGCAAATCTAATTGGGCTGTACCTCCTCCTCCTTCTTATAGTTCAGTGAATTAGGGAGGCATCTTCCTGAGTCACTTTCAAATGTTATCTCATTGTTCTGGACTTTAAAAAATGTTTCAGCCTCTAGGTAGTGGTTCCTACATATCTCCATCAAGGTCATCTTCCTTAATCTCTTCAGGAGTTTTCTATTATTTTACTTTTCTTTCTAATAAAGTTTTATTTTCTCTATACCCTGTGTGATTCATTTATCTCCAAGGAGGGAAAAGTAATGTTTCTAGTCATACACCTTGATACTATGGGGCCAGGAGATGGTGCTATAGCAATTATTTTATTTTATTTCTCTCTTTTTTCATTTTTATCTATGGGAATCCTACTTCTTTCATGCACCAGGGATGGGGGGAGGATGCCAGGCAATGTGCTCCCTAAAAATTAGGTAGTAGCAACAAGCAGCTACTCCAAGGGCCAGGAGGGGGTCTGGAAATCTTCTGTTTCTGTAAAAAATTTTGATGCCACTTCCTCACCCCTCCAATGAAATACAACAATTAATAATAATAAACTGTGGCTTCCAGTTGCAAAAAAGGTGCAACTCTGCTTTAACATACTCAAGGAATCCCAGGGCAAACATCCTAGATATAGAAATATGCAACTGAAATTGACTCTTAGATAGTGATGCATGGTGAGAGTCTTCTAAGGAGTAGTTTTGGTGTAAATTTATTTTTGTTTAACCTTTAACATCAGTTCACTTAAACTGATGGGTAATTTCTGATGGCTGAGATAATATATTTTGGGAGCTCAAGGGCCACATTGAAAGGAGTGATGCAATGTGGGTTGTTTGTTGTTTATTCATTCAGTCGCATCTGACTCTTTGTGACTTCATGGACCAGCGCAAGCCAGAGCTTCCTGTCGGCCGCCGCCATCCCCATCTCCCCCACAGTCGAGTCCGCCACCTCCAGAATATCATCCATCCATCTTGCCCTTGGTCAGCCCCTCTTCCTTTTGCCTTCCACTTTCCCTAGCATCAGCATCTTCTCCAGGGTATCCTGTCTTCTCATTATGTGGCCAAAGTACTTCAGTTTTGCCTTTAATATCATTCCCTCAAGTGAGCAGTCTGGCTTTATTTCCTGGAGTATGGTCTGGTTTGCTCTTCTTGCAGTCCAAGGCACTCTCAGAATTCTCCTCCAACACCACAGTTCCAAAGCATCTATCTTCCTTCGCTCAGCCTTCCTTGTGGTCCAGCTCTCACAGCCATAGGTTACTATGGGGAATACCATTGCAATGTGGGGGATGTTGCTTTTTCCTCTCTTTTTTTTAAGGGGGATTATTCTTGTTTTTTTAAAAACCATGTTAAATCTATTATGGGACTTATATTATAGTGGTTATGTTTTTCATGCGTCAAAAGAGTAAGAACCAGTTCAAACATGTTTATCAATAGTGGTCAGAAGAAGTTCTAGGGGTGGCAAAAAAGAGACTCGAGAGCTACTTGTGGCTCTGGGGATGAAGGTTGTCCACCCTTCCTTTAATACAGTACAATATTTTTCTTATGGATTTAGAGAAGTGGGTGATACCACTCCCCTTACAGATTTTTTTAAAAAAATATTATTCTAAAAATAGTCCCTCCCTCCCTCCCTTCTTTATAAATAAGCCTCAGGTTCCAGTCAGAGAGACTTAGCTATGTTTTTCCAAAGGTGGCAGCTGTAAGTCTGAGTCTGTCCTGATCCAACAATCCAGCATTGCCTGCTGGCTGACTCTTCCTTTCTCCAGGGAGGCAGCAAACTCTTCTCAGTGGTCTTCCTTGCCCTTCATCTGACAGTTCTTGGCAACTCTGGGACAGTTTGTTGTTAGCAGTGGTTTCTTCCTAATTAATGGAGAACATCTGTGAATTTGTTCAGAACCATTTTTGCTGGAAATACCATTAAATGGTTTATATCTACAGGAAGAAAAGTATTCTTTTTTTAAAAAAAATCATCCTATCCTAAAGGTTTCTGTTACCTCATTTCAACCCACTTTGCATAAAAGACATAGCATAAGTTTTCTTCAAAACAATTTCACTTATCTGTAAACAATTCATACCATAGTACCAATTTAGGCCAATTAAGAAGCACTAAGTAAACAATGCTAGTAATGTAGTGGTTCCTCAGACTTCAACTTCCCTTGTGTATCTAATCTATGGCTGAAATCCAAAAGTTTATTTCCAAGAATAGAAGCTATTTCCACAGTTTCCCTCCTCTGTGGCCCAACATGCATCCTCAAAGTCGACTCCGGTGGATCTCTCACTAGTTTTCCAAAACAGATTTTGAGGAAGGAGAACAAATGGAAATCTTCTTCTGCAAGCATGGCACACTGAAGTAAGTTGGATTCCTCTCACATATCTATATCTATCTTTATATATATAAATAATATATTTATAAATAATATAAATAATATTATTTTATTTCTCCATAACTTTACTTCCTCCACCAATAGGACAGAGAGAGAGAGAGACCCAAATTGTGTGTGTTTCATTTAGATAGAATCCACATCAATTACAGTCCTGTAGTGAAAACCATGTGAATAATAATAATAATAATAATAATAATAATAATAATAATAATGCCCCACCTTCATGCTTATATAAGCACTCAAATCTTTCTAAGGATGGTCAAATGATGGGTTAAAGTCATACCTAGAACCTCAATTAATATTATCTGATGTTTATCAGGCTTCCCAAACTTAAATAAATAGTAAAAAACATACCATAGTCTCATTTGTGAGGGAAATATGAGGTTGTTTTTTTTTTTAAAAAAAAACGTTTTATTTCCTGGCATAATTTCCACAAAGAGGAAGTAATTGTGTGGCAAAATATACTTCCAAATTCTGGAGCAGGATCACTGGAGAACAAAAAGAAATCAGCCATTGGCTGTCCTTCTTCTAAATATACACCTCAGTTTAAGATCCATCCCTGGAGACCCTCAAAAACCTTTTAGGCCAAGAAAGTTTCAGAAGACAATGATAAATAGTGTTCCAGTCTCACTTTTTGTGAACACACATGACTATTTTCAGCTCTATGGCTTTTCAATCTCTCAATAAAATACTCTAAGAGGAAAATGTCATATTAGGGATCTCTGAAATAAAGACAATTATTGCAAGCATTCCCTCGGGTGTCCCCTGACAATTGCATCTGGCCATTGGTAAGAATTCATTTGGATTGACAGCAATTAGAAGTATTAACCAAAGCAGCATAGGAATTGAAGGAGTAAGGACAAAATAGCTTGCCTGCGTATACTTAAAGACAAAGTTATCCATCCATCTGCCCGGTGTGGAAGTGGAAGGCAGTTTATAATGAAGCTTCACGTTTCACAACAGAATAGAGATGCCTTTTAGGTGGGAATGCTATAACATGGAGTATCATAAAGATCAAAATGTATTATGGACATAGTTGGAGAAATTCAGGACCTAGAAAGAGAGAGAGAAAACCAGGAAGGGTGGGGACAGGGCTGGTGCAACCTTTAGAGAGAATAAGTCAACTGCCTTAGCAGTGGATTGGGGGTGTTGGGAATGGGCAGCAAAATGGTAGTTGTTTAATTTGTTATTACCACTGGGGATGAGGAAAAGGGCTTTAGGATTTCTGTCTTATGTGCTCAAACAGTGTGGTTTGGGGTACTGATTTAGAAAGATGAGAATCCCATTTTCTGGCCCTTCCAACCGGGTTATTCTGATCTGTTTTAGTGCCCACTTTGCCAGTTAGGTTTACCTGGAGGGCATGTTCACTTATTTTTGCAAATGTACAACCTTTCTCCCCACACACACAGAGCGAAATGCCCTGTATACTCTCTGGAGAAGCTGCTGCTTCTTTGCTGGAACAATCTCCCATGATCTTTGGAAGATTATTTTGCCCTGGTGGTAGTGAGAGAAAGCAAATTTGTGGCAAGATTCTTTTGCATCCCTTCACCTCATGGAGAAGAATGTCTTGGGCCAGCACTCCAAGGGGCTGTCTATTATTGCCACTTGCTAGGGGCACCCATAAATGAATCCACCTAGAATGAAAGAGACCCAGGTCAGGCTGTGTAACTAGCCTCTACTCTTGGGTAGAAGAGATGGTAAACGGTAAGGTCTTTAGAGATTCTGAACATTTATTGCTGATTGGTTCTAGCAGTCTCTGGTTTATTAGAGCTGGGGGTGGGATGTGGAAGGGAGGCATATCCTTTGGTAAGATCAGTGCTCGCAGCCAGGACACTTGGCAGGCTGGGTGAATATTTGCCATTCCCTAGCACTTCTCTTTTACTGCTGTGAGCCTCCTCCAGAGAAGAAATGCAGGAATCCACTGTAAAACCTTTGATATGGGACATGTCCTCCATCACTTCATTTATGCCAGGCTGTTCTGACCCCTTAGACCTCTACAGGTAGCACAGATTATTCTTAGTGGTACAGTATTTCCTTTTTAGCCTGTTGTCTTGTATTTTGCTCAATTTTTTTATCCGTTCAATCATGTCCAATTTTTGGAGACTGCCTGGACAAGTCCCTGCAGTTTTCTTGACAAGGTTTTTCAGAAGTGGTTTGCCCTTGCTTCCTTCTTAGGGCTGAGAGAGGGTGACTGGCCCAAGGTCACCCGGCTGGCTTTGTGCCCAAGGCGGGACTAACTCATGGTCTCCCAGTTTCTTGCCTGATTCCTTAACCACTACCCCAAACCGGATCTCATTTTTTGCTCTATACTGTACTTAAAAAAAAATCACAATGAAAAATAAAATAAAAATTACCATGAAAATACTAAGTTTCTTCTGTGTGTAGTGAATTGTTATCTCTAAATTGTTGGGCTTTTAAAAAAGCTAATTATATTCCCCCAAGTGAGCTGCATTTTTTTACATATTCATGTTTATCACGAGTAAGGAAAAGTATCTTATAAATCAATGAGATTCATTTATTAACTTTATGGAAGTTACACCACTTTTTCTTGGAAAAATCTAATAGTTAAACTCATGAGTAATGGAACAGGAAATATTGGGAGTGGAAGTCTGAGGGAGAACTTTATTTCACTAATGTAAACAGAGCAAGTGGGTTATGCTATTGAAACCTAAGTGACTCACTCTTAAAATGTAAGGCCTATACCAGGGGTCGGCAAACTTTTTTTGCCGGGAGCCATTTTGATATGCTCGTGCACATTTTGAAGTGCTCGAGAGCCAGGGGGCGGGGTTTGCGGGCGGGGGCCAATCGCGTGGAAGGGGGCAGGGTTTGCGGGCGGGGGCCAATCACGTGGAAGGGGGCGGGGTTTGCGGGCGGGGGCCAATCACATGGCTTATTGGGGCGCGTGGGAGGGCCCATGTAGCAGTTTCCCCCCCCACCGGCTTCCCGCCCCTCCCTCCTTGCCTGCAGAAGGCGGCCGGCCTTTCCCCCCCGCTATTTCCGGAAGTGATCCAGCGCCGATCTGCGGGCTGCGGGGGCTCCAGCTTCGGAGGGCGCCGGCTGCGCCTCTGCCTCGGCAGCCAAGCTGTTCCGAACCAAGGAGCCAGGGCGGAGCCGGGGCAGGGGAGGAACGGGGAGCGCCAGGGGACTCACCCGCTGCTGCTCGGCTGCCACCTTCCTCCTCCGCTTCAGCCGCCCGCCCGCCGAGTCCCGGCCCTTCAGCCCCCGCTGGGGGGAGGGGGGCGGGGACTCAGCGCCTGCACGCCCGGAGCCCAGCAGAGCTGCGTCTCGCCCCGCCCCGCCCTCCCAGAGTGGCCAGCGGAGCGCCACCGGCGCCCACCTGCTCGGGCAGGTACCAGCCTCTCTGCACGCTCCTTCCGCTGCTGCTGTGCAGGGAGACGGCGTCCACCCGGCCCAGCTGCCCGGGGTCCAGGGAGATCAGCTCCGGCGGGATCTTTGGCGAATAGTGGCCGTGGGGGGGGGGACGAGGCAGGCGGCGACAAGCGGCGCGAGGCGGGAGGCAAGCGGGTGGGGCGGAGGACGCGTTTCTCTTCCTTCCCCCTCTTTAAAGCGGCTCGCCTGGGCTTTGGGTTCCCACACCCAGCTCCCACAAACCCGCCACCGCAGCAGCGCAAACCCACTTCTTCCTTCCTGCTCCACTGGGTGCCAAGCCCGGGAGATTCTCCTGCCGATTTGATCAAAGCGGGGCGGGGGGGGTAGGGGTTGGTGAGTAGAAGCACTGGGTAGACCCGCGCGCATGCGCGCACACCTTTGGAGAAAAATAATCGGCAAGGGATTCACGCCGAAGTTTTTTAAATCTCCCACCACCACCCGAACACACGCGCGCGCATACACACACCCTCCTCCCCCTCTCCCTCCCTCCCTTTCTCTCATAACCAACCCCCCCATACACACACACACAGGAGGAGGAGGAGGCCCGGGCCGCCCCCCCCCCGCTTGCCTGCCTGTTTGCCTCCCTCCGCGAGGGAGGGACATTGCAAACCAATGTCGGGGTGGAGGAGACTTTTTTTAGTTGCCAATATTTGAGTTTCGTTTACTGTGCTTTAAACGAAGCTCAGGGGTGCGATCTTTCACTCGCTTACCTGGAAGCAAGTTCCACTGCACTGAAGGGGAGACTTATTTCGTCTGGAACGGCTAGTCTAGATTGGTGTTGCAAGGCATGCTTTGCAACTGTGAAAGGCAGCCCTCCGAAGTTCCTTCCCAGAATGGCATGAAACTGGAGGAGGACAAGCAGGAGCACAAAGAAAATTCTCCAAACTTAAAGTCTCCTTCCTTCTCTCTTTCTCTCTCCCCCACCTGCGCCCGGAAGTGTGAGGCATAATCCGAATATTATTTTGCACCCGTAGAAGGAAGCGGGCTCAGTGATTTTAGAAATGTAAATACGTGGATAAATCACACGCAGGGTGAGACCTCCGCAGTGGCCAAACTCGGAAAAGTTCTTAGCCGATGCTGGAAGTTTAGCCAGGCAGCAGCGACACAAGCTTTTTAAAAAGCCCTTGAGAGCTAATGATGGAGAAGGCGGTTAAGATGATAAAGCTGGCGAGGAGAGGGATTCTCTGCCCAGCGAATTCGCTGCCAAACATGGGTTGCCCTGCTCTCCTGCCTCCGCATCCACAAAATGCCCCCCGCGCAAAGCGATCCTAAGTGGGTTTCTTCTTTCAAGCGGAAGCCCCCGGGAGTTCAGTGGGAAGCCCTATTTGAGTTTAGGGCTGGAGCTTTGCGGGCGTCGGGTGGACTGAAGAAGAACCCTGGAGTGGGAGGGGTAGAGTGACAGACAGAGAGAGACAGAGGCACGTCGGCAGGGAAAGGTGTGAATTGTATCTTGCCCTGCGCTGTTTGATCTTCTATGAAGTGGCAGAAAAACATCAGGAATAAAACCATGCCCGGAAAGATTCTCTGATTTAACATCCTTAAGTTATTTCCCTCCAGTGAAAGAGACGAGCGCAACCCGAGTGGCAGGAACCAGAACAGGGGAAGAAATGGCGAGCACGCCCGTCGCACAGCCTGCTTATGATCGCTCTATCTATTGAATGAATGTCAGCCTCTGAATGCAGTCTCTCTTTAAATCGAATGGGGTCTTAGTTGTGCAGTGGGCGGTCTCCTAACGTGTGTGTGTGTGTGTGTGTGTGTATGGGGGGTTGGTTATGAGAGAAAGGGAGGGAGGGAGAGGGGGAGGAGGGTGTGTGTATGCGCGCGCGTGTGTTTGGGTGGTGGGGGGAGATTTAAAAAACTTCGGCGTGAATCCCTTGCCGATTATTTTTCTCCAAAGGTGTGCGCGCACGCGCGCGGGTCTACCCAGTGCTTCTACTCACCAACCCCTACCCCCCCGCCCCACTTTGATCAAATCGGCAGGAGAATCGCCCGGGCTTGGCACCCAGTGGAGCAGGAAGGAAGAAGTGGGTTTGCGCTGCTGCGGTGGCGGGTTTGTGGGAGCTGGGTGTGGGAACCCAAAGCCCAGGCGAGCCGCTTTAAAGAGGGGGAAGGAAGAGAAACGCGTCCTCCGCCCCACCCGCTTGCCTCCCGCCTCGCGCCGCTTGTCGCCGCCCGCCTCGTCCCCCCCCCCACGGCCGCTATTCGCCAAAGATCCCGCCGGAGCTGATCTCCCTGGACCCCGGGCAGCTGGGCTGGGTGGACGCCGTCTCCCTGCAGCAGCAGCAGCGGAAGGAGCGTGCAGAGAGGCTGGTACCTGCCCGAGCAGGTGGGCGCCGGTGGCGCTCCGCTGGCCACTCTGGGAGGGCAGGGCAGGGCGAGACGCAGCTCTGCCGGGCTCTGGGCGTGTGGGCGCTGAGTCCCTTCCCCCCTCCCCCCAGCGGGCGCTGAAGGGCCGGGACTCGGCGGGCGGGCGGCTGAAGCGGAGGAGGAAGGTGGCAGCCGAGCAGCAGTGGGTGAGTCCCCTGGCGCTCCCCGTTCCTCCCCTGCTCTGGGCGCCCACGCGCACCTCAAGGCGGCGCGGAAAGACCTCCGCAGACCCGGGGATTTCCCCCTCCCGACTGAGAATCCTCCTCGCCCCCCCCACACCACCAGGGCCTCGCCTTCCAAGGATCGGAGGGGGGTATTCGGAAAAGGGCAGGGGTGGGCGCGGATGTGATTTGGCAGTGCGCTCCGCTCCTGTGCAGAGCGGGCGGTGGAAGAAAGCCAGCCAGCCAGCGGGTGCACCCTCCTGCCCCATCAATCCCCCCACCCCGCCGTTCGGCGTCCTCTCCCCCCCCCCCGCTAACCCGAACCCTGCGGCGGCCGGGGGAACTGAGCCAGGCTCGGACCGGAGGCGGCCAAGGGGAGAGCAGGCTGCTCTTCGCCCTGCGCCACCCTGCCGCTCGCGTCCCGGGCCCGCGCCCTCGCCCAGCACCTGGATGCCGCGGAGCAGCGCCATCTCCAGCCGCGGCAGCCCCTGCAGCCGCTCCTGCGCCGCCTCCGACAGCGCCGCGTCCCGGGCCAGCAGCGCCTCCCTGCCGCGCCGGGCCTCGCTCAGTGCGAGAGCCAGGGGGCGGGGTTTGCGGGCGGGGGTCAATCACGTGGAAGGGGCGGGGGTGAGTTCAGCTGCGGAAGAGCCACACTCAAGGGGCCAAAGAGCCGCATCTGGCTCGCGAGCCGCCATTTCCGACCCTTGGCCTATACTGTATTGTTAACTCAGGACTTGAACATCAACCAGAGTCTTGATTGCTCTAGAAGTTTGCCTTTGAGCTTGTGATTTGTTTGTCTGGGGATCCAGAACATTTTAGAAGACTGTTTTAACTTTTGTAATCAGTTGACTTTTCTGTAGCTTTTATTATAGTTTTATTCTTATTTATCTGTAAGCCTTGATTAGATCTTTGTCCTGAAAAGATGCTTAGAAATATTTTAAATAACCAAACAAACTAATGGCAGAGATGGAGTTTTAGTTTTTACCCAGGTTGTTTTCTTCTAAAGCCAGAGGGAGCTTCACAGTTGATAAAGGAAACTCTCAAGGATTTACCCAATGTTTATGTTCCGTTATTTTGCAGAGATTGAGGAAGGAAGGCATGAGATATGATACTTTCAAACATAGCATTTCCTTCAATTACTCTTTCTAAGAAATGTTGCTGTGATCCCTACATTCCTGAAACCATTTAGATGCCTAAATAGGCCACATTTCAAGTGGTTTATACCAATTGGGTTAGTGACGCCAGGACAAGATTGTATATATAGCAAGCTATTTTCCTTCTTCAGAACACGGCCTTTGATATGGGATCTCTGTTGTCCCTGTTGCTATAACAATAAGTGTGGATATGTGAGAGGAGAGGGGTTCCCCCACTTCTCATATTGATATTGCCGATAGACTATATACTGTACTTTTGTGGCTGAATTCTCCCACTGAAATTATGGTTCTCAAAAGTCTTTCAATCCCTGTGTGGAGTTTCAGTGACACGAACAATTAATGAGTTTTGCAGTGAGGAAAATAAGCTATTAATAGAGCAACTGCATAATGAGAAACTGCATTTGGACTGGTCTGTTGAGACAAATGGCTTCCTCTACAAATAGTAACAGCAGTCAGGAGAAAACGGGGGCTTCTCGTCTGCCCTCATCATAGCTGAATTATTGGTGCACAGAAGTAGAGGATGTTACTTGGAATGCATCCAGTAACCTGTAAATAGGAATTATACCCTTTATCTTTTGGATGGTTTCATATTGGTCCATGTAGTGAGACACTTCCTCTGTCTTGGAGACCTTTTATGGAAAATATTTTGATGGTACCATCATTCATAAGAGCAGCATGTTTTTGAGGAGAAAACATTTTCTGTAAGTCGCCCGTTGTGAAACCTCCTGTTTGCCAAGTTTTGCCAGATTTAGCACCTTGTCTGTTTCAAATAGTTCGATTCTTTCAAACAATCCTTCTGTAGATAATATGCTTTTGATTTGAATTTAGTTTTACTGGCTGCTATCTAGTTCTTCTTGATTTCTTTTCACTGCTCTTTGGACTGATATTCTTGCAATGTAGCTGTGGTTTGGATTGATGCTTCCTGTCTTGGGAATCTATTGAAAGATTGTCAGGGCAGTAAACGTTTTGATGGCAAAAGGCTACACTAAACATTTTGGGGGAGGTGCCGAGGGCCCCAAAGATGGAGCAATATCGCACCCTTACATATGCCTGATTTTGGGAGGTAGTTTTAGGTGACGTCTTTCCTTTGAGATGCCTTGGGGGATTGTGAACCACACAAAAAGAGGAGTTCGTTGCTTCAGCTTGTCCACCCCTAATTTATGGGGATGTAATAAACAGCAGACTCCAACTTTAGCCTAAAATATATGTGACCTTAAGCAAATTACTTGGAGATGACACTTCATTATATTCAAGATTGGGGAATTCTTTATTAAAGTCAGCCCTCCCAAAGTTTCTACTCAGCGTGGAACAAGACTTTCTATTGGTGCCAGTGGTTTTGGGAGAGAGGGACTACAGCACTGAAACAGTGAGTTCCCCTTTTCAGGCACCCCATCCCCACCCCTATCTGATAACTTAAGGACACAGACACATCTATATTAGTAGTTTCTGCCTCAGTTTAACCACCACAACCACACAGTTACAAGATAAATGAAAGTCATGTAAAACTGGCTTCAGACTCCAAGATGGACAGTAAATGCTGCCACAAGAATGCAAAGCCAGAGACCTACATGTAAAGTAGAATGCAATTATAAGCTGAACTTTTCAAATGTTTACAACAAAGTTGATAATTTTCAAGATGTATACAAAAATGTAAATCCTGGGGGAAAGATCATGTAAAAATGCATTATAATATGGGCAATTGCTTGCAAGAAATTATTTGTTACAAAAGGGTATACCAAGCACATATATTAAGAGATGTTTTCATATGACGGTTTATGCACCTTAAAAAAAAATGATGTGGAAATAGGCCAGAGGGAACTAAAACCCGAAAATGAGAAACTTGGTGAAATAACACAAGAGATTTTTCCCATCTCTGTCCTAAGGAAATACAGATAACACTATCAATGTGAGCGTAACATGATAGAGCCACTATTCTTTTCTGTGGTTCTGTTATTCTTAAGAAAGAAATTTCTATTGGCTGCAATGGTTCAGTTTGCTTCCCAACAATCTCCAAAACTAAGGATCTTTTCATAGAGGGCCCCATGAAGGGGACATATATACAGTGCTAGAGAATTATATTGATTTTGTATTTGGTTCATTATCATAGCTTTTCCAAAGAAGCCTGAGAAGTGTGGCTTCGTGAGCATGCCAAGGAAATCTCCACTGATTTCCTGCTTCCTGAGAGAAAGGAATGACTGTTAAACAACCTTGTGCTGTGGATGTACTCTAAGCCTGTTTGAGACTTTTCCGTATTTGGAAAGGCAGTTATGAATGGTATTAACGCAGAGAGAAGATTAAAGAAGAAAATAACTGGATGCATATCTCATGTGCAAAGTTTTTATTTCCTACTGCTCCCATCTAAATCACTCAAAGCAGGAAGCAAAGTCCTGAGAGGAACATTGTTTCAAATTCAGACGGGTGACAGAGTTGGAATGAAAGAATTCTGAGCCAGAACGCTTGCTTAGAGTACCAAAATTAAATGGATTTTATGGTTAGTTCAGACAAACTTTGTTTCTGGGTACCCCAATCTTTCTACATTTCAATGCTACAGTATAATTTGGCAGTAGGGAACAGGTCACTTCATGCTATTGAACAATTGTGAATCAGAAGTCCTTGACAATCTACTGAAATAATTCAGAAACCTATGATATCTACATGTTGTCCATTCTTGGAGAAGGCAATGCCTTTTTCTTCCACAAGGATCAACTCCCTGCTTTAAATATCAGGAGCTACTTGCTGTTTTGACCTCAGCTTACAAAGTGTTTTTTCTTTCCCAGAAGCACATGGTGGCCTAAACCATGAGGGGCTGGTGGGTGAATCTGGAAGTTTCACTAAATGAAGTAATATTTCACTTCTCTGAGTTCTAGGTGCCTCCAAGGAAAGATAATCCAAGCTTCTTGTTGTTATCATTATGCCATCGATGTACTTAGCACATTATAAAGAATTGTCTCAGACCCAGGCAGAATACAATCTGGAACTGAGTACAACTGAACTAACAGAAAAGAAGGTAGAGGTACTCAGGAAATCATGTTATTACTGCAGTTACATATAATTAGGGCTATTTGCAGTATGGTATAGGAATGAGGAGAAAAGGCTTTATGAAAAAGGTGGGTTTGAAGGAAGGATTTGAAGGAACTGTGAGGATGATGTTATCACTTTAACTGTAATTCTAGTCTTTTAAGACTTGAGCTTTCTTTATACTTTAATATCACCTATATGGTGGCTACCATTTGATTATGGTTTATTTATTCAATTGCCCACTTACCATGCAACTCTGGGTGGCTAACAACCAGCTAAAAACATCAACAATGTAACAAAAACAGCAATTAAAACATATCAAGTCAGAAGTTATTCATGCATCCATGACTAATAAACCTTCTAGTGAATTAATCACAATAACTACTTAAAATGGGCTCATGTATCAAAGACCTGGAAATTCAGCAGGATCAGTCTGCTTTGCCTAAAAATGTTTTTCTGGGCAATCAAGTTTTTTCTTATAAGCCAGCGAGATACCTAACTCTCATAACTGTCTCCAAATTTCGGAGAGCATTAACTTTGGCATGCTGTAATGCTCTCCCTACAGCAGTTTTGGAGGGCCGATACAAAAAAGTTCCACACAAAAAGTGTCCACATGCCCCTGTGGACAAGGGGCTATTGAAACTATAGCACATGTCCTGTTATACTGTATATATTATAACAGAGCTTTCCAAACTGTGTGTCGGGACACGTTAGTGTGTTGGCTGCAGTGTCTGAATGTGTCACGGCTGCTGCTACCACCAAGCCTTGCCAGGATTCCGCGCAGGTCCTAGTGCCTGCCTTGTGCCTTGCTGCCTCCAAACCTGCTGTGATTCCATGCAGGTCCTAGTACCTGCCTTGTGCCCTGCTGTAAGAGTGTGTCATGAAATGATGCATGTCTAAAAAGTGTGTCACCAACATGAAAAGTTTGGAAAGCTCTGTATTATAAGGACTCACAAATCCAATTAATAACTCCTCATTTGATAAAATATCCAGGAAATTCTGATCCCTTTTATGTCCAACTGTTGCTAACTGATCAGAATGATCTAGTTTTCCTGAATGTAGCTAAATTTTGCTACACAGTCTGCAAAATAAGGCAAACTTTGACTGCCCATTGATGACTCTACCAATTGCAAATATATTATTAAGCTTCTCTCATTTCATTTAATGTATTTTGTATTTTAATGTATTGCATTTATAATTCTGGTCTGTGACCGTAATAAAGAATTGATTGATTGGGCTCACCTAACCTCCTGGTCCATGCCTGGAGGAAGGGCCAGGTCTTCAGTGGTAAGCTGCTGTGCAGGGCAGGTACAACAACAGAGAAGGCATGCCTTCTGGGTCCCATTAAAGGACGTTGTTTAACAGAAGGGGCCCAGAGCATGCCAACTCTATCAGATTTTGTGGGATGGGCAGAAATAATTGGACAACAGATGGTCCCACAAATAACTCAGCCCTGCCATAATCCTTTGCCATTCCTGTTAATATAGGCAGCCCCTATCCACTTAGGGTACCTCCTCCTCCTCATGTATTATGTAATCGACCATGATCATATAGAACATACAGTATTCTATTCCGTAATGTGTGTGTGTATGCATATGCGCATGCACACACACACACCTACCTTCCAATATGGTGTAGTGGTTATATGATTGTGCTGGACTAGGAACAAGGAGACCCAGGTTCTAGTCCTCCTTTACGGATGAGTGAGTTTGGTCCAGTCACTCTCTCTCAAGCCCTAGACTGGGACATCTATACAACTATGCATTTATATCTCTATATCTGTATCTCTATATATAGAGATAGATGTATCAAAAGTGATATATTCTAATGCCAAGAGTGGTAAGATATGAAGTGAAATTTGCTGACAACCTTTCTAAAGATCCCGAGCTAAAACAGGGCATCTCATATGGTCAATCAAGCCAAGTAAGGAATCTCTACCAAATACCATCTTGCGATTGCTGCAAACATGATTTCCATGTGATACTCTTTACCTTTTCTGCCCTTGTCTTGATTTGCTTTAGAAGGAAGAAGGAATTATAACATATTGTATGAATATAATTATTAATTCTGTGGTGGTGGTGCCAATATGGATCATGGAGCATGCGTCACAGAACTCTTAAGCTCTCACTAAAATAATCAGAATCTTTAGTTTGTGGTCCTGGCCCAAGAATTGGAATGTTGATTCTGAAAAACAAAACAACAATGAAACTGAACATAGTTGTTTCATTTGGAAAAATCATTTAGAACTGACCGTAAATCACAAAATTGTTTCTTTGGCTGCCACTAAATTAAGCATGGATTTTCCAAACGTGCTATGCTGTTTTGCCACACTGAGACTGCTTTCTTCGTGGGAAATAAAATGCCGCTACAAATTCTAGGCTATATATAGGATTGCCCAAGCTGCTCTCTTTTCCTTCCTCCATCTTTCTCTGGGAGCTTGTGACACAATGACGCTAGAATTAAATGCAGCTAGACTGACACAATTCTCCTTATTTTCTATGGAGCTTCCTTCCAGTTCAGGATGTATTAGATTGAAATGTGCAGCTATTATGTCCGTCACATTCCAAAGGGCTCAACAAGTTGGCAATCCCTCCCATTCCAGGGGCAAACACCAACTGGAGGGACAGAGAAATCTTACTTTGGTACAGGCAATATGTCAGGGTCCTCCACCACACCTGAGGATAGCAAATTAGCTTTGGAGAAAGCAGGAGAGGCTGTGTAGCACAGACAGAGCTCTATCTTCTGAGAGAAAGAAAAGAGGAATGGCTGGTAAAACCACTCCAGCATCTACTGTCTGAGGCAATGCCTCACTCTGGCTAGTGGCTGGTCAGCATTCTTCTGCAGTTACATGGAAGTGGAAGTGGAATTATAACTGGTTTACCACACCAAATCAAATTATAACTGTAATTATTATATTTACATTAAAGTTAATTATTACATACAGTATGTATTACCACTCGGTAAGCTTGTGTGACAGTATTCGAGAGCATATTTTGGGTAGGAGGTGGTCTGATCCATCCATTTTTCTTCTTATATGCAAATGTATTTGTAAAAATGCAATTGTAAAATCTAGGTTTGTGCAATAATTTTAATCAATGACATATGCAGATTAGAGTAACAATATGAGGCTAGTGGGATGCTATGTCTGGAGCTCCAGATAAGGCTAACTCTTATTATTTCACATCCTTAGTCATGCTAGCAAGGGCTGATGGGAATTGGAGTTCAACAATAAGTGAATATGGGATCAGGGAGTGAACAAACAGTATCAATGGCAAAGAAAATGATTAGTGTGAAGGAGGCCTTATCTGCTTGCAGTTTCTCAGGATTGTATCTTCCTTCCTTCCTTCCTTCCTTCCTTCCTTCCTTCCTTCCTTCCTTCCTTCCTTCCTTCCTCCCTCCCTCCCTCCCTCCCTCCCTCCCCCTTTCTTTCTATTTTCATTTTGACTGTTATATATAAGACCCAGAGAAATACCTTCAACTGAGTTGCTTTCTAGCTTTTATCAGCCCACTTTCTCATAAACCGGTTCAAATTATTCTTCCAGAAGAAGGTGCAACCTATTAATCATGTATTATTCCCTTTTTTGTTTTATTTATTTATTTATCGCATTTCTTCACCGCCCATCTCGTTACAAAAAGCTGTGTGTGTCCAATCAGTCAGTTAATGGGATGGCAACAAATACATTTTCTGTGGCATCACTTCTGGAACATTGCCCTGGTTGTTAAAAGTGCCTTGTACGTATTTTCTGCAATGTTCCAGTTTCATACAAATCACAACACAAATATGAACACTTTTAAACAGTTATATTGGAAAAATTTTTAAACTGGCATCTTCTCTAGTATAACATCAGAATATAGGTCTGTTCAGTTTCTCCATCCATTAAATGATAAAATCTAGAGTAGTCTCATTCGACAGAACTTGTTCTTGTGCCATTCCAGTAATGTTGGAGACCACATAATATGTAAAAAGCTGCTAAGCAAAATTCTACCTAGAAGGATATTATTGATAAAAAGTCATAAGAATTTTGATTTTTTTAAGTTCAGATGGATCCCTAGGAACTATTAATGTTAGTTTTATGACAGCTGTTACCTGCATAGTTTTGGATACTTTTCTCATATTTAAAATTAAAGGCCAGGAAAGAAGTTAAATAACCCCTATATTTCTGTAAAATCTGATCCCATTTATATTGAGAATTTCTGCACAAGCAATTATAGTACCACTAAACCATGGTGTGGCAATAGTAAGACTTTCAGTATTAGAGATATATTACCACAATGAGGATTGGATGATGCTATAAATCTAATTATGTTCTAGCAATATTGCAAATCTATCATTTCAGTGCAGGATTCAAGAGGAGGGAATTAACAACTCCAGGGTGGCATTTCCTACAAGAGGTTTCATAGAAGGTCCATTTGAAACTAGACAAACATTCTCCCTTTAACTATAATAAAATCAGAATTAAAGGTGCTTAAGACTAATGAAAGCAATGAAGCTAAGCATACTTATTGGATGTGACCTGTCAGTTTAAATGCAAGATACCAATAGGATATTCTTATTAAACTTTACCAAATCATACATCCCCTCAAAGTATACTGAATTAGCAAACATTCTCCCTTTAACTATAATAAAGTCAGAATTAAAGGTGCTTAAGACTAATGAAAGCAATGAAGCTAAGCATACTTATTGGATGTGACCTGTCAGTTTAAATGCAAGATATCAATAGGATATTCTTATTAAACTTTACTAAATCATACATCCCCTCAAAGTATACTGAATTAGCTTTATATATCAAAACTGCTATAAGGATACTATAAGCTTCTTACAGGAAACATCATTTGATCCTTTCAAAGAAGAATAGCTAATCAAGTTGGGGGAGTATGTTTCCATGTCTAGAATAACTTTGTACATTAAAAGTAAATCTGACATAGAATTCAACTCTATCTGGAAACCATTCATACACCATAATCTAATGTATGGGTTTGTACCACATCCAAAGTTTGACTTTACCTATGCATAGAACTATATTGCAATTTTATGAGATACCTAAATCAGAATAGATTCTTGGTGATAATGGATTGAAGTTACTATTCCATTCAGTGATTTACATTGGGTTGACTAATAAATAGATACTAATAAATTAATCTTGGTCATCAGCTACATTCTTTCAGTAATAATAGAGCCAGTTTGGTCTAGTGGTTATGGTGCTGGGCTAGAAACCAGGAGACTGTGAGTTCTAGTCCTGCCTTAGGCATGAAAGCCAGCTGGGTGACCTTGGGCCAGTCACTCTCTCTCAGCCCAACTCACCTCACAGGGTTGTTGTTGTGGGGAAAACAGGAGGCGGAGGGAGTAGTAGGTATGTTCGCCACCTTGAGTTATTTATAAAAATAATAAAGGTGGGATAAAAATTAATTAAGTAAGTAAGTAAATAAATAAATAATAATGTGAGATTTGTCTTTACTGAGAAGGAATCATGGAAATTCTAGACATGTGTACATAATACAGTGGATGTTGTGTGTAAATTGTGCATGTTTAGGGACCTGGGCTTGAGATAAAGGCTTTTCTAGAAGACTAGATTGCAGAAGATTATCACTGCAAATGTGTAAAAGGGAAAAGTGGGACCTATGGATGGATGGTTGGTAGACAAATAATATGGCAGACAAATAATATCATTGTATAGAGTGAACACTGGTGGGCAGAAGATAAGTAGCCCAAGTGTGACTTGGGATGTAGAAGGGAAGAGGATGACTTAGAAGCAGCTCTTAGAAACAACACTATTATCTATATGAATAATTCACCAATGAGAGTTAAGTGAAGGATCATTTAATGCTGAAGGTTTGGGGATGGTTGGGACAGAGTCACAAGGAACTGGGTGGGGAAAAGTATAGGAAAAATCCATATCTATGTTATGAAGGTTCATATATAAATTTATATTTGAATGTATGTTTGATGCATTCAGACACATACATTATGTATTTGTTACTGTAATAGAGGGTTTGTCAACCAGGGTTCCGTGGTCCCCTTGGGTTCCATGAGAGGTCACTAGGGGTTCCCTGGGAGATCATGATTTATTTTAAAAAATATTTCAAATTTAGGCAACTTCACATTAAAGAGATACGTTTCATTCTTTATTTTTAGTTTAAGAACACTGTTAATGCATATATACAGGCATACACATGAAAGAAATATAATAATTTTGTAACTTCTGGACTATATTTGAGCCTAATGTGCAGGGGTTCCCCAAGGCCTGAAAAATATTTCAAGTTATCCTCCAGGGTCAAAAAGTTGAGAAAGGCTGCTGTAATATATATTTTAGTGAAATAAACTCTTTTTGTATGCATTTAAGAAAAATGCATCCTCATAACCAGAGTTGTGGTTACACACACGCGTGCATGCGTGTGCACACAGACACACAGACACACAGACACAGACACAGACACAGACACAGACACAGACACACACACACACACACACACACACACACATATATATATATATATATATATATATATATATATATATATATTCATTCCATCCATCCAGGTGGTACATATCTGTGTCTGTGTGTGTGTCTGTGTGTGTGTGTCTCTCTCTGTGTATATATATGATTCATTCATTCATTCATCAAGGCAGTACATATTAAATCAACTTGCATCAGAATTCACAACAAATTCTTTCCTCAAGCACCCTAATTCTAGCTAGGCATTCGATTTTGTTTTTGCTGTAAGGCAAATGACACTTTAAATCCCCACCACCTGACATTTATTAGCTGGAAACCTGTACTCTTCTGGAGTTTTTAAGAAGCATTTATATCTGATGCATCATAGTATATACTGTATATACTACATTTGATACTCATTCAAACGTCTACAGATTTTTTCTGGCCATGAAAATTGTCAGTCAGCTGTTTAATTTATTAATCAGGATGTGATTAACATTTGCCAATTTGTCACATTTCCTTGGGCAAGATGGCATATTGCTGTTCACTTATATATGATGATTCAATGGATAAATGCAGTTTTAAAAGCCTGTTGGTTCTCCTAAGTGGCCCAAACCAGCTTACTATTGAGTGAGGCCAACAATGTTGGATCAACTTTGAAATAATTCCCTACCTAATATTGCCTTATACTAAGAGATGTCCCCTCTTCCCCCATGTTGTTTAAATGCAAAGTGCCCCAGACCCAGTCAATATGGCTCTGGCAGAAGATACTGGGAGCTATGGTTCAGCAAGAGCAACAGGCTTCCCATATTTGTATTAGGTCTAATCATTTCTATTTCCTGCAATTATATGGAGAGACACTATTAATACTATTGAGTTGTTAGACTCAAATGAGCAAAGAGTTAACTTTTTTAAGCACTCTTCTTTTTTTCTACTTCCAAGTTGAAGAACAAGCTGATTTTGCTTTTTTTTTTTTTTTAAATTGCTTCTCTTACTTTGCATAAAAGAGAAATGCTGAAGCAATGCCATAAATTATCATTACTTTCCAACCCATACCGCTCTGGTTTGGATCTGAGAGGCAAAGAAAACTTGTAAACCAGATGTAAATGCTAAGTTTGCTATCCCAGCATTAGGATTTAGAGATCCAGTGTGGACCTTCCTCATCTGTCAATGCCAAAACTAGAAATCAAAATCTTTCTTCAATAACAAAATAAGGATTAGTCATAAAGCTCCAGTAGGTGGCGTCAAATGTCACACCCAATTGGATGAACTGATTTACATCTTTCTATAAGATGTTATTGTAGCAAAGTAGATCTTTCCAACAACTTACACCACAACTGTTTGTGCATCATTATTTCAAGACACTGGGTATGAGACAGAAGCACTTTTATCAAATGAGGGATCTCCATGATGTCCCATGCAATCGTGAGATGGCCAAATGCTAAAATAGATCACATTTAATTTTTCAACTCATATTTTTGGGACATAACTTAGTTTTAATTTGTTGATGATTTCCTGATTTTAATGGGAGAGTGAAAAGCACATACCACACTTTTGATTAATTATGTTTTGTATGCGCTGGGTAAAAACAAAACAAAACAAAACAAAACACCTTAGCTAACTTGGGTTAGATGCTTTTTGTCTTAATTAGCCTGCTTCCCCTGACTTAATATTCTCAGAATGAAAATATTCTTGTGGTAATTGTATCTTGTCCAAGGCTACATGGGAGCGTGCTATATTATTTTTTGAGCATGACAGATGAATATTTTCTTATTCTATGAATATTCTCATTGTCGTACTGATATATTAGGGGCATGTCAAGCTTCTAGATCAGAGCTTTCCAAACTCTGTGTCAGGACACGTTAGTGTGTCGGCTGCAGTGTCTGGGTGTGTCGCGGCTGCTGCTGCCTCCTGGCTTCCACACAGGTCCTAGTGCCTGCCTTGTGCCTTGCTGCCTCCAAACCTGCTGTGATTCTGCACAGGTCCTAGTGCCTGCCTTGTGCCCTGCTGTAAGAGTGTGTCGCGAAATGACGCATGTCTAAAAAGTGTGTCACCAACATGAAAAGTTATTTTTTTTCTGCATTTTTTTAAAAAACATTCTTTATGTGTATTATGACAGGTTTCTTTTGTTGCCGTCATTCATCACCATGCTTGAAAATGGGTTTTATAGGGGCCTATCAAAGCCTACTCATATGGCATGCTTCTGCTGGTGCAGCACTTAAGTGAATCTGGCTGATCTTGAAAAAACTAGATAGAGTCAGCCCTAGTTAGTATTTTGTTGGGGGACTACCTGAGAATCCCAGGGCATTGACTAACAGAGGAAATAGAAAGTAATGGCAAACCATTTCTATAATAGTTTGGCCTGGGACGACAGAGGCGGTAGTGCCTCCTGGGGTTGGCTGGCCCCGTAGCAGTACAATCTGTGCTACGGTCCCCAATCCATCTTGGATTTTATTTATTTTTTATATTTTTTAGATATCTTCTATTTTGTATGGTTTTTAAATTTTGATTATTGTAGCCCGCCCAGAGTCCCTTCCATGGGAGATGGGCGGGGAATAAATTGAAATAATAAATAAATAAAAATAATAAATAATATTGCTAAGAAACTGCATGAATGCAGTTACCAGGGCAAAGTTCCGCTGAGAGAAGATGCTTATATGGGTTTTAAAATAATTCGCCCAATTGCATGCTGAGACTTTGATTAATATCACATTTTAAATTACATTAACTAAAGCAAGGGTGGACAACCTTTTCATGGCCCAAGTGCTTTCACGTGATCTTGCATTGCATTGCATTGCATTGCATTGCTTTGGCATCCTTGCTTCCCTCTCCAAATGAAAAAATTGCAAGACTATTTTCTGGGGGATGAGAAAATTTCATGAGATTTCAGTGTTCCTATGCATGGTTCCACAATAATTAACAACATCATGAGAAGATGTTAAGATTTTGGACATTTAATTTGGGGGTAGGCAACCCTTGAAGATCTGGTGGGAAATCTGGCATCCATGAGTGCTGACTCCTGGACTTCTGGGGAAGACATAGCAAACTGTAGTGGAGCTGATGACTGCAGCAGAATGAAGAGCCGGTGAGTAGACCGGCTCTTTGTAATTCTTCTCCAGACAAGGAGAGGACTTGAGATTGCCCACAAGTGCTCCAGATAGCTCCTCGTGAGGAGACTGCAAGATAGTGGTCTCCAGTGGGTTTAGAGCTCTGGGAGACAAGGAATAGCCATCTTGCTCCAGTTGGCACCTTTAAGGATACTGGATTTGCATACTTCCTTTTCTAATCACTTTAGGAATTGCTTGTTAACTGATTTTCAGCTATTAGGAACCTTTGGGTAGACAAGTTTTATAGCACTGGGTGAGTGTCCTTCAATCCTTAGTGAAAGAAGTTTTAAGTACAAGTTTAAGGACTTAAATTTTTTTCAGGAATAAACAGCAAAAGGGTGATTAAAACTTTGATTTTAGAAAGTTAAAAATGGACTAAGTGTCCAGATAAATTTGAAATAAGATTTTGGAATTAATTATAAGAATCCTTCCCATGGGAAAATACTTTTGTTTTGAATTCTTTAAAAAGAATGATAGGGTGGGACTTTGAAGGTTGGACACTAGAGGGAACTAGAAGAAACTAAAGATAACAATTAACACTTTAGAAGGACACTTAAATTTGACTTACTAATACAGAATGGAGCAATATATTTTAACATTTGACATACTGAAGGATATTTTTGAACATGAGTGCTGACTCCTGATCTGAAATAAAGAAAACAAGTCAATTTAACCTCTCTGTCTAATGTTAAACCAAAATGATTATTTTTTTTCTTAAAATCCTTTTGTCTTAGAGTCATAGCCTAGTGTTAAACGTACAGGTTTATTGTGCAGAAGGTCACTGGTTCAACTTCCAATAACGTCATTTAGGATTCAGACAGTTGTGTTCATGCAAAGAGTGGACAGTCATCTGTTGATTCCTACATTGAGGAGGGAGTTGGATTTGATAGTCTGAATGGCCCCTTCTAGCTCTGGGATTCTATGACTATATAAACTCAACCCTTTTGAAATAGACCAAATCAGGAAGTTGACACTACAAGAAATACTAGAACTCTATTTTAGTTATATATACTAGGCCATCATAACAGAATTTTGAAAGGCTTCCCTTCCTCTTATTCCAAAAAGAGTCAAGGCAGAGCAATCCTGAGTTTCTTTCTCATGCCTTCCTGTTTTCCTGGACTAAGATTTTTCCCAGGCTACTCTTCTTCCCTGAAACACTGGACAGTCATGGCAGTCAGTGCTGACAATACCGAGTTACAGTGGTTTGACAATATAAGGCAGCCTCATGTTCCATAGTCCATAAAAATGCACTGTGGGGCAATTTTTAGCATTCTTCATAAAAATGCCAACTGAGGTTCAGATGACAAGGGATGGGGATGATGTTCTTCAGTGACAATATAAAGGACTGGGAACCTGTGCAGTCAAGCCCTTTCCTTCCAACACAAAAATGTGTATAGATATGAGGGAAAGAACCACATCTCCAAGGGATTGAAGAGGGACCAGCCTTTTTAGCTATCTGCAATCAGGTAAACAGGTCTGGGGTTTTGAGACACATTATAGACATTGTAGCCTGAGTGTATGGATGATGAGGAAGGTTTTTTTTTCTATTTTTCTATGCCTTCTAGATTGACGGCACCTGAGAATAAGACTGTAGTACACAGCAAAGCAGAGAGCTAGGGCTATATTGCGATTTCAGAGCCCTCTTCAGTCATTCTTTAGGATGAAACACTCTAGATGCAAATTGAATGGATTTGGGCAGGGACAATGAAGACAATCACAAGTACAAGACACAAATGTGAAGGAATGGAGTATTTTTAACTTGGAGAAAATTGAGGGAGAACATGGTCTTTAGATATTTCAAGGGTTGCCTGAAGATTTTTTTTTTGTATTTATAGAGTTATGCATGTAAATGATATGTTTTGAGCCACCTAAGTATGAAACCATGTTTGGTTCTAATAGCAATCATAATGAGAGAGAATTTACTAATGGCAGAATGTAGTAAACCTAAGGGTTTACTACAAATTGACAAAATTATATACAAAATTATGTACAAATTGAGGGGATCATACACCCATCATTAAAATCATGGGATCAAGCCCTAGAAAAACAAACAGGCATTGGTAGATCAAAGGACCAGTCAAATGGCTAGGTTAAGAGCAAGTTAGGCAACTGAGTTCCAGAATTGCTCCACCAATGGAGTGAGCACTCTCTATAGGGAAAAGTAAATCCAAAGCAAACAGGGGGATTACGACCAGGAGAGACTATCAGAAGTTGATCACAGGAGACAGATCAGCAGAGAACTCTGATGAGGGAAAAAGCACAATGGCAAAATAGACAAAAACAAAGTTACATCACAGAAAGCTGACCCAGAGTGTTGAGGTGATTGCACAAAGGACCCTCTGATGTAGCAACTAAGGCCCAAGGAGGAAATCTTTATGAACTTCACTGTTCTTTCTGGGAAGAAATACCAAGAAACCTGTGAGAATTCTGCCTTCATGTGATGTGTGTACATGGCAGAGCTTTCCAAACTGTGTGTCGTGACACGTTAGTGTGTCAGCTGCAGTGTCTGGGTGTGTTGCGGCTGCTGCTGCCTCCGAGCCCTGCCAGGATTCCGCGCAGGTCCTAGTGCCTGCCTTGTGCCCTGCTGTAAGAGTGTGTTGCGAAATGATGCCCTGCTGTAAGAGTGTGTTGCGAAATGATGCATGTCTAAAAAGTGTGTCACCAACATGAAAAGTTTGGAAAGCTCTGATATATGGAATAGGGTGGAGATACAGTCTCCTTTGAGTTGGGTTGGACTCGTAGGGACTACATGGATACAGGAAGATGCCTTCTTCTGTGATGGTTTTTCAGCTCCCCAGTCTAGTCTTGCCCAGGGACTTCCTGTGATCTCCTATCCAGATATTAATTAGGTCCAAACCTATCAAGCTTTTTGGAGATCAGCAAAAATCAATTAGAAGATTCTATTTGTTATGACAAAAGAATATATTTCACTCCAAAAATTGTCTAGAGCAGCCTTTCTCAACCTTTTTACCCTGGAGGAACCCTTGAAATATTTTTCAGGCCTCGGGGAACCCCTGCACATTCAGGCTCAAATATAGGCCAGAAGTTACAAAATTATTATATTTCTTTCATGTGTAGGCCTGTATATATGCATTAACAGTGTTCTTAAACTAGAAATAAAGAATGAAACGTACCTCTTTAAAGTGAAGTTGCCTGAATTTGAATTTTTTTAAAAAATAAATCATGATCCCCCAGGGAACCACTAGTGACCTCTCATGGAACCCTAGGGTTCCATGGAACCCTGGTTGAGAAACCCTGATCTAGAGGAACAGGGTAGAGGTAAGTAGGAAGTAAACAAACCAGTATTGTATGATCTTAGCTCTTCACTTCTATGTTTTGTTTGTTACAAGACATTTACCTTTTTAATCTTTTTAATCTCTTGTCTCTGTGTCATGTGTTGCTCCCACATTCACAAACACTCTAGTTGGGGTAAAATTTATATAATGGAAGTATTATATTTTAAGTATTTTAAGTATTATATTTAAAGTATTATATTTTTAATTTTTAAGTATTATATTTTAAGTATTATATTTAAAGAGAGGGAGGGAGGGAAGGAGGGAATAATTCCCTCAATTGAGTGATAGAAATAACAATGGAATTCTCTCCTTATTTCTTTTCCTTCTGATTACATGGTTGGCATCTCTGATTGGATCTAGCATTACTCCACATAGGCTATTGTGCAGAAGAAATTAAAAAGCCTGTTGTTGCTGCTCCAGGAAAGTTTAAGTTGCAGGAGAACCATTTTAATGGTAAGAACCCTCTTTAGAAAGCTTTAGGCAGTCTAAGGAGAACACCTTCAGCTGAAATGGTCAAATCTCTTAGGCATCTACTAATAAACATAAAGATGAAAAAATGACAAAACAGGTATCATGACATCACAACTCAAACCACTGCCTTTCATACTTGTGTCCCAATGTCTGATGCAAGTATGTAAGTCACAGGATTTGCATATTGATGTCCCAACACACCTTTGGTCCCTTGCCTCTTAGCCCCCATGGACACCTATGACTTATATAAATCAGAATGGCCTCTAAAACAAGATGGTTTAAGAAGCAAAGACAATATTCCCATGCTGGGATCCCTATTCCATGAACCCTTCTGCTGCTGAGAAACTACTAATTCTTTTTCTTTCCACCACCACCACCCCTTTCTGCATTTCAGAAAATCAGTGACAGGAACCAGTGGCTTCCAGAAGAGCAATGAAATCGCTTCCAAGAGATGAGTCACTACAGATACTGCCATACTGGATGCTGACTCTTCTGATTGTGTCTGAAGAATAATGTGACCTTATTGAGGATAATAGGGGGCGTGGTGGCTCAGTGGGTAAGATGCCAGGCTTGTTGGTCGGAAGATTGCAAGTTCGGAGGTTCGAATCCCTAGCCCCGCGTGACGGAGTGAGTTCCCGCACTTGCCCCAGCTCTTGCCAACCTAGCAATTCGAAAGCATGCAAATGCAAGTAGATGAATAGGTACCACTTTGGTGGGAAGGTAACAGCGTTCCGCGCGCGTCATGCTGGCCACATGACCGTGGAAGCATCTTTGGACAACGCTGGCTCTTCGGCTAACAAACGGAGATGAGTACCGGCCCCTAGAGTTGGACATGACTGCACAAATGTGCGGGGGGAACCTTTACCTTTATTTGAGGATAATAACCAATAGATGCAAAAAACATGACACGACAAATCGCTTGGCAAAGGGGAGAGGATTAAATGGTTCTTCCTTACTACAATGTATATTGGGGGATAAAAATTGAAAATGCTCAGCTCAGCCCGCTTACGCGAAATAGAAGAAGCATTGTGGATATGTGTGTATGTGTGTGCGTAGATCAGTGTCTGGAGAGTTCTGCATATAGGTTGTCATTTGGCGCTTCGTTTTTATTCTTCCCTCATCTTGCCATTCAGTTGGTCCCCCAAGTCTTTTGGTCGTTTCCCCTGGCAAGAGGTATTTCTGTGTTCCCCTTGCCTTTCAAGCAGCTGTTACAGAGGCACAGGCCCTTTTCATAACACTATTTGCCGTGACGTGCAAGGAGTGTGTAAACATGTTTTCCCATAGTCTCCCACCACCTGCTTTGGAGCCAGCAGTGCAAATACGGGCTGCCCCAATGTGAGCTGAGGGAGATCAGAGACTGAATGCGGGGCTGGCACGGAGCTGCTGCTTCACAATACCAGCTTAAGAGGAGAAGGGAAAGAGGAGAGAAAATGAGAGAGAAAGAAAATGAGAGAGAAAGAGAGAGGGAGGGAGGGAGGGAGGGAGAGGGAGAGGGAGATGCAACTTCTCCCCTCCTTGTCTCGTGGCAAATGGTAGTGTGAAGGTTTCTGTGCTTTTAGCAGAAGATGCCTGCTCACCCTCCTTTATGCCCCTTTCCCATCTGCCTCCCTGCATACTAAGAGGAAATCTCAAAAGCAACATAGACAAGGAGATTTTGATGGGCTCTCTGTAGGCTATGAAATGATCGGGGGCTGAAAGCCTGAATAGTTGGGGTTTTCTTCCCCCTTCACAGCTGACCTTCTTCATATGTGGTTAATCTTGGAATAAAGATTAAAGGCCCTGACCCAGGGCCCATTGAAATTGATGGGAGTCTTTTCTTTTTGCTTCAATAGTTATTGGATTTGGGCCGAAAGTGGAATGGTCTCTTTCTCCCCCTCCTCCCTGGCCCCTTTCAGATGAAAGGGAGAAATGAGGGGGCCCTCTATGAGGAGAAGCGGTTGAGCACGGCACTCTCCGTTTCCCCGAATGGGGCCAGCACGGCAATATACATTTCTGAGGTCTGGCAGCAGCATCGGAAAGCACATTTTTGCCAGGGGGAAGCTGGATTTGCATGGGACTGAGGTGTGTGGGGAGAAGGGGGGAAGGAAGGGGACGACGAAAGAGGGAAAGAGGAAAGCAGAGCATTTTCTACCTGCTTTGCTTTGCCCTTGCAAATGTTATCACGTATCCCTTTCCTGAGGCATTCCTTTAGTGTGGCAAAACTCAGATGCCAAAGAATGAAAGAAAGCAACCCTTTGCTCGTGCAGACTGTACCTGATGCGATTGATTCGTTCGGTTGCGGCTTAATTTTTCTGTCTTAAAAGCAACCTAAACGGATCTTCTAGCTGAAGGTGGGACTGCACCAAGAACACCATTGTCAGTGCTATCCGCATCAATAAACTCAATTTAAGTGTTTCATTTGCTTGTGGTCCCCCTTGATTAATAAACAAGGGGATTTCCATTTTAAAAATTTAGCCCTGCCAGCTTGGAAGCTTAAAGGACTTGAGATTCTTAGCCACATATTGAATGACATCCAGCAGACCTAACCTGGTCAGCTTCATCAAGCTCTGCTTAAAACACTTCTGATGGGTCAGTGAGTCATATCTGCTTCTCCTCCAGGTAATTGAGAGTTCAAGCTCAAATGAATTCACGCGAGACCGCCACGTGGTTCGCAAGAGCAAAGAAGCAGATGAACTCCTTAAGCCAGTTTTGGGGGTTGTTTTGTACTTTTCATATCTCTGTTCGATTTTGACCAGAGGAAGATTAAAGTTGAAGAGAGGCTGTTAAGTGGGTCTCTAAAAGATAAGACAGGAGAAGAGACTATGAATCAGCATCAGAATACAGTGTTTCATATGTCTAGAAGTTTGGTGTGTTTTATACCTCTATAAGTTTGATAAAGAGACAAAATGTTCTAGTCCTTAACATGTATCCATATATGCATGCATATATTTCATTGCTCTTGGAAAAGGGACGTTTTATCTCTCGCCTGAGATACTCAGTATTTTTTGTAGCAAAAAAGAAAAGAAAAAACCCATTCTGGCTGACATTAGTAAGCATTTCATCAATAAAAGGGTCCAGTTCATACACTCACTAGTATAGACTAGTATATTCTGCCTGAGAAGAGAAAGAAACATGGGCAAGATAGAGAAAAAAGAAAAAAAATTACCATCTCTTTATGGTAATATTCCAAATGGAGGTCAAAAGAACTCTCTTCTCTGCTGCACAAATAGTCAAGATTCCTAAATTCTGCTTCAGTTTACTGCTTCAGTAGTTTGCCCTCCAGGGTAGTTCAGCACCTCAAAATTTTGAATACAAATGAAATAAGAAATAAATGTCCCTCATTAATACAGTGGTTAATTACTCAACATTGAATCAAAGCACATGATCACATACAGTATGTACAGTAAGTGCATTTCCTCCTACTGATGTATGGCATTTATTTGGCCCTCATTCTCCTTTCCCACGCTTTCTTTTCATCTTTACTGTTTTCCTTCTTGTAAACTGGAAATTTGTTGTTTGTTCATTCAGTCACTTCTGACTCTTTATGACTTCATGGACCAGTGCAAGCCAGAGCTTCCTGTCGGCCGTCGCCATCCCCAGCTCCCCCACGGTCGAGTCCGTCACCTCCAGAATATCATCCATCCATCTTGCCCTTGGTCGGCCCCTCTTCCTTTTGCCTTCCACCTTCCCTAGCATCAGCATCTTCTCCAGGGTATCCTGCCTTCTCATTATGTGGCCAAAGTACTTCAGTTTTGCCTTTAATATCCTTCCCTCAAGTGAGCAGTCTGGCTTTATTTCCTGGAGTATGGACTGGTTTGATCTTCTTGCAGTCCAAGGCACTCTCAGAATTCTCCTCCAACACCACAGTTCAAAAGCATCTATCTTCCTTCGCTCAGCCTTCCTTATGGTCCAGCTCTCTAGGTTACTACGGGGAATCATTGCTTTAACTATGCGGACCTTTGTTGTCAGTGTGATGTCTCTGCTCTTAACAATTTTATCAAGATTTGCCATTGCTCTCCTCCCAAGAAGTAGACGTCTTCTGATTTCCTGGCTGCAGTCAGCATCTGCAGTAATCTTTGCGCCTAGAAATACAAAGTCTGTCACTGTCTCCACTTTTTCTCCCTCTATTTGCCAGTTATCAATCAAGCTGGTTGCCATAATCTTGGTTTTTTTGAGGTTTAACAGCAACCCAGCTTTTGCACTTTCTTCTTTCACCTTTGTCATAAGGCTCCTCAGCTCCTCCTCGCTTTCAACCATCAAAGTGGTATCATCTGCATATCTGAGATTGTTAAGGTTTCTTCCAGCAATTTTAACTCCAGCCTTGGATTCCTCAAGCCAAGCACGTCGCATGATGTGTTCTGCATACAAGTTGAATAGGTAGGGTGAGAGTATACAACCCTGCCATATTCCTTTCCCAATCTTAAACCAGTCCATTGTTCCGTGGTCTGTTCTTACCATTGCTACTTAGTCGTTATACAGATTCCTCAGGAGGCGGAAAAGATGACTTGGTATCCACATACCACCAAGAACTTGCCACAATTTGTTATGATCCACACAGTCAAAGGCTTTAGAACAGTCAATAAAACAGATAGATATAGATGTTTTTCTGAAACTCCCTGACTTTCTCCATTATCCAGCGGATATTGGCAATTTGGTCTCTAGTTCCTCTGCCTTTTCTAAACCCAGCTTGTACATCTGGCAATTCTCGCTCCATGAATTGCTGGAGTCTACCTTGCAGGATCTTGAGCATTACCTTACTGGCATGTGAAATAAGTGCCACTGTTCGATAGTTTGAACATTCTTTAGTGTTTCCCTTTTATGGTATGGAGATATACGTTGATTTTTTCCAATTTGATGGCCATTCTTGTGTTTTCCAAATTTGCTGGCATATGGCATACATCACCTTGACAGCATCATCTTGCAAGATTTTAAACATTGTCACAGTATCGCCACACCACCCGGAAGCGGTGGCGCGCGCGTGCACGGCGGCCGCCATGCGCGTGTGCGCCGCCGCATGCCCCACGCCGCCGCACGCCCCTCCCGCGCCGCCACCGTGCGCGTGCCGCCGCACAGCCCCCCGCGCCGCCGCCGTGCGCGCACGCCGCCGCACGCCCCCCGCGTCGTCGCCGTGTGTGCGCGTGTCGCCGCCGCCGCCGCCGCTGGGTGTGTCTCCAGCGGTGGCACTTTGGAAAGCCCTGCTCTAAAGTATGCAGATTGACTCTCTTACTTGAGCCATCTGAATTGTGTTACAGAACCCTTCCTCAAAACATCTCTGCTTCGGCTTGTTATGTCAGTCAAGCAGTTACAATTGTAGGTGCAATTCAAGGAGCTGGTTATCATCTTTAAAGCCCTGAATGTCCTAGGGCCTGGTAACTTCTAAGATTGCGTTCCCCAAAATGAAACTGCCCACCCTGTAAGAACTGAGAGAGGGCCCCCACTGAGGGGTCCTCCCTTTAAGAGGTTCCTTCTTCAGGGACCCCATAATAAGGACTTTCTTGATGGTGGTGACCCTCCTATGGAATAATTTGCCCAGATCACACTTCCCCAATGAGCTTCTGCGGAGAGGAGAAAGCATTTGGGGGAGTCCTAAGATTGTGTCAATATGGCTGACGTTCTCTACTTGTTCTGCTGTTTTTAATCTCTGTGTGGAGTGAAGCAGCATGAAATGCCTGTAATAAATAAATAGTAGATAAATAGATAATAGCTGCATAACACATAGAAATATATACCATGGTATTCTCCATCGTGAGAAAAAAATTCCCACTACATTTCTCTCATGCCACTAGTAGTTATGTTTTCCTACTTGAGCAAGAAAACATGCCTGTTTGGTGAATCAAAGAACATTCCCCTGATTGTGCTATATTCAGGAGAAACTTTTTTAGTAGCTGAGGATTAAATAGAGTTCTTAAGTATCATTTGAACTAAGGCCCTTATCTGATATAATTTGTACCAATGAAATTGTTACACCAGAGAAGTTATATTTTCTATCAGATAATTGGTAATCTCCACATGCATGGACTGCAGGCAGATTTGTATCACTATTGATTATTACTGTTGTCGCTATTATTTTATGCAAATCAATAGATAATGTAGCCCAGCAAAATGTGGACTGCCACCTATGGTTTTAAGGCTTTGTAGTTTTATTGTTGTTGGAGTTGTGCTCTAAGATGGGCGGCCATACAACAGCCATGCAAATCAAGTGAGTGAGTGAGTGAGTGAATGGTGAGCTGATGGATGCTCCACTGTCTTTCTCCAGTCCCAGTCAGGTAACAAATACCAGAAGTGTCCTGATCTTCTGATGAGCTGCTATTTGTTGCTGATGGGGGTGCCTTTGTTTTGAGAAGATGTAAACTGACACTGTTTTGTGGATTTGTTATAATGTCCATTGACTGTTTTGGTCATGTGGATTAGTTGTTTTGAACTTAGCATAAGAGCACCATAGTTCCATACACCATGGATGTCATGCATGATATTTGTTCAACAAACCTTGGTTTTAAATCCTGGTTTAGCAATAAGTGCAAATTAGGTGCATAGTTTGGCGTTAGGGTAGGAAGACGGAGCTGTTTCTATACATTTCTGGAAGTTGACTGCGGTTAACAAATTATAGATATTCCACAGCACACGCTATCTAACAGCCGTTGCTTTTTCTTTTTTCTTTTCTTTTCTTTTCTTTTCTTTTCTTTTCTTTTCTTTTCTTTTCTTTTCTTTTCCTCTTCTCTTCTCTTCTCTTCTCTTCTCTTTTCTTCTCTTTTCTTCTCTTTTCTTCTCTTTTCTTCTCTTTTTCTCCTTCCCCATCGCAGTTTGAGGTCTGCCTTGATCATCACTGCTAGACATTTGGGAGGCTGACTCACAGTGCACCTCTCTCTTTCTTATTCATTGCCCAAGCATCTTGGTGAGCTGGGACCTATTAGTGGCTGTGGTCATTTGGAACAAGCAGTGGAATCTTACAGTAAGCCCGGAGACACTTATGGAGGTGTGATATCTTGGTTTGGTTCTCCCTGCATTTTTATGGCTTTGAGGGAAAAAGCCACATCAAAGAAGGTGAAATCTTGTACTCCAGGCCAGGCCCAAACTCACTACAGTTCTATTAGATGGTTAAGAGATAAAAGCAGAAGTTTAACTGGAGGTCTTTCTTTGGCTTTATTTACTAGGCCTTCTTTGCTATGCGTCTCTGTATGTGTTTGACACGGCTCCTTTCAACATATTAGTTCTCCAGCAGAAGCTGAGCTGTAACCTGGATGTACATGAGAGACAAGGAGAGATTCTCAGTCAGATTTACCCGATGTCCTTATAGCCAAATTTTACAGTGATCCAATAATTTACTGTGGGGAAAAAGGGACTTTTAAAATAAAAAAATAATGATGTAGTTTTATATATAGAAAGGTTTTGCTAGTTTGATAAAAAGTGTGAACTCTTATGAGTCCAATAATATATTTGCTTTGGTAAAATTGCTTGGGGAGGCTGTGTCTGGGTATGAATCGAGCCAGTTCAGAGCAATGTCATGACCAGGGCCAGCAAGCAAATGGAGTCATGGAACAGACGCCCAAGAACCACAGTATTGACCATGAAGCTCTCTGTTCTTTAGCAGAAGCTAAACTGCTGGGGAAGCTTTTGATACAGCAAGTTCTGGTATCCTTGAATGGCAAGGGAGATAAGGAGAGGAGGTTTCCTGTGAAAATAATCCATGAGGACCTTAGGAGGAATGAGGATGATAAAAAGCCATGCCTTGAAATTGAAATATGCTCTGAACTCACATTCTCTCCTGAGCTCTTGCTCATGCTGGGATGTATTTGGTGGAGGTGAATTGGCAGAAAGTAAATATTGCCATAAGAAATATTTATATTGGTTCTAAGTCAGTTAAAACACAAATGTATTTGAAATCAAAATGCAAAAACAGATAGTGTTTAATCATTCTCATTCATTATTTGCTTCCTTCAGATACTTCGCTTCTTACAGTATACTTAACCTGAATTCATATACTATTTCATAAATAAATATATTTTAAACAATATCTTCCAGAATTCACAGAAGTGGGGGATTTATATCAGTTCATTAGTACTGTGATACTATATTAATACTGCCTATCTCATTTTGTAGTAACCTATGGCTGCGAGAGCTGGACCATAAGGAAGGCTGAGCGAAGGAAGATAGATGCTTTTGAACTGTGGTGTTGGAGGAAAATTCTGAGAGTGCCTTGGACTGCAAGAAGATCAAACCAGTCCATACTCCAAGAAATAAAGCCAGACTGCTCACTTGAGGGAATGATATTAAAGGCAAAACTGAAGTACTTTGGCCACATAATGAGAAGACAGGATACCCTGGAGAAGATGCTGATGCTAGGGAAAGTGGAAGGCAAAAGGAAGAGGGGCCGACCAAGGGCAAGATGGATGGATGATATTCTGGAGGTGACGGACTCGACCTTGGGGGAGCTGGGGATGGCGACGGCCGACAGGAAGCTCTGGTGTGGGCTGGTCCATGAAGTCACGAAGAGTCGGAAGCAACTGAACGAATAAACAACAAATCTCATTTTGTAAAAGTGAGGTCCATATCAGTAACATGTGATCACCTTTTTCTCTGGGCCAAAACACAGGAGATGAAGGGGGAGGCACAACAGTAGACTGTCTGGAATCTACAGCAACAAACCTGGTAGGGGGGTCTACTTACAATCTCAGATGTTTCTACAGCAATGCATAGGATATGGGGGGGGGGGGGAGGGAGAAATTGAAATCCTAACCCAAGAGGACAAATATGATGTCAGGCATCACTGAAACTTGATGGGATTGCACGCATGATTGGAACATAACCCTTGAAGGCTACATTGCATTCAGGAGGAACAGACACAACTGAAAGTGTCAGAATGTTGTGCTATACATAAAGAAACCTTATGCTTTCTATAAGGTTTTTACTCTATAGTTGTTTTTTCTTACTTTGTATCTTTAACTTTCTAAACAGCTATTAAAAGTTTAAATAACAACAACAACAAACTAACAAAAGACAACATGGGTGTGCCACAAACACGTTATTCCTAACTAATTTATCACCTTTTTTGGCAAAGTTATTAGCTTAATAGTTTGGGGGGATGCCATGGACATAGCGTACCTTGACTTCAGTAAAGTATTCAACAAAGTCTCTCAGGATATCCTCATTAATAAAATGGTTACATATGGGCTAGATAACACACCTGTTAAAAAGATTCATAATTGGCAGAATGGTCACACCAAGAGAATACTCATAGATCATACTCTCCACAACAAATTGTACAGTAGCATTGAGTGGAATGCCATAGGACTCTGTTCTGCACTCTAGGCACAAGCATAGAATAAGAAATCCTTGCTTGGCAGGAGTACATGTGAAAAGGATCTGGGTGTACTAGGGGATCACAAGTTGAACATGGCCAACAGTATGATGCAGCTGCTAAAAAGGAAAATGCTATTTTGGGATATGTGAACAAGAGCATAGAACCTGGTTTACAGTAAGAAATTGTCCTACTCTTCTCTGCCTTAATCAGGCCCTACTTGGAATACTGTGTTCTCTTGTGGGACCTTCAGTCTAAAAAGGAGAGCAAACAGTTGGAGCAAATTCAAAGAAGAGCTATAAAGATGGTGAGGGGGCTGGAAACCAAGTCCTATGAGGAATGGTTAAAGGAATGGGGTATATTTAGCCTTGAGAAATATAGGGGAAATATGATAGTAGTCTCTAGATAGTAGTCTCTAAAGGGTTGTCATATAGAAGAGAGAGTAGACTTGTTCTTTGTTGTTCTGAAGAGCTGGACCAGAACTAGTGTTGAAACTCTAGGGAAGCAGAATCAGGTTAGCTATTAGGAAGAATTTTCAGTTGTAAGAGCTGTCAACCAGTAGAATAGATTGCTTCATGAAGTGATATATTCTCCTTCAATGGAGGTGTTCCAAGAAAGGCTTAGTAGCCATCTGTCTGAAATGCTTTAGTGGAGCCTGCATCAAACAGCGGGCTGGATTAGTTGACATCTGAGGTTTCTTCCAGCTGTATGATTCTTCAAAAATCCAGCAGTTTAAAATCAATCGTATTCCTGTAAAAGCTAAGTGTTAAATATGATCTGTTGTGTGTTTGTGTGTGTGTCTATGAAGGTTCTCAGTCATCCAGGTGGAATTGTCTGTAGCTTGAATCATGTCAACTGGATTTCTATTTTCTCTGTGGAAACGTTTCGCTCCTTACCCAAGGAGCTTCTTCAGTCTAAGTAAAGTTTGTAAGGGAATCCTTAAATATGTTTCTATGGTGGCTGTGACTACATTGCTTTTCTTGTGTTTTGGAGTTTGATCTTTGGGGTGTACAAGCCTCTGTCTCAGTGTGTTGGTGGGTTTGAAATATACAGGTATGTGGTGTTTGCCAAATATCCTTTTTATCTTTTCAGACACGCCAGCCATGTAAGGAATGACCAGGTTCTTCCAGCAAGAAAAGCAATGTAGTGTATGCAATTCAGTGCAGTGAGGAGTGCTCTGAGCTCTACATTGGAGAAACCAAACAACCTTTGTACAGGAGGATGGCCCAACACAGGAGGAGCAACACCACAGGACCAGAGTCAGCAGTTTACCTTCATCTAAAGGAAAAAGGACACTCATTTGAGGACATTAATGTTCACATTTTAGACAGGGAAGATAGGTGGTTTGAAAGAGGGTTCAAGGAATCCATTTATGCCAACTTGGAAAATCCTTCTTTGAATAGAGGTGGGGGCCTCAGGCACAATCTCTCCCCTATTTTCCTTCCTGCTTTGTCTTCTGTGCCTAGGAAGATTAAGAACATTTCGCAATCTCAACAACAGCAAGGTAATCTTAACGACCCTCCTTTGGATGATAAAGGGACTTAGAAATAACATCTCAAATAACCATGACCTAGCCCCAGGTGCAAGGTCACACAGCCACCATAGAAACATATTTAAGGATTCCCTTACAAACTTTACTCAGACTGAAGAAGCTTCTTGGATAAGGAGCGAAACGTTTCCACTGAGAAAATAGAAATCCAGTTGACGTGTGTGTGTTTTCCTATTCACCAAAGCGAAGAAAATTTTATGGCGAAAGTTAACGGATATCACTAGTTTTTGGCTCCAGTTTATAAAGAGTTAGAAGGAGAGAGAAAGAGAAAGAAGGAGAAAGAAATGAGGGCAAGCAATAACCGTCCCCTTGAAAAATTAATGTTTTGTTATCTAATTGCAAGATATCAATCCATTAACTGGTTTACAAATTTTAGACCTGCCTACATGATTTATTGAAAGTATCCCTGGCAATTACAATAACTATTTTTCACATTATGTCTTTGGTTTTCTATTTGCTAAAGCTTGTGTAATCCACAATAGCATAGCAGATGCAAAACATTTTCTGTTCAGTGTTCTGTTGCAAACCTACTATAACCTTCCATTCAACTAGGCAGAACATTACAGACTGTATTTCAGCTTCTATATATTTGATCTGCTCACTTTCTATTGCTCCATCATTTACTGTACTCCCCAAACACAGCAGTGGTGATAGGTGCTCTGCACATTTGCACATGTCATTGTTCTGATTTTCTTTCTTTGGGGGGGGGATTGTAATATTTGAATGGCCAAATCTAGGTTTTAAAGCTTGTTACTGAAGTTATCTGCTTGCTTGCTTGCTTGCTTGCTTGCTTGCTTGCTTGCTTGCTTGCTTGCTTGCTTGCTTGCTTATTTATTTATTTATTTATTTATTTATTTATTTATTTATTTATTTATTTATTTATTAGGTTTGTATGCAACCAAATCCATTAAGACTCATGGCAGCTTACAGTAAAAATTAACAGCTTTGCCATCCATATTACACAGTATAGAACAAAATGTCCACATTAACTCTATAAACTGGTGTGTAAGAAGCCATTGAGATGACTATGGAGAAGGCATCCAGAAGCCATTAGGGTAACAACTGGTGCAAAAGAAGCATTAAGCCCAGGGAGGCAGGAAAGTACAGTATTAGAAAAAGATTCAAGTTGGCTCCTCCCAATTTCGTGGGTTTTAAGAGGGAGGGAAGGGAAGACTTGGCAGACTTGCCAGTTTCTACTTTGACCTATCTCAACAAAGTATAGTTCTAATCTTCATGTGAAATCATTCTACCTTGTAGGTCTACCTCATAGGGCTGACACAGTGAAACATAAAACTTCCATGATAATACTGCAACACAATTAATTGATGATTCATCTTTCATCCAGAATAACTGTACACAAAATAACATTCATCAGTACCACAGTTCAGAACAGAGGTTCACAGACTTCAGGCATAAAATAATATTTTTTTTGACAAAGACAAATTGTTTGCAGATAGATTGCACAGAAACAGGAAAAGATTGCTTCCATTCTGAAAGCAAAACATGAAAAGATAGAAGGGAGTTTCAGAGCTAGTCACATTTTTTTTAATGCTGAATTTTCAGAAATCCAAACTTTATTTTTATTTTATTTTATTATGAGTGGTTGCCTGCAGCTTCAGCCATCTGACTCTGAGGCTTACATGTAACAATATACACATCTATAACAACACAATAATCAAAACATTATCAACAATTATCAAAATCCCTAAAATATATAAATAAATGTGCATTTGTGCAAAACATTTGTGTTCGTGCTCACAATTTCATTCAGGGAAGAGAAGAGAAGAGAAGAGAAGAGGGGAGGGGAGGGGAGGGGAGGGGAGAGGGTTGGAGACAGCAGGAGAAATGAACGTGGCTACTGAAGTCATCGACATTCCCACCAATGGAGTAGAACTTCCTAACAGTGAGAAATTATCCACCTTGCCCTTCCAAAGGAAACATTGCAAAATTTTATGGAGGAACAATGGAACTGATAATTTGCCTGTGCTTCTGACCCCACAAATTGAGGGGTGAAGAATGAAGAATGTGGTGCCCTCCAGGAAATACCAATGCTACAGGCTAGATTAGGAAGTCAAAAAACATCCCAGAAGAAAGCCATGGGAAATAGTTTCCATACTAGACCCAAGAAAATTGCATGGATGTCTCCATGAAATCACAGGTACTGTAGCTAAGATCAGCCTGAAAGAGACTTGATATTTTGCACATCTTTTGATTCTCAACACTTAATTTCAACTGTAAAATGGATTTGGTGAATCCTCCTGAAGCAAGACCTTGAAGGAAATTGGAGATGATAGATAGATAGATAGATAGATAGATAGATAGATAGATAGATAGATAGATAGATAGATGATAGATAGATAGAAGATAGAATCAACATTTCATATGGCAGTTTAGGATATCCTTGATGTACTTCTCTTTTACCCTATATATAGTTTGGTGGTCTAATCTACAGAAATGCCAGAGCTTGATGAATGAGGAAAGAAAAAGGAGGAAAGAAGATATTCTTTATGTCAGACTTTTGGGAGGGTTTGTGATGTCATGGAAAGAGGAGGACAACTGTAATGGATTAGATAAAAAGTGAAGGAGAGAGAAGGAATTTATATATTGCACCTAAGAATCGGAATGTTAACAATCAGCTGCCTCATATGGTAGGGGCTTGTTATCCTTGCCTGTTTATATCTCTCCACTGTAACCCTATCCTGAGCAATGGGAAACCATAAAGGTTAGACTTTCCCAACTCTTGCCTCATGGCCTGCCATATGTGAGTTGTACTCTGAAGGCTAGAAACCTTGTCTGCCCCCTGTTGCATAGCCCCCACGCCTGACCTCTTCAGAGACCACACAGGGAAGTTTCTGGAGGAGCGAAGGTTTTGAAACTGACAGTTTATGAAATTCCTTTCCTATATGCTTATGGAACTTCTTTAAGTATGAGGGGGAGAGAAAGAAAGTGCAAGCTCTTCTCAGGGGAAAAGTCAGAGTTCAGGGGATCACTTGCTTTCACAAACATTCTTTACTGAAAGGGGAGGGAGTGGAACTAAAGAAAAATAGAGATGTAGATGATGGATTTAATTTCCAATTTTGGTGCAGAAAAGAGGAAAGAGTAATCCACTGGGAGGGAACAGTTCACAGGGCTAGTAATACAATATAGGGCCTTTGCCAGCAAAGGAACCCATCAAATGCCCATCAAGGTTTTTCTGGCTCAGGAAAACAGGGGAACGATGTCTGAAGACCATTAATTTAAAACCACTCCAGTAGGAAGAACACACACTACTGTTCATGAAGGGTATATTTCAGATTATGAATCAGGGTCTAATTTACATGGCTGTATCTGGTCTGTTTCACTACAAAGGGTAGAAAAAGAACAGTAATAAAATAGACCCCTTTTCTCATTCAGAACCTAGATTTTTCCAATCTCAGACATACATTGAAATTACATACCTCTTATATAGCCCTATTTCATCACAATGTCAAAAGTAATTATGCAATTCTATACATAGAATTAAACACCACTGAAGTCAATCGGTGCAATGGATGTGTAATATCTTTTAAAAATATGTTTTTTCCCCCATTACTGTAGAAGACTGGACATTTTAGTAAAGTATGCTGCATCAGTGACAGCAGAAATATAGACAAATGTATTATTAGCAGAGAATCTAACCTGGTGCTGCCATTTAATAATTGTCTGAATTTTTGTAGACTTAATCAGAAGGATTAGCTATCATTCTTATAAAGGAAGACTAAAATCAATTAAGGTTGTATAATAATGAAAATTTATTTATTTAATCAGAAGGATTTATTTAATCAGAAGGGTTAGCTATCATTCTTATAAAGGAAGACTAAAATCAATTAAGGTTGTATAATAATGAAAAAAATATTTATTTAATAGAGAGCCAGCTTGGTCTAGTGGTTAAGGCTCCGGGCTAGAAACCAGGAGACTGAGAGTTCTAGTCCCGCCTTAGGCATGAAAGCCGGCTGGGTGACCTTGGGCCAGTCTCTCTCAGCCCAACTCACCTCACAGGGTTGTTGTTGTGGGGAAAATAGGAGGAGGAAGGAGTATTAGGTATGTTCGCCGCCTTGAGTTATTTATAAAAATAATAAAGGTGGGATAGAAAATAAATAAATAAATAAACAAATAAACAAATAAATAAATAAATGAATAATGAATAGTTTTGGACAAGTGAATATTGTTTGTTTCAAACAGTGTAGGAATTTGGGGACATAGAATCAACTATTTATAAGAGCTAAAAGCAGGTGGCTTGGAAATGTTTAATTTCCAAGAAAAATCTGTTCTTTCACTGAAGGTGTGGCTTTGTGAACTAACCTCTGCATCCCTTCTTCTGTGGCTTGTATAGTATCATGTGAGTATTTTTTTTCTATCTCTTAAAATATTCAATTAAATTATTTTTCATTCTGAATTCTTCTATCAGTGTTCAGTCATTGCCACTCAGCTGCGTCTCACGCCTGAGCCTCGCCTCGCCACTGCACCAAGCCTTGCGCCGGAATCTTGCCTCGCCACGCCAAGCCTCGCACCAGAACCCTGCCTTGCGGTTCCGCCAAGTACCGGGTCAAACTCCTGCCTGAGGACCACAATGGACTCAGAACTACCGCCTTGCATCGCTGCCACGTGGTGGCTTCCCGCGTGCCTGCCTACCAGGAACTAATCACCATGGCACAATTCGAATTCCGCAAGCATCTCGTGTCTCTCTATACTTGTGTGTTTTACTGTAAATAAAAGACTGTATTTCACCCCTTCCTGTTTCGAGTCTTAGTCGGGACAGAACGCTTCAGTGTGGATAGATTAGGCCACTGAAATCAGCTCACTAGTGTTTCATTTGTATTTAATCTAGCTCCTAAGGTTTTTTGTTTTTGTTTTTTGTTTTATGCATGCAAAGTAACACAGAAGCTCTGCTGGAATCGCCTTTCATCTAGTTATATTAAGTATTTTCTTTCTTTGTTCCTCTCTCTTCCTTTCTCTCTCTCTCTCTGTCTCCCTCCCCCCTCCTTTTTTTTAATGAAAAAAAACTTATATGGTTGTAGACTAATTGCCACTAGGGATTCATGTGATTTTTTTTCACGTTCAGACAAGGAAAAAAGAAATTCTAATGTAGCAGCAGAAAGCATTAGCAACTGCACTGTGCTGAAGAAGGGTGGTGACCTTCTTGCCCGCCTTCCATGAAGTCATACAGCTGTCTCTTCAAGGGGGGGATGCAAAGCTGTAGATCATCCCATTCCAAAGGGTGGGAGTAAGAATTCACATCAGAATTGGGAGACGTGGAAGGGAAATTTCATTAGGGAATCTGATGAGTAAGTTTTGTTTATTTGGGAGTAGAATGTCCCGAATGGAAAGAAAATGAACTGTTTTAGGATGAGGTTAAATTAACTGCTCTTCTAAGTGCCCAATCTGTTCGTATCTCCTCTCTATCCTGGGTTCTCTAAATGAATTGAACCATTAGAGCATGTGTGGCCCTCATTCTTTCAAGTTTACTTTTTCTCATTTGCCAAAATCCCAATATCCCAAATTACCAAACATGAGTGCATACTCCAAAACCAAGGCATAATGAAACTCTCCTGAGTCATTCATTCTATTATTATTCCTTGTTTACAATCATTAAGTGGTTTGCTGGATTTAGCAATTTTTTGTAAGAACAATCTGGCATCAGGGTGGTCCACCAGAAATTGGTTTGATAGACTGTGGTCTACCTTCTGCACATCCTGAATTAAAAACTTTATTTCTGCACAATCTTTCCAATGCAAGTGATCGCTGCAAATGACTTGAAGCTGAATGTGTTCCACCCACCATATATTATGTATATGATATAGGCAGTTCTTTGATGTGTGAGTGTGTGGTCTTGGGCAAAATGTCTTGACTCCTACCATTGTTCCTCATTGTTTTGTTTGTTATATGTCAGTGAAGAATGGGTAACTCTTCTGTGTATGCTTCTCTAAATATATGCATCTTTGTTTACAATTTTGTCTAATGACCACTTTTTACAAATAATTGTAATGCATTTTTGTACATTGTTTTAATACATACATTTTTGGACAAACTTTTTCCCTAATATACATTTTTGCTTGCATTGCAAAGTCTAACAAACTGCATATTTAAAATTTATTTATTTATTTATTTATTAAATTTCTATCACTGCCCATCTTCCCCCCAAGGGAAGATAAATAATAAAGATATTTATTTAAAATAATAAATAAGTTTTGATTCATTCATGTACTGGTTCAAAAATGTGAAATTAGACAGAGGCACATACTGTATAGGTACAAAATATATTAGTTCTTCTCCATTTCCGATCACAATATCCCTTAATGTATTGAGAATATTTTTAGGTGGCATTCTTCCTGGCACTTGAAGAGGCTTCTTGAGTAACTGCAGTTTGGCATAGGAGCTTCAGACTAACATTACTTTCTTGCTCCTTGGTAGAACAATGGTCACCTTTCTTATCTTGTAATTCAGCCCATTCCAATATGAAGTGCAAACTTTGTAAAGTGAGTAAAATAGATCTAGTGGGCATCTAAGTCCTGAACAGTAAATCAGTGGCTGAGTTCACATACTGAAATAAGCAACATTTATTATTATTAATGGAAAAACTACTATAATTCTCACATTATGCTGAATCATAAAGCCAGGTTTACAAACCATACACTAAACCAAAACTTAAAAAGGTTCCCCCGCACAATTGTGCAGTCGTGTCCGACTCTAGGGGCCGGTGCTCATCTCCGTTTGTTAGCCAAAGAGCCAGCGTTGTCCGAAGATGCTTCCATGGTCATGTGGCCGGCATGACGTACGCGGAAGGCTGTTACCTACCCACCGAAGTGGTACCTATTCATCTACTTGCATTTGCATGCTTTCAAATTGCTAGGTTGGCAAGAGCTGGGACGAGTGCGGGAGCTCACTCCGCACGCAGGGCTAGGGATTCGAACCTCCGAACTTGCGATCTTCCGATCGACAAGCCTGGCATCTTACCCACTGAGCCACCACGCCCCCTAAAAACCAAAACTTAGCAAACGATATTATGAATTAACATGATATGTGAACTAAGCCAATGTAAAGGGATATTCAGATCCTTTTCAAAAATTACTATTTTAATGTATAACTAAAATTCTAAGTCTTGGCCTAAACATATGAAGTATGATTGTAACAAGTTGGTGTTTGCCTACCCAGCTAAATTCAGAATTAGGAAGGGATGTGGTATTAGACATGTAACAAATGACAATCCCAGAATCATCACTATGCAATGCTCTGGTTATATTGATTCCTCATCATTACCTGTTTCTCCTGAGAACTGGAAATGTGGACTAGAACAACACTGTGATATACTGTAGATAGCCCTGTCTGGGCTCCTTGAATCTGGCCCATCTGACAGTTGGATTTCTTAGCCTTATGGCACTGGGGGACTTCAACTTGCCTTCTTTGGGTGCAAAGTAGGAAATGGCCCACAGGTTCATGGTTACCATAGCAACAGTGTACCTGACCCCAACCATCAATGGCGCAACACACAGTGGAGATTGCATTTTAGATCTCCATTTTGTTTTGGGACAGTGGTGACATAATCTGGATATGGGGGGATGTTAATATTACTTTCATGCCATGTTCAGACTGCTCTTTGATTGCCTTGGGGTTCTCCATGGTTACTGTCCACTGCAGGGAGGTAGGACCTGTTTGATTGCTTTGCCCCAGGGGCCTATGGATTCCAGAGAGAGCTTGCAGTTGTTTTTGAGGCTCTGATGCATGGTTTGACAGAGGCCTTAGTCACCTTTTGGAATGTGAGGGTTCAAAGGAACACCAGGAGATCAAATGGCAGAAGAGATACCTAAAACATTGCTGGAGGAGGACAAAGAGTTCATGGAGGATGAAGTTTCATAGAGTTGACCAAGGCACGGTCTGGCTTGAGTATTTGGGAGGAATTTGAACCTATTGGTCCCAAGGAAGTAGAGAGAGTCTCAGAACAATGAGCCCTGCTCTCCTTGATCTCTCAGTGGATTTGGATGCCATTGATCATGGTATCCTTCTGCACTGTCTCAGGGCATTAGGAGTGGGGAATATGGTGGTGTGGTGGTTCTCCTCTTTCTTCCAGGATTATTTCCACTCAGTATTTGTGAGGGGGAGATGTCTAGTCCAGGGCTCTCCCCCTCTCTTATTTAACATCTACATAATGCCTTCGGCTGAGGTCATCCAAAGATGAAGGTAATTATATGTGCACCTCAGTGTACCCATGTCACATCACTACTATGTGAACTTCAGTGGCTCCCAGGAACAATTCAAGGTGCTGTTTGTCACCTATAAAGCACTTCATGGCATAGGCTGGTTTATCTGTGGGACTGTCTGTCTCCAATTATTTCTGCCCGTCCCATGAAATTCAACAGCATAGGCATACTTCAGATCCTCTCAATTAAACAATGCTGTCTGATAGGACCTAGGAAGTATGCCTTCTCTGTCTCTATGCCTACCCTGTAGAACAGCATACCCCTCAAGATTTAGATGGCCCTGAGCATGATGGCCCTCTATAAGAGGTCAAAAACGTCACTTTTTCCCTAGGCATTGGGCCAGCAAGTGAAGAGAGCTCCTTTTTCAGGGGGTTGTGAATGTGGATACATGTGCTGCCTTAGTGGGAAATGTTTTGGATTTTTTGTTTTTATTGGTAATTTCCCTTGTTGTCCACTGTCCAGAGTCATATGTGGAGAGGCACCCATATAGATCAAATCAAATCAATTAGTCAGCCATGCAGTACCTAAACAGTGATGGATCTGAGAATTCAACACCTCCACCATAATTCACAATTACACACCCAGAGTGGAAATTATTGCCTGGCTGCTCAACTATATATCATACACAACATGTTTGAGAATCACCTGATAATGGGCACTTCTTCCTTTAGGTAAGAGCTTTATTCTTTCTAAGCATTTATATCTCTGTGTCTTGAGCATGTGTATATTTAGAAGGAGTGCTTTGCAAAAATGTTTCAAGTTTGAAACATTTCAAATTAAAATATTTTACATATCTCGGTTTAGTGGTCAGTGGAAGAAAAAGCCAGACATTTGTATGTAGTGATACAACTTGCCTGCTTTAGAGCTCATAGCATAGAGTGGAACTTTGCTCTGAGTGGAAAAGCAGTTAAACTTATATTCACATCAATTGTTTTCTTTTTGAAACCATAAGATAGGGGTGGGGAAGTTCAGATATAATAAAAACAAAACAGGAGCTAGTGTCAGCTTTCTGGATAAGCATCCTGCTTAACAGAAATTAAATCCATAACCAAATGAACCCAATGGAAGATGAGCAATTCCTTTTAAGCTCATATATCCATTAGAAATGTACATATTTTCTTAATTTTCAATAAATTTATATTAAGCAGGTTCAGCTATCCCACTTTGCATTAATGTTACAAGAGTAAGCTTTTCATAGTCTGCAAATCCATCATGTGTGTTGATATTCCTTTTCTTGGTTTGGAACACACTCTATTTCCTCATTTTCCTGAACTGGCATATGATGGTTTTCACTGGTTTTATGAATTGGGAATTAGAATCAAACCATTGTTTCTAATCTAAGCATGCCAGATAAATAGAAATCATGGTTTCTCAGTTCAGGAAAAAGGGATAAATTATGCTTTATCGAACTCCAGAAAAGAAGAGAGAGAGCCTTACTTCCCCTGGATGATAGAGGAAAGGACCTCTCAGGTCCTGAAAGGTTCACTCAGAACATCAAACCATGGTTCATAGAGAAGTTGGGTTTGTTTACAGTTAAGGAATTTCTGATGCTTATCAGATCCTCTTGAAAGAGGTTTCCCTTTTATACAATATGCTCAAGAGCTACAGGGATTCCTGGAAGGCTACAAATCAGACATCTTTTCTTTCACTGCCTCCAACTCACTATTATCACTAGATGGCAATATATCCCTATATAGGTTACCTATTCCCAAGCTGGTAGCAGAACATTTCAATTCTAGTTCATCTCTTACCAGTAATTACATTTCAACCTCATAGCAAGTAAGTACTAGATCTGGGCCAGGTTCAAATGGACATGAGCAACCATCCCTCTTCATGATACAAAAATTGGAGTCCAGGGAGCAGTTCTGCCTCATTAAAGGTAAAACCAAAGTCCTTATTTTTATATATATATTTGAGAAAATGCAGCAAAATTCTCCTATTGAATAAGCAGTGTAATTAACTTAGTGATTGTAAAAACTGAAAACAGTGGCCAAGTTCATGGTGCTGATGTCCACTTTTAGCAAAGCTGTTAGGTTGTAATGTAGAAGAATGGATTTTCCTGTCAATTAATTTAATTCTGAAGAGGAAGGTCCAATAATCTTCTAGAGTGTCCAAGATTCCACATTCTTTTTTCTAGCATTCTACATCTCTCAAGTTTTTACTGTTTAAGTCTATTAGAATGAACTGACAATTACCAAGAGAGTTACTTAAGAATGTAAGGAATTTGGTTAGGTAGTGTCAGTAAACCTGCATGTTTTCATTCAGTTTCTTGAAAAAGAATTTTAAAAACTCTTTCAAAGAAGAAGAAAATTTTGGAAATGCTCATAGGTGGACTTTAGTATTTTTGCACTTCTTCAGTGTGAGATGTCCAAGTATGAGATCTTCTTTAGTATGAGACTCCATGTCCATAGCTTTACTCATTGGCTTGCCACACTGCAAACAAATCACAAGGTAAGATGTCACAAGGTAATTCCCCCCATTGATCGTTTGTTACTTCTAAGGGGGAGTCCTGTTTCTGAGACAGAGGGAATGGAGAATTTTTTTTCTTCCCCATGAGAAATCTGGAAAAAGCACCCACTTAATTTCTCTATTAGCGAATTTGGTGAAGAACTTCAAAAGGCCATTTGTGCCTAGTGATGCGCAGACAAAAATTGGATGGATCATTCCTTTTGTAAGATCTTAGATTCTTCTCTTTAGGCATTTGAGCTTGGTTGGTTTGGAAGTGGTTTCTTGTTGTGATTTCTGTTTTCTTGGGAGAAAAGTCTTGTGTCAACCACATGTCAGATCTTGCTATTTCCAAACACCTAAACTGCAGGACGGCAGAGGATGAGATGGTTAGATAGCATCACCAATGCAATGAACATGAATTTGAGTAAACTCCGGGAGACAGTGGAGGACAGGAAGGCCTGGCGTGCTATGGTCCATGGGGTCACGAAGAGTCGGACATGACTTAATGACTGAACAACAACAACAAAACTGCAGGAATGAGTGAATAGGCTATGCAAACCCCTACACCAAATAACGGTTCATTTTCAGCTTACCTCCCAAATGGGCCTTCTCTTGGGTTTTGTCATTAGATGTCAATTTCTTTGTATTAGTGTCAGCTTTCTCCTTCTTTCCCATTTCAGCCTTTCCAGAATTGGGACCCATCTTAACCTATTATTTTGTTTGAAATCCATCTTGACAATTTTTAAAAAATCATATCGCCTTTTTGTTCTTTGGATTTCCCCCTCCCCTCTGTCTTATTCCTTTCTTCTTACTCATGATGCTCCATCTTGATTGTTTATTAAAGATAAATAAAGGGGAAATAATGAGGCTGCAGTTGGTATGGCCCACAGGCTATTGTAAAGCCTCACGTACTTAAACATCCTATTTTGAGTCAAGTATGGGATTAATTTTTATCAAATGATACAGTATGATCTCACAATAATACAGTGTAACTCTGGTAACTATAGTTTTAAGTTGTTTTTTTTTCTAACTATCACCTTGCCCCCTGCTCATGAGAACAAAGACAGACGAATTGGTGTTGTTCAAAAGCCTTGGCCTATAACTTCCACAATTCCTAGATGTTGGCCTTTATAGTTGTGGCCAATGGAATTGAACCAAAACATTGCCTACTCTGCTCCACACTCTTTCATTGGAATGTACTATTCCATAGTCCTCTCACTGTACAAACAGCAATTGAACAACAGTGTTTTATAGTACGACGATCAATGCATGTTTTTATTGTTAATATTTCAATCTCAGGGAGCAGAGAAAACTGCTTTACACTGACTCAGACTGCCAGCCCTTCTAGGCTAACATTGTCTACCCTGACTGGCGGCAGCTGTCTAGGGCAGGGTTTCTCAACCTCAGCTCCTTTAAGATGTGTAAACCTGAACTCCCAGAATTCCCCAGCTAGCCCCATGCTGGCTGGGGAATTCTGGGACTTGAAGTCCACACACTTTAAAGGAGCTGAGGTTGAGGAACATTGGTCTAGGGTTTCTGACCCATTGCTTCCAAGAGATCCCAGAGATTGAATCGGAGACTTTCTGTATGCAAAGCCTGTGCTGGATCCCTAAGCTGTACCCCCTTCTCCAAATCCTGAGTTAGACAAAGATGTCAGTACCTCCTCTACTGCTTCTGTTCTATTACTGGGAAGTTTTCACTGCCAGATTTTTTTTTGTCTGGAAGGGAAAAAAGGAGCCAAACCAGTGCTGAAAGTGGCTAAGCTGCATTGAGGAATGCATGTCCTTCTCTTGGTGCACATTAACATTTAGAGAGAATGTGTTTTTCTGAAGTTTGTGTGGGGCTGCCCAGTTGCCATTCAGTTGCTTTCTTTGGTTGCTTTCCAGAAAGGTCCATGAGAAGCTATTGCAGGGGAGGCAGAATAGTAAAAGTCAGCCAGGCTGAGTTTCCTAAGTAAAGCCTGGTGTTATAATGGTGATTATTTGGGTACTTCGTTTTTCTCTGAAACTTTAGCTGTGGGACATGGCTGGAGACAAGACACCAGACTAGATGGACCAGTGGTCTGGTCTCTTATGAAAAATCTGAACTTCTTTGAAACTGATGAGGGCCCTTCCAAACCACAAATTATTTCCAGAAACTGAGGGAGAGCTTTGGTGAATGAAAGAGGGAAGGATTGCACATGGCAAGATTGCTGCAGAAGAGAAAAATGACTTTGAGGTGAAGTCATTGTGCAGAAAACAAGCTGCTCTTAGCCCCCTTTTACCAGAACAGTTTGGATGCAGATCTACTTGAACACACATTCATTGGGACCATTCACGAGAGATGCATATGAACCACATGGGGGGGGGGGTTGAGCTAAAAAGCACAGTGCCAGTATCTGAAAATCTCAGAAAGGCGAGTGAAATAGAACTTCTCTAAGACTCTCTGTCATGTAGGTATGAGGTCCCTGTTCCAGGGCCAGGTGAAAGAAAGAACATTTTCATAGAAAAGAAAATTAAATGGTTGTTTTATCAGTTTTACCGTTCACTAAACTTTGCTTAACTTTTGTGCAACTCTTTCTGGCTCCTCTCTCTGGCCTTCACCTTTGAGCAATATTGATTAGCTGGTACTTGGCCTGGCATTTGATCCCAGTCCGTGTTAGCTCTTCTGATTTGCTGTCTAACAAATGGCCTATGATAACTCTTCAGAAATTTCAACCTGAAGTCACTTAGGGCAATGCCTGTGGAGTCTCCTTAAATAGGTGGGAAGATAACTGAGTCTCAAATGTTTTATTTTTTACATTTTATTTAAGTCATGGGCCACCCGACTCCTAAATGACTGGGCAGCTTACAGCTAACAACCCAAAAGAAATGCAACTGACCAGAAGAGCAAAATACAAAAAAACAACAACAGATAAAAATAAAACACAGCAAAGCAAAACAAGAAGGGGGCTCCACAATCACCATGTCTCCAAGGCCTGGGAGAACAGCCAGGTCTTCAATAATTTCCTGATGAATGGGGGCCACACAAATCAAAGTGAGGGGAGGGAAGAGACAATTCCAGAGGGCAGGAATGACATCAGAATAGGCATGCTTCCTGGGTCCTGCAAGATGATGTTCTTTAATTGACAGAACCCAGACTGCACCCACTCTACTGGACTGAACTGGATGGGCAGAGGCAACTGGAGATGAGTGGTCCCTCAGATAGCTGGGCTTTAAAGGTGACAACCAGCATCTTGCATTGCAGCCAGAAGCCAACTGACAACCAGTACAGCTTGGAAAGCAGCAGGTTCTTTATCTTTAGTATTAGAATTGACCATTCCTATGTATCAAAGTTTCATTTTCCTCCACACAGATTGACTGAATATTGGTTCAGTAGTGAAGACTATAAAAAAAAGGTAAAGGTTCCCCCCACACATTTGTGCAGTCGTATCCGACTCTAGGGGCCGGTGCTCATCTCCGTTTCTTAGCTGAAGAGCCAGCGTTGTCCAAAGATGCTTCTGCGGTCATGTGGCCGGCATGACACGCGTGGAACGCTGTTACCATCCCACCGAAGTGGTACCTATTCATCTACTTGCATTTGCATGCTTTCGAATTGCTAGGTTGGCAAGAGCTGGGGCGAGTGCGGGAGCTCACTCCATCACGCGGGGCTAGGGATTCGAACCTCCGAACTTGCGATCTTCCGATCGACAAGCCTGGCGTCTTACCCGCTGAGCCACCACGCCCCCAAGTATAGTGAAGAGTATAGCTTGGTGAGAAAGCACATGGTTTTCCTATCAAAGATCTTAGATGCAGACCCTGAAAAGCAGCTGACAGCATTATAGACAACACTGAGCTTGGTGGACTGAGTTTAGGGCAGCTTCCTATGTTCCTTGATCTGTAGGGCTTTTCTGTTGCTTGGCATATACTGTAACCCCTGGCTGAAAGTTTCCTAGGTTTCTGTTGCAAATGAGCCATTTCCCTCTTGTTCCCTTCTCTAGAGAATTATGTGAAATGGACTTGTCTGTCACGTCAGGAAAGAATGGCTGTTGGTAATACATAGCCATGATGTCAAGGGATAGCTCCAGGCATGAGAACAATGCCACAAGTCATGAAACAGTGCTTAATGCACTGTTAAATGTTTATTGGGTGGTATAGTAAGAATGAAATAATAATTTGATCATGGTTTGGTGTGAATATCTATTTATTCATTTATTGGATTTATATTCCTCCCTGTATTCCAACTAAGCCATGGCTCATTTTAAGTATGATTTGCTGGCTAATCCAAAATTGCCTGGGTTCACATATTGCACTCATCCATAATCTGTATTTTTCAAAGAGCAAATTAGTGGATCCACAAAATAGGATTAACTGGAATGAAACAACTGCTGAAGTTTTGAGTTTAATTAAGTTGGATAGGGGACAAAAAAGCCCTCTTTTCTCCCCATGCTAAATATATTATGAAGGAGGACAATCAACTGTAATTTTTTGGCGTGGACCCAACAGGTGCTCCATGATTCACTTCATCTTTATCAGCAGAGGTTAGATCTTTCTGCTTATGCGAATCTTTGGCTTCTGACTAAGCAATGTATTCCTTAACACACACACACACACACACACACACACACACACACACACACACAGAGAGAGAGAGAGAGAGAGAGAGAGAAATGGTGTTCACAGTGTAGCTGAACACTCATTTCTCCAAAAAAAAAAAAAAAAAGGACTTCAATTTTAGACCTGTGTTAAAAAAAATCCTGACAGGGCTGAAACTTGTTGAGGTCCTAAACCATCATTTAGAAACTCCAGCCAACATGAAATATCTAAAGACTAGACATGTTCTAATAAAAGTCCATTTCTTAGGATCACAGCTTTAACTTTATTAATGTAGCTCAAAAAGAAACAGATGTGGAAAGTGGCCTTTCTCATGAAAAATGTGTTGCAGCTGCTTCAGCGCAGGCATGTGTGTGCGTACACACAGTTTGGGTGATGCCTGTTGGCTGGAAAGAAAGACAACCTTTAAAAATGAAATCTGAAGCTTGAACCTATCAGTCAGATGCTTGAACCATGGACTATGAAGACATAAGACCTTATTCCAATGGAAGCATGTTTTCCCACCTGGGTCTTCCATTTTTAAGATAAATCCTCAGGTCCTCATGTCACCCTCTCATTTAAATAATAGATGGACAATGTAGGTGTAGATAGAGAGGTGCCTATGTCTCTCTCTCTCTCTCTCTCATGTGTGTGTATAGAGATATATACACATATTCTCTAAATAATACATTATTCAGAGCTAGTAAGACCTTTTTCCTGTCTATACTGCACCTGGACACAAGTCCATGGACACAATTTGTTTTCTGATTTTGTTTTCTCAATTCCAGTGCCTGTTTATCAGTTTCATGATATATTGTTCATTAAAATGTCATTCCCATTTAGGAGTGCAGGATAGATATAAGAATGTGGACTAAATATATTTACCCGTAATGAGGTGCCAAATGATGAGATTTCCTATGGAAGGAATTAGGTAAGTTGAAGCTAATACATTGTTGTGGCTAAGTTCATAGTTAATATTAAACTGTAGTTTGTTGAATAAGCAATAGTGCCTGGGTTGCTTATTCACACTAAGCCATGAATTTTAAAAGCCACAGTGGTCAGTTTGCATATTGTGTTAAGTCACAATCAGTGGCCTGCAGTCCACAAATGCTTGGTTCACACAGAGCACTGAGCTCCATCCAAATCTCTTAGCTGTGATGTGTGAAATTTGTCTTTCAGAGCCTAGTTGTATTTACAGGTGTTTAATACTGAACTGATTAAGCATTTATTTGTAAGCCGCCCAGAGTCACTTTTATAGTGAGATGGGCGGTGTATAAATGTAATAAATAAATAAAAATATCCTATGGAAATAAAACCAAAAAAGGCTCCATATGCCATATACATTTAATTCATGTATGCATTAGCCTGGTAGCTTAAGACATTCCTACTATTCAGGGTTCAATGATCATATTTGGCATTTAATAAAAGCAGCAATAATGGTATTATTAATAATGTCTGCCTATACTAGCCCCCACTTTTCCTGCTTCTTATTATGATGCCATGTCTGGAGCTCATCAAAGGAGCATGTCTTTTCCTTCTCTTCCTTTCTGCTTTCCTAGAAAACAGATGCCTTCTAGACCAGGCTGTGAAAGACTGGAGGGGGAAGAAAGAGTTCTAGGACTGTCCATGCCTTATTAAGCATATGAACAAGGCAAACGTTTATCTCAACCGTCTTTGTAATCTTTCTCCCATTTTGAACATCACCCTGCCTCCTCCTTGAATGGAAATCAATAAGCAGCCATAGTAGTCATTTACTCCAAAAAAGTAGATACTGAATTACTTTTTACTATCAGGGAGGGCTTTTATAGGCACTCCTGAGTCAAATGGCAGATCAAGGTTGAAGGGACAGCATAATCACCCTTCAGCTATTTAGATCGTCATGACTTATGTGGTCTAGATCTATGTTCTATGACAGAGCTTTTCAAACTTTTCATGTTGGTGACACACTTTTTAGACATGCATCATTTCGCGACACACTCTTACAGCAGGGCATCATTTCGCGACACACTCTTACAGCAGGGCACAAGGCAGACACTAGGACCTGCGCAGAATCATAGCAGGTTTGGAGGCAGCAGGGCACAAGGCAGGCACTAGGACCTGCGCGGAATCCTGGCAGGGCTCGGAGGCAGCAGCAGCTGCGACACACCTAGACACTGCAGCCGACACACTAACGTGTCCCAACACACAGTTTGGAAAGCTCTGTTCTATGGAGAGGTAGCAAAGACAATAGAAGGTTTTATAAATGGTCAGTCCAAGGCATTCATTCAGTCCAAATTCCATCAGCAAAAAGCTAGCTTCAGGGAAAGCTAATTTCCAGTTTAGAAAGCAGCTATACTGCAATTATATGCAAATCTATGTATTTATTTATTTATTTATTTATTTATTTATTTATTTATTTATTTATTTTACTTGTTTATTTCTTAGATTTCGAGGCTGCCTAACTCCAAAAAGACTCTGGGCAGCTTATCATTTTTAAAGAATATATAATATAAAAAGGAGAACATGAATGCCCAGACAGAGCTACACAATTGGCAACAGAAAAATTGCCTGGGGATCCACAACACCCTAACCCCAGGCCTGGGAACAGAGCCAGGTCTTCAGAGACTATGGAACATTTGAAAGATGGGACCCATACATATCTCCATCTTATACGTATGTAAGTCTTAAAGAATTCAGTGATTACTCACAGGAAAGTAAATGTAGTTGTATGCATATTTGATCCCCATATATAGAGTTCACCCTAAGCAAGATGGAAGGGGCATGGTGGCTCAGCGGGTAAGACGCCAGGCTTGTCGATCGGAAGATCGCAAGTTCGGAGGTTCGAATCCCTAGTCCCACGTGATGGAGTGAGCTCCCGCACTAGCCCCAGCTCTTGCCAACCTAGCAATTCGAAAGCATGCAAATGCAAGTAGATTAATAGGTACCACTTCGGTGGGTAGGTAACAGCGTTCCGCGTGCGTCATGCCGGCCACATGACCGTGGAAGCGTCTTCGGCCAACACTGGCTCTTCGGCTAAGAAACGGAGATGAGCACCAGCCCCTAGAGTCGGACACGACTGCACAAATGTGCGGGGGGGAACTTTTACCTTTACTTAAGAAAGAGGGAGCTGCTGTTTGTTCACTGAGGTTCCTCAGTGTCTCAAGGGTTGTCTCTGGATGGGATGGCTCTGCTCCTGAAAGAACAGGTCTTTGTCTTGGAGATCCTTCCTGGACTCTTGGCTACTGCTGGACAGGCAGGTGAAAGCTGTGGCCAGGGGAGGGCTTTGCCTAGCTTCAGATGTTGTTCCACTTGCAACCTTACCTGGAGTAAGAGGACCTTGCAACTGTAACTCAACCCCTCATCACTACTCACTTGGCCTACTGCAATGAGTTCTACATGGGATTGCCTTGGGAGACTATTTGGAAACTTTGGTAGGTCCAAAATGCAGCTGCCAGCATGCTGGCAGGTACTTACAACATGAACATATTACATTTGTGCTTCAAGCCCTGTGCTGGATCCTTATTAGTTTCCAAGGGCAACTCAACATGCTGCTTTTGACCTACATGACATAGAACTGGCACACTTGCAGGAGCAGCCTTTCTGCCCAATTTTGACTCATCCAATTTGGATTTCCTGGAAGAACCTGCTCATGACCCCTCACTTTCATGAGATAAGTAGCATGGAGGTTCATAGATGTGCCTTTTCTGTGGGTGCACGTTCACTTTGGAACAGCTGCCCCCATTCAATCTGCCCCCACTCTATTGAGTTTCTGCAAGCTACTAAAATTGTTTCAGAGTACCTTTGGGGAAGATGAGATGATGCCATTAGACTGACTGATTACTATGTAATTATTAGCTTTTGATTATTAGTTTTTTATATTATTTTTGTCACGAATGTTTAAATGTATACAGTGATACAGATGAACTGCTGAGAATCTTTTTGACTGCAGTAGAATACAGATACTAATCTAATTAATTACTCAATTTGCAAGTAAGTCCTATAACACTTAGTGGAATTACTCTGAGTAAATATGCAACTGAACACCAAATAGTAAGGATTGGCATCATCACAGCTATTTTTTCCGGCTACTTCAAAGAACAGCAGCAGTTCAGTATGACTTTAGAGGAAAATCAATGAAGTACTGTAACTGGAATAGCAGATTCCTTAGGCAAAAATTTGTGTCATTATAGAACATTATTTTTTCAAAGTTTTGTATACTTTGCTTTTGCCCCTCTCTTTTAATACATCCTATTAAATTTCCCGCCGTAATATATCCTATTAAATTTAATATGTCCCATTTAAATATTTAATTATTATATTTAAATTTAATATAGCCTATTAAATTTCACGCCTGAGGCATGAAAGCCGGCTGGGTGACCTTCGCCCAGTCACTCTCTCGCAGCCCAACTCACCTCACAGGGTTGTTGTTGTGGGGAAAAGAGGAGAAGGAAGGAGTATTAGGTATGTTCGCCGCCTTGAGTTATTTATAAAAATAATAAAGGCAGGATATAAAATAAATAAAATAAATTAAAATAAAATAAAATAAAATAAAATAAAATAAAATAAAAACCCTCTTTCAGAGGAGACCCTCAGGTCATACAAGAGATACTCACGGAATCTTTTTTCTTCTCAGATTGGCCTTTATGGGCACCAACAGGTCAAATCAAGAGCATCAGTGCCGGTCAGTTTTTGGCAGGCTATAGAAATATTTTGGTTCTGCCTTAATGGTTTTTAATATGGGACTGGTTTCCTGCATGAGACTTTAATTCTAGTGGTGCTGTTAATCTGCATTGTTTTTCAGTGTAATCCTATGACTGCCTAAAGGTAAAGGTTCCCCCCGCACATTTGTGCAGTTGTGTCCGACTCTAGGGGCCGGTGCTCATCTCCGTTTGTTAGCCGAAGAGCCAGCGTTGTCCGAAGACACTTCCACGGTCATGTGGCCGGCATGACGCGCGCGGAACACTGTTATCTACCCACCGAAGTGGTACCTATTAATCTACTTGCATTTGCATGCTTTCGAATTGCTAGGTTGGCAAGAGCTGGGGTGAGTGCGGGAGCTCACTCCGTCATGCGGTCACACGGGATTTGAACCTCCAGACTTGCAATCTTCTGATCGACAAGCCTGGTGTCTTACCCGCTGAGCCACCACGCCCCGACATGACTGCCTACTTAGGCATAAATCACAGTTTTTACTGAAGCTTGATCTAAGTGACCAGGTGCAGGGTTGCAGCTATCATATGCTGGTTTTCCTTTTTTTGCACACCATTTTAGGAGTGCTGCTTAGGATAAAAAAGAGCTCAAATATTTCAATACATTCCATCATGCATTCTTCTCTCCATTGGTTCTCTCTAACTGGTTCTCTCTAACTGGTAGAAATACTTAATATCTTATCACATTCCATCTCTTCCTAAAATGCAAGATATCAGCAAGTAACACATTCAGGCCTTCTGCATACTGTATGGTGTTCTTTCAATCAATAGTCAAAAAAGTAAAACACTTTTTCAGTGGCTCCAAAACTAGATCTCTAAGACCACTGTTTGTCAATTGGTTCAGAGATTTCCTTAAAGCTACTGCTAAGAGGCTAATTCATTTAAAATTTAGCATGTATTAAGAGAATAGTTTCCTTCCCTCCTCCTCCCACTCTCAGTGACCCTCAGCATGACACCACAGACTTAGACATACCAGCTAATGGCATATTGTTTCAATTATATACAGACTAAAGGATATTGGTGAGTATTGAAATAATAAGTAAATGTTAAATAATTATATCCAGAAAAGTATGTTACATGCAGGAAGAAGGGCTCAAAGACAGAGGGAATTGGGCAGAAAGAAGGAAAAGGGGTTCTTTCAAGATAAGACATTCATATGGGAGTAGTTTGGATTAAGGCAATTAATGCCTGAATTATCTTCTTCTGCCCAGATCTTTCTTCAGGTTGACCACTGAAGAAAGAAAACATACTTTTCCTACACTAGGAGCTAACACAGTGTTTTCTTGAGGATATTTTGCTGTTCTTCTGTTACTGCCTTGAGTTTGGGACCACCCTCAGCCTCATACTTTTCACTGGGAGTTGGGCAGTCCCAAAACAAGCTTAGAAAGAGAGAGAATGGGTGGTTTTCACTTCCACAGGGAGTTCACAATTGTAGGTTAAACTTAGAATTAAACCGTCTGAAAGCTATGGCTAGATGTGATTGCAGTTGAGCAGCGTCTTGCTGATAGCCAGTCCCAGAATGATCTCTGCTGGACAAAGGTGAGGAATTAATCTGAGTGACCATATGGACAACCTCATATCTGATCCTACACTCTGGCAATAAGAAAGGTGTAGCATGCTCACTTCACTGTTCTTTCTGTAATGGCTTTGTTTAAGGTTACCCATTCCTTGTTATAGAATGTTGAGTGGGAAGAACTACCACCTGGGAACTGTGATCAACTAGTGCAATCTTTTGCCAATAAGGTTGCTCAGATTAGCTGTAATTCTGATTTTTCATGGGCAGAATTCAATATGGTACCTGGAGCAATGTCTTGCAATGTTATCTGGAATTCGTTCCAGCCTGAGGAGTCTAGTGTTCCCTAGTATGAATTCTGCCACTTGTGGGGATAATACTTGTCCCTCTTGGCTCCTTCAAGTAGCTGGAGGAAAGTATTATGTTGGGTCCAGGGAACAGTCAATGATTTTTTGGGAAAGGGAATGTTTCTACCAGCCGTGAAGGAGGTGGTGGTGCACCCCCTGCACAAGAAGCTGCCCTTGGACCCAACAATTTTAGACAACTATCATTGAATCTCCAACCTTCCATGCATCATTCAATTTATATGGCCACCCAGTAATGTATGTTTCTTGGCAGCTCACAATAATTAAAACAACAAATTTTAAAATTTAAATTTTAAAATTTAGAAACAAATTTTAAAAAAGAATCATATCGTATCTGTATAAAACAATTTAACACAAGATATTCAAAATGGGTTTGCCTATTGTCCTTTCCATGGAAGTTTGTTGAAAAAGTAGGGGAATATCATTCTTGAGGAAGTGGATTATTTAGATCCATTTCAGCCCGGATTCAGACCTGGCCATGAGATGGAAACAGTAATGGCCCCTTATGTTGTTGACTCTTGTCTGGCTTTTGATGTGGGAGTACAACACTTCTGTTCCTCTTAAACCTCTTAGTGGCATTTTACATCATTCACCATAGTATTCTCCTAGATTGCCTCAAGGACTGGATGTCAAGGACACTGTGGCTCAGCAATCCCACTCCTATCTGAGTGGGTGGTACCACTTAGTGGAAGTATAGAAGAGGTTGGCCAGTGGGCTCACACTTGAAGGGTCCTTCAGAGTTTGAATCCCCTTACATTTAACATCTATGTATCTAATATCCAACATGTATCCTGAAGGACCCTAAATTGTGGAGAGTGCCACACCTTCAAGACTTATCATTGACAAAGTTCCCTTCTGCATAAACCTGATATGTCCTGTATTCACGTTCCACCAACATCTTTTAATGGACCCCCAAGTAGTTAAGATGAAGGGGCCAGGGGTTCATAGGCAATGTTTTTTCAGTTGCAGGTCCCACCTTATAGATTAGCTTTGCTCTGGAGCCCCCCTGCTATGCTGCCTCGTTGTATCTGTCGGTATGTGTGTTCCTGGGGGCAATGAGTGAAGAACACCTGCAACTGCCCAGCTAAAGCAAGCAGGTATATATACTGGGAGCAGCGATATAGGAAGATGCTAGGGGCAATTACTTTGGTGATGATTACAATTTCATATTGCATGGGAGATGGCAATAGTAAACTGCTCTTGTATTTTGTCAAGAAAAATCACATGTATTGGCAATATTTTATTTATTTATTTATTTTCTATCCCACCTTTATTATTTTTATAAATAACTCAAGGCGGCGAACATACCTAATACTCACAACAACAACCTTGTGAGGTGAGTTGGGCTGAGAGAGAGTAACTGGCCCAAGGTCACCCAGCTGGCTGTGTGTGTGTGTGTGTGTGTGTGTATGTGTGTGTACATATACATATACATATACATATACATATACATATACATATACATATACATATACAAAATTATTGGTGACATAGTGCCAGATGATGGCCCCCTCAGATTGGATGGCACTCAACATGCTACTGAGGAAGAGCTGAGGATATTTTGGAGTACTAATGATGTTTGTGATATGGCCTAATTAAAGATTTCAGGATGTTGCCATACAGGAAAAGAAATCCTGAAGCTGCAAAGACAGAATTACAGTGAGAACATGGAATGTAAGAAGCATGAACATAGGAAAGCTCAATACAGTTACAGTTACCATGTAGTTAAAATGAATCAATTATACAGTAACATATTAGGCATCTGTGAATCGAAATGGACTGGAATTGGACACTTTCAGTCAGAATATTGTACTTTTTAGTACTCAAGACAGAAAAATCCAAAGAAGGAACAATATTAAATAGGATTAATAATAAATAGGATTAGCAAAGACAGTGCTTGGGTACAATATAATCAGTGACCAAATAATAACAATTACACTTCATAAACCTTTAATGTGATGATTACCCAGGCTTATGCTCCAGCCACTGATGCAGAAGAGGAAGTTGATGAGTCTTATGGTCATTTTCAATCTGAAATTGATAGACTATGCAAGTAAGTTGTGCTGCTTGTGGTTGGAGACTGGAATGCCAAAGTTGCAAATAGTAAGATGGAAAATGGACTGTATGGTCTAGGAAACAGAAATGAAGCAAGAGAATGACTTCACAATTTTTACCAATACAGTGATTTCTTCATTGCCAACATAGTCTTCAGTCAGTCAAAATGATACTTATACAAATCACTAGATCACTAGATGGAGTACACAGAAATCAAACTGAGTATATTATTGGCACAAGAAGATGGAAGAGCTCAGTTGTAACAGTAAAGACGTGGCCAGGGGCTAGCTGCAGAACAGATCATAAACAGCCTATGTGGAAGTTCCAAGTCAAGCTAATGTAGAAAAAAACCCCAATAAATTTCCATGACATGATGGAGCACATGCCCATCATTGTCAAGGAGAACACCAGGAATTACTCTGAAATCCTGAACCTCTTTGATAGGGAACCAGAGGAACTGTGGAATGCAATCAGAGAAGTTGTTAAGGACAAATGTGAAAAGAAACAGAAGTGAACAAACTGGATGGCAGTCATTTTCTGAGATATACAAATACAACAAACAAACAAACAAAGAAAGAAATCAACTGACTGACTGACAGATCCCCAAGACAGAGTACTTAAAGCATCCAGAAAGAATATATAGTGATTGCATGCCCATCTCCTTTCATGATAGAGTTCCATTAATGAAGATTTAACCTTGCAAAAAGTTAAAATCATTCAATTCCTATATTCAAAACCCCCTATATTCATAGCCATGTTCCAAATAAAGCTGTAGCTTTCAGACAGTTTAATTCTATGCTTACAGTAAAGAAAAGAAAAACCTTGCTGTGTGTAGGACGTGGCATTTTGAAGGCAATTTTATGCATTAGAAAAAGTTGGGGAATTGCCATTCCGAATTGAAAAATAAATTTGCATCCAGAGCAATAACAAACAACAATTAAAGTGTTAGACAAAGTCTGGGGAAACCAAAATTAAGATCCATCCTCAACCATGGAAGATTTACTAGATAACTTTGGACCTACAGTATTTGGAGGCTTTATTATTAGCTTCTCTGCTTCTCGGTTCTTCTCAATCTAGTTTAAAATGCACTGGTTAGATAAAAACCTAATGGTTTTTACAAACAGTATTAAGCACAAACCTCTTGCAGAAATGATGTAAGACCTTGTTGTAAGAAACAGTTACTTTTCTCAGCTGGCAAGCCTTGTTTTGCCATGCACATTTTCACACTCACATGAGAGTCAGTGTAGGTCCCATGTCAGACACAAATGGAACTGGTCATCATTTCTAGGCACATGCATGGCAGTACTACTAGAATCATATAAGATGCAAGCAGAGCCCTAATGTTCCACAAGGGAAAAAAAATCATAGTTGGGTAGTATTTTTATTATTGTATTTTTATTTAAAAAATACAAAGGAGTTTCAAACTTTTGAGTTCTCCAGAACCCTTCATTAGGCCAGATGTTATGAAGAACAAGAAAATCCACAAACTAAGCCAGATGTTTCAGCTATATGGAATCACAAGGATTGTGCAACTATGTTTGAATTTCACTTTATTCAAATCAACAGTCTTACATCCAAATGTGTGCCCAAGTAGAGTTCCAAATGTAAGGAAAAGTGCAGGGGAATCAGCATGCTCCTTGTGGGAGTTGGGCAGTGATAAATCAAATCAATCAATCAATCAATCAATGCTGACTATTGGGATATTAACTATGCAACTTTGGGATTTAACCATTTACTGTGTTATCACTATTTTGATAGGATTTTTGTTGCAGGTTTTAATAATGTTCAGTATTTTTTCTTACTCTAGCCTTTGGGATAGGCTATAAATGTAAGCAAAAATCACAATAAACAAGAGATAGGGGATCTATATCACTCTCCCTATGCTACCGAAAGCAAATCTCTGATTAAAAGATGTACTCTGACCTGCCATTTGGAAATCATTGCAACAGAGTTAATTGTACATATATGTATGTATGTGTGTATGTGTATGTGTGTGTGTGTGTGTGTGTTCTTAGCTTCTGTACTACAGTTTGTAAGTACAGCACAGCAGGGTTTCATTTGTAATTCATAGCGTATACTAAGGCGTACTTAAACTTACTGTGTGTACAGCAATAGAATTTTGCCATTGTCTTCATAAAGTTCTCTATCATGGCCTGAACAAATAGAACTTTTAAAAACATTTATCTTTATCCACTCTACACTGAACAATCGGTTCCTTTCTGCCTGCCATGTTTTCAGTTTTAATCAAGGACAGATTCTTGTGAAAATAGGGGTTTTGTTGTTTTATTAATTTCCAAGAACTGCCTTGATTTGGCTGCCCCCTGAGGACTACCAGAGGGCAATTTAAATACAGAGGCGGGTGGCCTTTTTTTTGCTATTTGGTTTAACCATTTTAACACTTATGAAGTAAAGTGTTGTTCATTTTCTAATATAGGATAGATTTGGCCAGTTAAAATAAGAGCTTTGCTACTAAGAATTAATTATTCCATTAGTGCACTAGAATGGGCTAATGTACAGGAGATACTACAAACACACCTACAGCAGTTTCCAAATGTTATTGCAGCACAAATTTTGTCATACATTCTCCAATTATATGCATTTAGTTTTGGAAAGATCACCCCATTTATATGAGACAGGGGCAAGAGACAATGGACTGATATGCAACTTTCTCAAGCTCTCATGATCATAAGAAAGCTGGACCATTCTTCTCCAAACCATACACACAACAGGCCATTAAAACATCAGAAGGCATCTCTATTCCTCAGACCAGGGAAAGGGTCATCCCATTCAAGCATGCATCAACAAGAGTGACAGCCTTATCTGGGGTATGCCAGTTACATAGGAGCAAAGGTATGACAGATGCCTGAAATGCCTCTCAAAGAATTGCAAATGGGTTAAGAGTTGCCCTATGGCAAAATCATGGATTCAGTACAAATAATACTTGCAAGACCATCAATACAGAATCAGGAAAACAATCTCCCATCTCCCCATGTACATAACAGTGGAATCAGGCAGCCTTTGGGATTCTGTACCAGAAGAGTAGAAATAAAAAGGTGTTCCACCCTACTTAGCCACATCCAGAGGTGTTTCCATATGGGTCTTTATTGACCTTCTGTCTGCTAGGTCATATATGTCTATGAGTGGTCCAGATGAAGATGTTCTCCATTTGCAGTCCTTCCTTCCTTCCTTCCTTCCTTCCTTCCTTCCTTCCTTCCTTCCTGCCTGCCTGCCTGCCTGCCTGCCTGCCTGCCTGCCTTCCCGCCCGCCCGCCCGCCCACCTGCCTGCCTGCCTTCCTGCCCACCCGCCCGCCTGCCTGCCCGCCTGCCTGCCTGCCTGCCTGCCTTCCTGCCCGCCCGCCCGCCTGCCTGCCTGCCTGCCTACCTTCTTTTAATCCTCCATTCTTTGGTCTATTTTTTTTCTACAACAAATCTGTTAAAGAAAGAAAAGATGAAACTTCTGATTTGTATATTTTGGTTAGTAACATTAAAAAACCTTCCATCTGGCATCATCCCAGATCTCAGGATCATTTTTGAAAGAATGATTAACAGTGAAGTTAATCTTAATGTCTTCAAACTTCTATTATTAATGTATGAACACTCAAAAATGAGTTATTGATAAAGTCCAATAAAAGTATAATTTTTTTTTCTTCCTTTGCTTTTGCTTTCAAGACTAACTATGAAACAGTATAAATATCAAGAGCACATGTGTGGCACAGAAACACTGAATTGGCTGGTTCTATTTCTCTCATCTTAAAAGCTTCAGTTCCATGTCCCTTTTTATTTCTTTTGCTTAATGCAAAAGAAAGACCAGAACAGGAAGCACCTTATAATTTTATGAAGTAGGCAGCATCTCAAGGCATTTCTACTTTAAGATATGAGTCTCTGTGTTAATTTTTAAAATTACATTTGCTTTTATTGGGTACAAAAAGCAATGAGAAAGAAAAAAATAAACAAGTCACCCAATTATAAAGAAAGAAGGAAAACAAAGCAGGAAAACAAGTTTAGTATCTCCATGTTTTAATCAGGATCCTCAGAGTGGTGCCCAAGGGCTCCAATAGGTCTGCAGACACCACTTTCTGGGCTTACCAGCTTCCTGTCCCATCGGACATTTTACATTTTGAAAACATTCTATTTCTTTTTTAAAAAGGGAAAGAAGAAACAGGGTAAAGCAAAACATTAGCCTCCAAGAACATTTCTGGGCCCAAATGGACCTCCCAACTGCTTTAGAAAAGAAACATAATGGCCAGTTGCACCCCAGTGCTCTCTTTGGAAAGGTGTGCACCTGCTCAGAAAGTTAACAAGGGTAAGAAGGGTGGCAGATATAGAACCTAGAGGGGGTGACATATGCCACTGGCTATATCCATACGACAAGCACTTTGTGAATGGTAAAACATATTCTCAAGAGTCCGAAGGTTATGGGCTCCCATTGGGCTTTGGTCAGAGTTAACCATTTCCGCCTTGGTTTACTGAACCAAATAACCTAATCCTTTATCCGTTCTCCTTTGAGGAGCAAGATTGCTATTCGATACAGGGAATAACTACAGCCTGCAAAGAACAAAAGGCTGGAAAAGGAAAGGTGAGATTAAGAGGGAGATTGGATCTGAACCTGACCTCACTTTGGTTTGGAAATGTACTTGGAACAAGCCAATTTAGGTTTCAATGTTTATTTGTTTTATTGTTTGTTTTTGGTGAGGGTGGTAGGTGGAGGGCATGGAAAAGCGTGGTTTTCTGAGCCTGACAAGACCTTGTTAGAGATGCCAGGGAATCAGAACATTGGTTCACCTAACCCAAGAATGTCAGTCTGAATTGCGGCATATCTCTGGGCTGGCTTCCCCAAACTGCCCTCTCCCTCTCGATGCATTCGGCTACAGCCAGGCTGGCTGAGAATTTGGGAAGGAAAGTGTCAGGTGGGGATCGGTTTGAGGCAGAAGGCCTTTCAGGCCTCCCTGAAGATGCCAAATAGATGCTGTACCACTGAGATCTATCCTCTGCTTAGTTTCATTATGCAACAAGGTACTTGACTCAATGCTTGCCTCAAAGGCTTCTCTACACATTTTGCAACAGATGAAGCGCTGGGTTGAAATGCCATGGGGGGATCCACTTTCAGTCTGGATGGCTGAAGACGATGCAGGTGTTTAAGACAGTGATTAAGCATCAAAGTCAACAGGGATGATTTTCACTAAGGCAGAACAAGGAAAAAGTAACAGCAACTTCTTAAACATAAACATTTGCATATGTGGTAATAAATGTTATATTTATGATTGGGATTTCCTGGTTGAGATTGGACTTGACATTCACTTGACTTGAAGCTGAAACAGTGCAGCTAAAACAGGAGATATCTTGTCTCTCTAACAGGAAGGACCACCTTCATTGAATCGAAATGAAAACTTGCAAACAAGGTCAGATGACTGTAATGAATCAAAGTAAACAATAAAACTAAAATAAAAAGTTTGGCAGATGGCCAATCTAAATAATGCAGGATAGGAGGCTAAATAATCTGATCTGGACTTCATGGTTAAGCACCTTGATAGTATTATTTTAGAAGTATGAACAATCTTTTTTGTTTCTGTTCTCTTACTATTGAACTTTTTCTTCCTATTATGCTTAATAATGGATGTGTATATGCATATTTGTGTGTGTGCGTGTGTTAATGTGAACTAGTTGTGCAGGCAATTGTGCACATTCTTGCAAAGGGACAAAACATATGTTCCAATAAACAGTGAAATACACAAACTGCTTAATCAATTAATATTTTCTTCCCTGGATCCAGGTAAAATCTGTCACACCCAAATCTCACTAGAAAAAATGAACTTTGGTTATATTAGTAACTTGTCATATTTAACTTGATTTAAAAGGTATGATTGATAAGTAGTCCACAAGTGATATGTCAGAGATGTGTAAGCAGGGTCTCTGATATAGTAAAAGGTAAAGGTTCTCCCCGCACATTTGTGCAGTCATGTCCGACTCTAGGGCTGGTGCTCAACTCCGTTTGTTAGCCGAAGAGCCAGCGTTGTCCGAAGACACTTCCACGGTCATGTGGCCGCATGACACGCGCAGAACGCTGTTACCTACCCACCAAAGTGGTACCTATTAACCTACATGCATTTGCATGCTTTCGAATTGCTAGGTTGGCAAGAGCTGGAGCTAGTGCGGGAGCTCACTCCGCACACAGGTCTAGGGATTCGAACCTCCGAACTTGTGATCTTCCGATCGACAAGCCTGGCATCTTACCCGCTGAGCCACCACGCCCCTTATCTGATATAGTATTAGGCAATTATGTAATAACTAAGCATACTCTTTTTGCATGAGGAATGTGATAAGGTTTCACAATCAGGTGGAATCTACAGTGATAACCTATTTATTCCTGCATATTAAATGATCAATTTGCTTTTATTGTAAATACTGTAGTTTCCTTGCAAAGAATCTAACATTTTGCTGCCTTTATAGACGGGACTATCTGTAGGAGCATAAGCAAGAAATTATGGAGGGCTCTTGCCCTCATAATAATTCATAGGGGGCATGGTGGCTCAGCGGGTAAGACGCCAGGCTTGTCGATCGGAAGATCGCAAGTTCGAATCCCTAGCCCTGCGTGCGGAGTGAGCTCCCGCACTAGCTCCAGCTCTTGCCAACCTAGCAATTCGAAAGCACGCAAATGCAAGTAGATGAATAGGTACCACTTCGGTGGGTAGGTAACAGTGTTCCGCACGTGTCATGCCGGCCACATGACCGTGGAAGCGTCTTCGGACAACGCTGGCTCTTCGGCTAACAAACGGAGATGAGCACCGGCCCCTAGAGTCGGTCACGACTGCACATACGTGCAGGGGGAACCTTTACCTTTTACTTGCCCCTTCAGGTATGTAAATGTATTTGTGTGTGTGTGTTCATGTGTTTCCTGGAAAGATGGTTGCCTTCAATAATTTATGCTGGGAAGTGAACAGATTTTCCCCCCACTATTTTATATTAATTAGGCAGGATTGGGTCACTTGTGCCTCAGGAAGGGGGAGAGAAAGATGTTCAGAAAACAGTTGAAAACATTCTTCTGAAGGATATGCTTAGTGAGCTTCTGGAATCATTGGAAATAAATGCTTTAAAGTATCCCAAACAAATATTGCCCTAATCCAGTTCCGAGAATTGCCTTTCCGGGTGTGCTCTTCTTTCGGAGGCTGGTAGATATAACTGGCAGTCCAACTGAAGCTTTGGCATACCTTGTTGAAGGGAAGGAAAGTCCAAGTGCAGAGATGGGGCTATATCTTGGTACTCACTGTTTTCACAGGAGCTAGGCACATATGAAAGCTACTCAAGTGATTAATGTGCCTTGAGAAGTGACTGTCTGCAGTAATTGTAGGGATGGGGGGGAAAAAGAGTTGGAGGTTCAAAACCCAAGGTTTGCTTGTTTTGTTATGCTGGTGTATTTCTATTTGTATTTCTAACTTTCTAGTATAGTGTTTCTCAACCTTGGCAACTTCGAGATGTGTGGACTTCAACTCCCAGAATTCCCCAGCCAGCATGAATTCTGGGAGTTGAAGTCCACACATCTTAAAGTTGCCAAGATTGAGAAACACTGTTCCAGTATATTGTTTTAGTGGGGAAAAAACCCCAAACAAACAAACGAACAAAAACAGTATAAATAAATAATTACATAATGAAACACAGCATGTTCTCTGAAACAAAAGTGTTCAAACTGCATTTGATTTATTTGGTTCAAGGATTTGTACTGTATTTCTCCTGGTGTTATTGCCATGAGAGTTGAAATTCTTAACATACCCACCTTGGTGAAAGAAGACTAATGAAGAAATGATCCATCCAAAGTCACTCTGAAAGTTTTTTAAAGACTTGAAATTACCAGCTAGTGGCAAACTACTGATTTCCCTTTCCTATAGCCAATGCTATTGTTCCCTTCTCTGCTCTTTAAGTTTATTTAGGGGGGGTTGGATAATGATTTTACACATTTGCCACCTGTTTTCTCTAAACCATGTTTAGGAAGTTGTAGCTCAATTGTTCACCAAAATGGTCCTAACTATCTGTCTGGTGTCTATTAATCCAATAGAGCTTCCTTTTTAAAAAAAATAATAATAAGAATTTTATTAAGTTTAAAGCAAAGATAAAAATTACAAAAAAGCAAAAAACTACAAAAAGAAAGAAAACTAAAAAGTGTGAAACACAAGAAAAATTTTTTTTTAAAGATTACATAAAGAAATGACTTCCAACACCAAGAATATACAGCAATTTCTTTTTTTAATATATTTTATTAAATTTTAAGTATACATAAATAAAAGATTGAAAAGGAAAAAGAAATAGAAATACAAATCAAAGAAAGAAAAAAGTGTAGTAAAGTAAATAGAAAAAGAGAAAGATGAAACATAGAAATTAGTCAACTTCCGATTTATCTCTGATCTTAGTAATTTAAAAATTAATCTCTTTCATGCTAGTACTATATATAACATTGTAAAACATTTCCTGTCTAATATATCAATTTATATATGTTTTAATCTTCAAAACCCCATATAAGCTTTGCCCCTCCTGCATTTTGCAAATAGTCCGTTAATGGTTTCCATTCTTTAAGAAAGTAATAATTTGTATTTTCTTTTAATAAACATGTCAATTTATCATTTTCTGCCATGTCCATTACTTTTAACATCCAGTCCTGTATCGTAGGTATAATCTGATTTTTCCAATTTTGTGCATATACAAGTCTTGCTGCTGTAACCATATATTGCATAATTCTTGTAAATTTCTTTCCTATTTGTTCTTCTAATATTCCCAATAGAAATAGTTCAGGTTTAAATGGAACTCGAATTTGTAGAATATTTTGCATCAATGAGTGTATTTGAGTCCAAAACTTCTTTGCAATCTCACATGTCCACCACATATGGTAAAATGACCCCTCTTTTTTTTTACATTTCCAACACAAGTTGGAAACATTTCCATACATTTTAGCAAGTTTTTGTGGGGACATATACCATCTGTACATCATCTTATAGAAATTTTCCTTCAAATTATAACACAAAGTAAATTTTAATCCTTTAATCCACATATCTTCCCATTGTTGCATTTGAATATTATGACCAATATTTTTTGCCCATTTGATCATGCAGTCTTTAACTTGTTCCTCTACCATTTCACCTTTTAACAATAATTCATACATTTTAGCAATTAAATGGTCATCTGTCTCACATAGTTGTATCTCAAATTCTGATTTAGTTTGTTCAAATTCAATTTCTTTTTTGTCAGATTTAATTTTTTCTACTAATTGCATATATGAAAGCCATTGAAAAGTATATCCTTCTGAGGCCAATTCTTCTTTTGATTTAGTTTTATATTGTCCTTGTTCTTTTTTTAAGAAGTCTTTGTAAGTCAGCCATTTATCTTTAACTCTTACTTCTGTTCTATGAAATGCTTCTTGTGTGGAAATCCATAAAGGTCTTTTATAACATAAAATTAGTTTATATTTATTCCAAATTCATAGCAAAGATCTTCTGATATAATGGTTTTTAAAGTCCACATTAACTTTCACTTTATCATACCACAAATATCCATGCCATCCGTATCTTAATTCATGACCCTCCAAATTCAATAGTTTTTCATTTTTCAAAACTATCCACTCTTTAATCCATACCAAACAACAAGCAACATAATATAATTTCAGATCCGGTAGACCCAGTCCACCTCTTTCCTTTGAATCTTGTAAGACTTTATATTTTATTCTTGGTTTTTTTCCTTGCCAGATAAACTTAGAAATATCTCGCTGCCATTGTTTAAAAGGTTCTTCTGATGCCAGTATAGGTAGTGTTTGAAAAAGTTATAAAATTCTTGGCAAAATATTCATTTTAATTGCTGAAATTCTACCTAATAATGATAATTGTAATTTTTCCCATTGATCCAAATCTTTTTTAATATCTGTCCAAAGCGGAATATAATTATTCTTAAACAATTTAACATTTTTAGTTGTTAAATATACTCCCAAATATTTTACTTTTTCTTCCATTGAATATCCCATTATTTCTTTCAATTTCTCTTGTTGATGATAGTCCATGTTTTTAGTCAAAACTTTTGTTTTCTGTAAATTCACTTTAAACCCTGCTAATAATCCAAAGTCTTTCAATTTCTGAATCAATAATTCAATTCCATCTAGTGGATTCTCCAAAGTAAAGACTAAGTCGTCAGCAAAGGCTCTTAATTTATAAATTTCTTTTTTAACCTTAATACCATGAATAGCTTCATCTTGTCTAACATCTCTCAATAAAACCTCTAATACCAATATAAACAAAAGTGGAGATAATGGACAACCTTGTCTTGTACCTTTTTGAATTTCACATGGTTTGGTAAATTCTCCATTGATAATTATTTTTGCAAATTGGGGAGTATATATTGATCTAATCCATTTAATAAAATTTCCTCCAAAGTTCATATTTTCTAATACTTTAAACATAAAAGGCCAATTTAAATTATCAAAAGCTTTTTCAGCGTCTATAAATATCAGAGCAGCTTGTTTTTCATAATGTTGTTCCAGATATTCCAATATATCTAATATATTTCGGACATTGTCGCGGATCTGTCTCTTAGGCAGAAATCCTGCTTGATCTTGATGGATAAAGTTTTTAAGAATGTTTTTCATTCTTTCTGCCAATATAGTTGTAAATATAGTTGTAAAAATCTTATAGTCATTATTCCATATATTATTCCATATATATTCCATTATTCCACATATATAGACCATATATTGGTCTATAATTCTTAGTTAAAGTCAAGTCTTGTTGTTCTTTAGGGATCAATGTTATATGTGCTTCTTTCCAAGTTTCTGGCATTGTTCCTGTTTCCAAAATCGAATTCATAGTCATCTGTAAAGGTAAACATAATTCTTCTTCAAAACATTTATAATAAGCTGCTGACAGGCCATCCGGTCCTGGTGCTTTTCCACTACTAATTTTCTTGAAAGCCTTTACCATTTCCTCTGTTGTTATAGGATTGTTAAGCATTAACCTTTGTTGGTCATCAAGAACAGTTAATTTCTGTTTACTCAGATATTTTTCAATGTCCATCAAATTAACTTCTTGTTTTTTATATAGTTTTGAGTAATAATCATAAAAAGCTTCTTGTATATCTATATTATTCACCATAACTTTTCCTTCATGTTGTATTTTGGAAATTAAATTTTTTTGTCTTTGTTTCTGTAATTTATAAGCCAACCATCTACCTGGTTTATTAGCATGTTCAAAATATTTTTGCTTTGTAAATTTCATTTGAGTCTCTATCTCTTGTGTCAATATCATCGATATCTGTTTTTGTAAAAATTTGATTTGGGTAGGTAAAATATCATCCATTGGCTTATCTCTTAATCATATCTCTTTATTTTTATTTCATCTAAAATCAGTTGAATTCTCTCTTGTTTCTTTCTCCTCATTTGAGCATTATATTGAATAAAGTAACCCCTCATATATGCTTTACTGGCATCCCATACAATCTGAGTATTGGTGCCTTTGTTTGAATTCAATTGGAAATATTCCCTTAACTTTTTTTTGCATGCTTCAACTATATCATTTTTCCGAAATATTGACTCATTTAATCTCCATCTAAATACATTCCTTTTTCCTTTAGCAGTCAACATTACTGGATTATGATCTGAAAGAGTCTTAGGTAATATTTCAACTTTACTAATATCCATCATTAGGCTTTTAGATATCAAAATCATATCTATTCTAGAATGTGATTTAAATCTTTCTGAGTAGTAGGTATATTCTCTAGAAGTCCCATTCATAAGTCTCCATATATCTTGTAAATCCAACATCTATTTTAAGTCAAAAAATGTTTGTGGCAATTTTCCCTGTGTACTCTTCACTTCTTTTTGTGATTGTTTATCCATCTTAGGGTAGATTACTCCATTCCAATCACCCATAAAACACCAATTTTCATAGGTTTGGTCCAAAAGTTTGTCCATCAAGTTTTTATAAAATACTTCTTTATCCATATTCGGTGCATAAAGTCCAACAACCAATGTTTTAGTTCCTTGTATGTTTATTTCAACTGCAACATAATGTCCTTCGTCATCCGTTAATATCAATTTTGGATTTAACTTTGGTTGTATATACAAAACTACCCCCTTCGTTTTTTTATTTCCAGCTGAAATAAATTCTTCTCCAAGTTGTTTTTGAATCAGGTATTTAGTGTCTTTTTTGCAAATATGAGTTTCTTGTAAGCAAATTATATCCAATTTCAGTTTTTTCAAAAAAATGAAAGATCTTCCTTCTTTTCTGTGGCGCATTAGTTCCATTTATATTCCATGTCAGATATTTATAATCCATAACTGTTTTGGTGGTTAAAGTCCCTTTTTCAAGTCCAGACCTGCAGCTCCCATCTCAGATAAATCTTCTTTCTTCTTCTTGTCTTTAGATGTCGCTCCTCCCTCTTCCAAGTCTTCAGTTGGCACACCCATTTCTGTCTTATATTTTTCTAAAAATGCTTTTGCTTTTAAAATGGAAGTTATTCTGAACTTCTGCCCTTTGAACATAAAAGATACACCTTCTAATTTCTCCCATCTAAATGCAATATTATGTTGTTTTAATTTGTCTGTAAGGAAGGAGTAATCTCTTCTTTTCCTTAATATTCTCAAAGGTATTTCTTTTAATATCATTATTTCTTTCCCTTCTATATTTAATCTGTTATTGTAATGTTTCTTCAAAACTTGTTCTTTTACCACTTTTCTCACAAAATATATTAGTATATCTCTAGGTACGTTATTTTCTCTTGCATATCGTGAGTTCACTCTAAAATTTTTATCTATTTCCAAATCTAGATCTTGTTCTTTTATCTCTAAAAATTTAGCCAATTCAGTTGTAATCCTTTCTCTTACATCTTCATTTGCTTGCTCAGGAACTGCTCTCAATCTCAAAATATGTTCCTTCTCTCTCATTTCCGCTAATGCTGTGATGTCTAAATTGTGTTCAATTTCTTTGGTAACATATTCTGATTTAATCTCTAATTCTTGCATCTGACCTTGTGTACCTTTAAGTTCTCCTGACAGAGAGTTCACAACTTCCATAACAGTTTGTATTTCTCTTTTAAACTCATGCTTTATCTCCTGTGTGATTTCCTTTTTCATATCTTCCATCTTTTTGTCTATCTTCTTATCTAAGGATGCAATTTATTTTTCCATCTGCTTATTTTGCTGGCCCAAATTGGCTGATGAATCTTCCACTTTCTTATTTAATGCTGTAATTTGTTCTTCCATCTGTTTATTTTGCTGGCCCAAATTGGCTGATGAGTCTTCCACTCTCTTGCTTAATGCTGCAATTGCTTCAAGGATTTTTTTTGTTTCCGATAGTGGAGTTTCCGTTGTTGGAGCAGATGTCGCAGGTTCAGTAGATGCTCTCCCAGCCTCTTTTTCCTTATCTCTATCTCTCCTCTTCAATACCACCGACGCCATGGTGTAGACAGTTTTCCTGTAAAAGAAAAAAAAAGAGAGGAGAAGGGGGGGGAAAAGGGAGGGGGGAGAGAGAAACTAAAAATAAAAAATACAAAAATAAAAAAGGCAATAAGGTAAAGGTTCCCCCCGCACATATGTGCAGTCGTGACCGACTCTAGGGGCCGGTGCTCATCTCCGTTTGTTAGCCGAAGAGCCAGCGTTGTCCGAAGACGCTTCCATGGTCATGTGGCCGGCATGACACGTGCGGAACACTGTTACCTACCCACCGAAGTGGTACCTATTCATCTATTTGCATTTGCGTGCTTTCGAATTGCTAGGTTGGCAAGAGCTGGAGCTAGTGCGGGAGCTCACTCCGCACGCAGGGCTAGGGATTCGAACTTGCGATCTTCCGATCGACAAGCTGGCAATAGTTACAGCCAAAAAGGGACTATTTAAAAAAAAAATTCCAAAAAGTAAAAACAATCCTTTAAAAATAATTGTCTTCAAAATTCATTTGTAATCCATTAGATTACATTTGGAATAAGGTAAATAAGTCTATATAATCTCAAAGCAAAATGTAAAGCAACAGATGGCAGCTTTTTTCTTTTTTCCCCACTATAGTCAAAACAATCCTAGATAAAGTAAACAGTTCCAAAGTTTATCATGCCCACTGGTACTCTTCAATCCAGCCAAAAGTAACCGAAGTAAAAAAAGTTATAGTAGAATTATTTGCAATATATAAAAAGAAAAAAAAGCAACAATAATCCAAATCACTTCTTCTCCCAAATTACCTATTAAAAAGTCCAATTCTGTATAATAAGTCCAAACAGAATTTAAAACAGGGCTTGTAAAATAAAAAGAGAATTTTCCCCCCAGCAATATTCACCAAAGAAAAATAGAAGGCAGAATATTAATTATTCCATATAAAAACAAAGTCCAAATAAAATGTCTCCAAAATAAAAATGTATATAATAACCAAGAAATAGAAACTTTAAATCCAAGTAAAAGTAAAAATAATAGGCAAATCACTTTCCTTCATGGCAAAGTCAATTAACTTTTCATTCCCACCATTTGACAGTCTTTGACAGGAAAGAAAAAACCACTACTAGCAATTATTTAACAAGTCCAGAGATAAATCTTAGAGCTTAATAAGGCAATTAAAATTTAAAAGAAAACTAAAAAGTGCATCTAAAAGGTCGAGTGGGGAGCTACTTAACTTATTCAGCTTCGCGGCTTCCAGAGAGCTTTTTGACGATCCCAGCCACCTTTTGCCGCTTCAATCTGCCTTCCCCCATGGTGGAAATATGGGGGTCTGCAGAGAGTGGCAAATCTGGCAGCCCTTGTGGCAAATCTTCTGCTCACCCTCTCTCCGAGGGTGATTTTTCGGCGATTTTCTTCTTTTTAATCGCCGCTATTAGGAAACCGTGGAAACGAAGCTCGGAGCCTCGCTTCGCCGCTCCGCTCATCCCGACACCCAGAAGTGAAAGTGATATATATATATATATATATATATATATATATATATATATCAATTTCCATAATCAATCCCTTACTCTATATCAGACCAAGATCACATTATTTCTATAAATCATTCCATTAACACATTATAAAAATCACTAAATACAATTGCTCCTTCCCCTTATATTAAAAGAAAAAGAAATAGATAAACCTCCAAATCAACTTCCCGCCCAAAAAAATTTTGATTATTTCCTTCCTACCACTATTCTATATATTTCTGTCCACTATAATAAAAATCAGACTATAAAAATATATAAATTGTCTACTTTTATAATTAATAATACTATAACAATCTTAACCCTATTAAACCTAAAACCAGGCAATTATTATTATACCTTATAAATCTTAAAAATCAAACAAACCTTAAAAGCAATCCAGTAAATTTTAATCCAAATCATTAAAGAAAAATAGAATCACAAGCCTTAAAATCAATCCAGATGAACATTCTTAATTCTTTACCCCGCTTCAAAATATACCCAAGCATTTACATATCTCCATAATACACACAGGGCGTTTTTCATACAGAAATCAAACAGCCCAACTGCCCCCCTTAGGAACTCAGACTTCTCAGCAAAAAACCTCCCACAGAGCAAAACCTCTTCTTTCCCATAACATTCCATCAGAAAAACAACTCCATTTGTAATTTGCAACTCACACTGTCCCTTTAACCCCTTCAACACCAGAGTATAATTTTCATCTGGCATTTCATCAAAGGCATCAATCTCACTGTCAGTAGTAAAATCTTCAACTTCTTCCACAACATCTTCAGCCAGATGACACATTTTAAAGCTGATATTTTCCACAATGTCCCAAATATCTTGCAAGATAACTTGACAGGAATCAGAGAAAATCTGCTTAAGCTCAGAACAAAACTCTGAGAAAGTCTCCTTGAGATCCTCCATGTTACAGGGAGTAGATTACGGTGCCCCCTAGATACTTGACTACCAAAAGTAGGAGTTAATGAGTTAATGGAAAATCTCTGAAAGTTGTTGACACAAGAGAAAGTATGCTAACAAGCAGCTCCCCGGGAAATGAACAGAAAACTGAAGATTCGAAACAGCAGATTCAACGTGTAGGAAAATATTAAATCCTTCAAATTCAATACAAAAATAATAGCATGGAGGCAATTATTTATTCACAGTCCTCCTTAGTGTTTAGATGGGAAAACAAGCCAAAGGTTAAAAAGATTTTTAAAAATGAATCCAGAAGTAACGATAGGCACCAAGAGAGTTCGCTTCTTCTTGCTGTAGAAAGCCTCTCTTAGGGTACATAAACTTGAAAAAAAAATACAAATTGGGTGGTTTAGAAATGGGGTGGCTCAACTAAGTAGCCTTTACTGCCTGAGCCCAGAAAAAAAGCCACATTGTCAGATCTGCCTGCGGAGCTTGCGGGCACAGCTGTTCAGTTGGCCATGTTCCCACCGGAAGTCCAAGCTTCCTAAAATTGGATGGGGAGTAGTTACACAACATTGAGAGCCCCTCTCAACCTGAGCATCTTCATTATGTCAACAAGTGCTCTGTGCGATATAATCATAGGTATCATCCTAAAAAAGAGAGATTGAAAAATTATCTTCTGTACTTTCCAATAATTCCAGTGCAACCAGCCCATGTTTTTTTCCCAACTGTTCTGCTGAAATGGTCAGCTATACCCTTAATAAATCTGCCAAATTCGGGGACTGAGTTTCATTTTCAGCAATCTCTAGAGTGGGGTTGGTATAAACCCACTCTATCATTTTATATTTTATGAATAGCCTGCAATACAGTATCTATGTTTTGCAACAGGGCCATTTTGAAGCTTTCGTGTAACTACCACAGAGCAATAGTTGGGAAAACAGAACCTGAATTAAGCTGTAACTCCATATGATGAAACCACTATATAAATAGTTTCAATATACTGTATGCTAGACTCTGCAAGAATCACTTCACCTGAATAGACAATACAATCATTTGGTCATGTGAATTAGCACTTCAGTATAAAAAGCAAAAGGAAGGGTTTTTTTTCCTGTACAGTTTTCAAAATTAAGAATATTTCCTCTGTGGAATTATTTTTCTAATTTGAAGGAATCTGTAACTTCCCTAATTTTGACCATGTTCACATGAACACTGAGATGAAAAGCCCGGTTAATGAGCAGGCTGCCATTCCTCCCCTCACTCCCACCCCCAATTATGCATAGCTCAGCAACCTGACCTTGTGGCTTTCTAGATCCCATATGGCCACTCTTTGGGGTTTTCAGAAGTGAGGATTTCTTATCTATAACAAATCATGCATGAAACTGGAGAAGATTTGCTATATAGTCCTAAGTATGTTGACTAGGAAGTAAGCCTCACTGAGTTCAGTTGAATTCGCTCTGTAGTGCTAAGAGTGGGAACTTGTAAGTGTCCATGTGTTACTAAACTAGAACTCCCACTATTCCATGTTCTGGAAGCTGCTTCTGATAGCTGTATCAGAAGCTCCAGGAGGGTTACAACCTTCTTATCTGCTGCTTAATGGTTAAGATTGTTGCAACCCTAAAGTCTGAGGGTCGTTTTAGCCAGTCAATGAGATATATGTGGATGGCGAAATGAAATATGAGGAATGCCGCACTATCCCATGTTGTTGTTGTTTATTTGTTCAGTCGCTTCCGACTCTTCGTGACTTCATGGACCAGCCCATGCCAGAGCTTCCTGTCGGCCGTCGCCATCCCCAGCTCCCCCAAGGTTGAGTCCGTCACCTCTAGAATATCATCCACCCATCTTGCACTTGGTCGGCCCCTCTTCCTTTTGCCTTCCACCTTCCCTAGCATCAGCATCTTCTCCAGGGTATCTTGTCTTCTCATTATGTGACCAAAGTACTTCAGTTATGCCTTTAATATCATTCCCTCAAGTGAGCAGTCTGGCTTTATTTCCTGGAGTATGGACTGGTTTGATCTTCTTGCAGTCCAAGGCACTCTCAGAATTTTCCTCCAGCACCACAGTTCAAAAGCATCTATCTTCCTTCGCTCAGCCTTCCTTATGGTCCAGCTATCACAGCCATAGGTTACTGCGGGGAATACCATTGCTTTAACTATGCGGACCTTTGTTGTCAGTGTGATGTCTCTGCTCTTAACTATTTTATCAAGATTTGCCATTGCTCTCCTCCCAAGAAGTAGACGTCTTCTGATTTCCTGGCTGCAGTCAGCGTCTGCAGTAATCTTTGCGCCTAGAAATACAAAGTCTGTCACTGCCTCCACTTTTTCTCCCTCTATTTGCCAGTTATCAGTCAAGCTGGTTGCCATAATCTTGGTTTTTTTGAGGTTTAACTGCAACCCAGCTTTTGCACTTTCTTCTTTCACCTTCGTCATAAGGCTCCTCAACTCCTCCTCGCTTTCAGCCATCAAAGTGGTATCATCTGCATATCTGAGATTGTTAATGTTTCTTCCAGCGATTTTAACTCCAGCCTTGGATTCCTCAAGCCCAGCACGTCACATGATGTGTTCTGCGTACAGGTTGAATAGGTAGGGTGAGAGTATACAGCCCTGCCGTACTCCTTTCCCAATCTTAAACCAGTCCGTTGTTCTGTGCTCTGTTCTTACCGTTGCTACTTGGTCGTTATACAGATTCTCAGGAGGCAGACAAGATGACTTGGTATCCCCATACCACCAAGAACTTGCCACAATTTGTTATGATCCACACAGTCAAAGGCTTTAGAATAGTCAATAAAACAAAAATAGATGTTTTTCTGAAACTCCCTGGCTTTCTCCATTATCCAGCGGATATTGGCAATTTGGTCTCTAGTTCCTCTGCCTTTTCTAAACCCAGCTTGTACATCTGGCAATTCTCGCTCCATGAATTGCTGGAGTCTACCTTGCAAGATCTTGAGCATTACCTTACTGGCATGTGAAATAAGTGCCACTGTTCGATAGTTTGAACATTCTTTAGTGCTTCCCTTTTTTGGTATGGGGATATAAGTTGATTTTTTCCAATCTGATGGCCATTCTTGTGTTTTCCAAATTTGCTGGCATATGGCATGCATCACCTTGACAGCATCATCTTGCAAGATTTTAAACAGTTCAGCTGGGATACCGTCGTCTCCTGCTGCCTTGTAATTAGCAATGCTTCTTAAGGCCCATTCAACCTCACTCTTTAGGATGTCTGGCTCTAACTCACTGAAAGCTATCTCCAATATTATTATCCTTCCTATACAGATCTATACAGATCCCATGTTGGATTGGGAAATTATTGCACACTGTTCACATCAGGAGGATAAATCCAGCCTGCATTTCCTCTGGGCTGACCTTGCCAGAAGCAGTTTGCAAAATCATTTTCCAGAATTCACTGGGAGGCAGAGGGCAGCTGTTCTTCCCATTGGAAAAGAAAGGTCAATAGCAACACTTCACCTGGGTCTGAGGGAAGGAGCTGATTCTCCGGAAGAGATTAGGACCCAACATTTTTGAGAAGTTGTGATCTACCAGTGTTATGGTCATAGCAGCCGGGGCCATGAGGGGGTCTCCAAAAACACACATGAGGCTTGCCTCATTTGTGGCAGGACCCTATGAAGCTTTTAATTATTAAAGAGTTTTCAGTTTATGAGCAATTGGGCAATTTTGTTCAAAAAGCAACGTAGAGGACTCTGGTTTTATTCCTAAATGGTCTAATGGAATGTTTGCTGGATGTGTTTCCTAATTATAATCACTGTCTCTTCTAATTGGCTCCTGCATCATATTAACATGAGTTCCCATGGGAAGTGCACGATAGAGCCTCACAGTGGCCTAAAAATTGGTATTTGCAATCATGCCTTGTTAATAATTGTCTCCAGGGCCTGTCCTCTCCTAATACTTCATGCTGGGTAACCAGAGATGAACAGAAACTGATAAGTAAAAGCACGGTGGCATCTTGCTGATAGGGTTACTTTGCAACATTCCCACTTCCAGAATTTCCAGTTGAGGATTTTCCTGTGTAAATGTCATGATATGGGAATCAATACCACTGAAGTCAGTGTGAATCCCGTATATTTATGTGCAGGAAGGGTTGCTATGAAGATAATTAGGATCAAATATGGTACATACTGTAAATTTTTACCTGAGATAGGTTGCCATGGTCTGGATTGAAACCTGGACTGGAAAAGATATAGTTTGGGTTCTAGCTTTACTAGAACTAATGACATAAAGTTATGTAATGTTGCATACAGTGCACTGACTCAGATTTTCAGAGGTTTTCAGCATTTTGTAGAATCATGACATTGTGTGGGACCTGTTGCTACACATGAGCAAATTTATCCATAATATACCTTAAGAGACAATATCATCACAGATAACTAACCAATACACTAACAAGATAAGCAACGACCTGCAGGATACAAGTAACATAGCATCAGAGATGCTCAACAGTTGAAATAACAGGTTCATTGCTATTCCGGATGCTCCCATACCTTCAGGTGGCATTTTAAGTGAGGAAGCTGCAAGTGCCAAATAGTTCCCTAAAATGCAAGAAGCTACACATAAGAATTAATTTTATGATGACTTCCGGTGGGGACATGGCAGACTGAGCAGCTGTGCCCGCGGGCTTAGTGGGCGGAACTGACAACGCGGCATTTTTTTTCGGGCTCAGTCAGGTTTTCCTGAAGCCCAGGAGTATTCTCCAGATGAAGGAAAACACCTGGAATCACCCCATCTGCCCTCAGGACGGCTGCTTGCAGCCAGAAGATCGCAAACAGCGTTTCACGTTTCACTGGTATGAGCTAGCTGGGAGGCTGGGACGTCATCATTTTCCAAGCCACGCTGTAGCCTTAAAGGGACACTAAGACCAGCCACCCCATTTCTAAATCACCAAATTTATATATTTTTTAAGTATGCATACTCTAAGAGAGACTTTCTACAGCAAGGAAAAACTGGCTGTCTTGGTGCTTATCGTTATTTTTGAGATTACTTTTCAAAAAATTCTTTTTTAAGTTTTGGAATTCATTTTCCTTCCAAATATAAAGGAGGATTGAGAGTAAACAATTGTCTTCCTGTTATTATTTTGGTATTAAATTTGAAGATATTAGCATTTTCCTACATGTTGAATCAGCTGATTTAAACCTTTAGCTTTCTGCTTCTACTTTCCCTTGGGAACTGTCTGCTTATTTCACTTTCACTTTGTGTAAACATACTTCAGAACTTTTCCATATCTTTGACTTTCGCTGGTTAAGTTTCTAAGGGGTGCCATAATCTACTGTGTGAGACATGGACGATTTTAAATAGATTTTTTCTGACTTCCATCAAGATTTTAAACAGATCTTTTCTGACTCCTATCAAGTTTTTATACAAGACCTTCAGGACATTGTAGAAAATATGAGCTCTAAAATGTGTCATCCGGTTGGGGATGTAGTAGATGAAATTGAGGAATTCAACAGTGATAGAAATGTTTCTTCTAAGAATGAGATTGGGATTTCTTTTGAGATGCTGGATGAAGATTGGATAGTGGAGTTGGAGAAATTTAATGGAGAGAGGGATCTGCAAGCAATAAGTAAAATTGACTTTTTGGTGAAATGCCATGAAAAATAGGGAGTCATTATGTATGGGAGTATGTCGATGAAGGTTCTCAGTCATCCAGGTGGAACAGTCTGTGGCTTGAATCATGTCAACTGGATTTCTATTTTCTCAGTAGAAACGTTTCACTCCTTATCCAAGGAGCTTCTTCAGTCTGAGTAAAGTTAGTAAGGGAATCTTTAAATATGTTTCTAGGGTGGCTGTGTGACCTTGCACCTGGGGCTAGGTCATGGTTATTTTGAGATGTTTATTTCTAAGTCCCTTTATCATCTAAAGGAGGATCGTTAAGATTACCCTGCTGCTGTTGAGCTTGCGAAATGGTCTTAATCTTCCTAGGCACAGAAGACAAAGCAGGAAGGAAGATAGGGGAAAGGTTATGCCTGAGGCCCCCACCTCTATTCAAGGAAGGATTTTCCAAGTTGGCATAAATGGATTCCTTGACCCCTCTCTCAAACCACCTATCTTCTCTGTCTAAAATGTGAACATTAATGTCCTCAAATGAGTGTCCTTTTTCCTTTAGATGAAGATAAACTGCTGACTCTAGTCCTGTGGTGTTACTTCTCCTGTGTTGGGCCATCCTCCTGTACAAAGGTTGTTTGGTTTCTCCAATGTAGAGTTCAGAGCACTCCTCACTGCACTGGATTGCATAAACTACATTGCTTTCCTTGTGTTTTGGAGTTTGATCTTTGGGGTGTACAAGCCTCTGTCTCAGTGTGTTGGTGGGTTTGAAATATACAGGTATGTGGTGTTTGCCAAATATCCATTTTATCTTTTCAGACACGCCAGCCATGTAAGGAATGACCAGGTTCTTCTGTTTACTCTGAGTCTCAGCCCTATCTGTCGCTGTTTTAGGTCTGGTAGACTTAGATTTAGTGAAGGCCCAATTTGGATATCCACAGGCCTTCAGAGCTGTTCTCAGGTGCTGATTTTCATTCTTTTTGCAATCCATGGAGGTGGGGATGGTTTCTGCTCTGTGTGATAATGTCCTGATGACTCCTAGTTTGTGCTGCAGTGGATGGTGGGAGTCAAACATCAGGTATTGATCTGTGTGTGTGGGTTTCCTGTAGATCCCTATTTCTAGCTTGCCACCGGTCCCAATGAGGACTTCACAGTCTAGGAATGCCAGTCTGTTGTCCTTGGTGTCTTCTCTGGTGAACCTAACGTTGGCATCTATAGTGTTTATATGGTCCGTGAAGGCCTGTACTTCCTGGGCCTTGATTTTGACCCAGGTGCCATCCACATACCTAAACCAGTGGGTGGGCACCGTTCCCTGGAACATGTTGAGTGCTTTCTTCTCCACTTCTTCCATGTATAAATTGGCCACAATGGGTGACACAGGAGAACCCATGGCACAGCCGTGTTTTTGTCTGTAAAAGTCACCTCTGTATGAGAAATAAGTGGTGTTAAGACACAGGTCCAGAAGATGGCAGATCTGGTTTGGGTTGAGATGGTTTCTCCTTTCAAGGGTGCTGTCCTCTTCTAGTCTCTTCCTGACAGCGGATAGAGCATGATTGGTGGGGATGCTGGTGAAAAGGGAGGACACATCGAAGGAGACCATAGTTTCATCTGTATCCAGTTTCAGGATCTTTGCTTTGGAAACAAATTCTTCCGAATTTTGGATGTGGTGTTCAGAGTGTCCAACTAGAGGTGCTAGTATGGTAGAGAGGTGTTTGGCAATGTTGTATGTTACCGAATTAATGCTGCTGACTATGGGTCGGAGGGGTGTTCCTTCCTTGTGGATCTTAGGAAGTCCGTAGATGCAAGGGATGGCTTCTCCAGGATACAGACGGTGGTAGGTAATCCTATCGATGGAGCCATCATGTTCCAATTGTTTCAAACTGTCTATTACCTTTTTCTTGTAATTGCTGGTGGGGTCTCTTTTCAGTTTTTCATATGTATGGTGATCCTCCAAAAGTGAGGTAATTTTATTGTGGTAGTCTGCAGTGTTTAGAACCACTGTACATCTTCCTTTGTCAGCAGGTAAAATGGTGATGGTTTCATCTTTGCTGAGGGCTGTCAGGGCTCTCCTCTCTTGGACGGTAAGGTTGGGGGGAGGAGGCTGAGCACTGGACAGAGCTGCAGATATTTTAAGCCGCAGTTGTTCCGCTTCCTCAAAAGGTAGGTGGTTGTTGTGGATGGCAGATTCTGTGGCTGTAATGAGCTCCACCACCGGAACTTGCTTGGGAGTGATGGCAAAATTAAGACCTTTGGCTAGGACATCTCTCTCTGGCTGGGTGAGTTCTTTGTCTGAGAGATTTTTCACCCACATGTTCTTTTTGTCCTCTGTGGTCCTGTTGTTGTTGTTCCTCCCAGCGGTTTCTCCAGTTCCTTGTTTCTGCTTGCTGCGAGAATGGGAGGTTGCTGCTTTGTATGGGAGGTTTTCTGAAGAGAAGTTGGAATTTTTGAGGGGGGCAGTTGGGTTGTTTGATTTTTTAAAAAGAAAAACTCTGTGCACATTGTGGGGATATGTAAATGCTTTGGTTTATTTTGAAGTGGGTTAAGGGTTAAAGAATGTTTATCTGGATTGCTTTTAGGGTTTGACTGATGTTATTTGTTTTTAAGGATATGGATTAAGATTATTAGGGTATTAAAAAGTTTATTTGGATGGTTTTAAGAATTTGATTTAAGGTCATTATTTCGAATTGCTTTTCTTTTTTCGGTTTATTAAGATTAAGATTATTAAAACTGTTGTATTATTTAGTATAATGGCAGACAATTTATGAGCTTTTTAGTTTGATTTTTAGTATAGTAGACAGAAATGTATAGAATAGTTGTAGGAAGGGAATAATTAAATAAGTGTTATTTTGGGTGGGGGCAAAGTTGTTTAGGAGGTTTATATGAATTTTTTTTTCTTTATTTTAATATAAGGGGAGGGAGTAACTGTACTTAGTGATTTTTATAATGTGCTAAAGGGGAATGATTTATAGAAATAATGTGATTTTGGTTTAATATAGAGTAAGGGATTGATTAAGGAAATTTTTTGTATATCCTTGCTGTTAAAAGTCACATCTTTCTGTAATGTTGAAAAAAAATTCTTTTGAGTTTTCACACCTTTTTAGTTTTTCTTTTTTTCTAATTTTTTTGTTTTTTCGTAGCTTTCATCTTTCTTTTCAAACTTTATAAAATTCATAATAATAATAATAATAATAATAATAATAATAAAGAATTAATTATATGATATGAATTGGCCATCATAAGAACTAGGCATGTCCAAGGCCCATCTCAGTCCAGCACTTTGTTTTTCACAGAAGCCTCTGGGGTGCTCCCATTCAGTTAGGAGACCCATCCTTCCAGTCTCCTTCACTGGATGGTCCCCGGTCTTAATGTTTTCCAAGGAGAAAAACGTCTCTCTGTCTACTTTCACCATGCCATGCATGATGTTATACTTCTCAACAATATCCTCCCTCAGTTGATTTTTCTCTAACATGAAGAGTCCCAAACAATCTAGCCGTTTCTTGTAGGGAAGGCATTTGTTCACTCTGGTTGCCCGCTTCTGCTCTTATTTCAGCTCAATTATATCCCTTTACAAGTGTGGCAAGCAGAAATATACACAATATTCCAAGTGGAAATGTAACATAGATTTGTATAAAGGCATAACAATGTTGGCATTTTATTTTCAATCTTCTTCCTAAGGGTCCTTATAAGGGGAGATTCAGTAATTTTTTCCAGTTTCATCATGCAATTTCAACCAATAGCCTGTATGCTGCCTCCCAAAATCTTGTGGGATATCAGCAAGGACCTTCTCATGAGATCTCTTGATTTTGAGCATTCTTGCATGAGATCTCATGGAAAATTGTTCAAAATGTGAGCTCTCATGTGAGAGTGCCCAAATCTCATGAACGCTTGGTATAAATCCAGGAAGTTAGGAAGTCTGGTGGATGCTATATTGCCAACCCCTGCTTTAAGGAATGTAAAAGTTTCCTATACACTCAAATGATTGCACTATCTAGCTATCAAGATTACATTCCTTTTTTAAAATCTCAGTTTGTATTGCTGTAGAGCAAAGCTTTCCAAACTGTGTGTCGCGACACAAAAGTGTGTCGCCACACACAGCGTGGTGTGTCGCCACACCACCCGGAAGCGGTGGCGCGCGCGTGCACAGCGGCCGCCATGCACGCGCGTGCCGCCGCATGCCCCCCGCGCCGCCGCACGCCCCTCCCGCGCCGCCACCGGGCACGCGCGCGCCACCGCACGCCCCCCGCGCCGCCGCCGTGCGCGCGCGCCACCGCACGCCCCCCCGCGCCCCCCGTGCCCCCCCGCGCCGTTGCCGTGCGCACGCGTGTCGCCGCCGCCGCCGGGTGTGTCGCCAGCGGCGGCACTTTGGAAAGCCCTGCTGTAGAGGGTGAAATCTGACAAAATATTAAATGAATGTATCCCTTTAACATGTCTGAAATCTTTCATTGAAATAGCAAGCGGTAGGGGACTTTTAGCACTAAGACCATACCATTTCTGGAGAGGGGTAACTCTTTTCACCTGTTTTGCACCCTTGATGAATTCAGACTCCAGAAAAAGTTATTTTATTTTCACACGGCATCACTGTAGCACACAAACCAACACAAACCATTCAGAACATCGTAAGTAACCCAAAAGGACCAGTAGCCCAAGAAGAAAAAACAGGAGTTATCTACAACATACAGTGTAAGGACTGTAACAGCCACTATGTAGTGCGGATCCAGAATTGGCCTTTATAGCCACTTACGGATCCACCGTTAACATTTTACCTTTGGAAGACAATCTTACTCGGCTACGAGTGATCGCCAATGACAGACTGGCAGAAGACTAGCAGAACGCATCCACGAACACCAACTAGCAGTCAGAAGACACGATGAAAACTCCTTAATCTCACAACACATGGACAGACTTAACCATACTTTCAACTGGGAAACTGTGAGCATCTTAAACCAAGCCAAATCCAAAAACACTAGAGAATTCCTGGAAGCTTGGCACTCAGACAAAGCAGCCATCAACAGACACATAGAGGTAAACAACATTTACATACCATTCATAAGAGACAATAGAAAAGCCAGAAGACCAGAACACCTCCTTGCCAGCAATCAACACCCAGATATGCAAAGATTAACACCAGGATTAGCCTGGCAATGAAACATCTGCAAAAAAAAAAACAAGGCTCAGAGAGCACCAAGGACGCCACAAAAGTTATTTATCCTGGCAGAGAAGCTGTCATTAGCATTTTTGGGGGGAAAGAAGGATTTCATTAGGGAGGATGAACCATAGGGATCCTTATCTAAAATACTTCTAACCCTGACCCCACTTCAGCCAGGGCTGCTATAAATGGTGGATGCATAGTTGCATTTTCTCTTGTCCAATTTAGCTGTCAGATACGATTTGCCTTTCTTTCCATCCCAATGACCTAGGGCAGGGGTGGGGAAACTTTTTTATGCCAGGGGCCATTTTGACATTTATAACATCACTCGAGGGCCAGGGGGCGGGGTTTGAGGGTGGGAGCCAATCATGCGGAAGTGGGTGGGGTTTGCAGGTGGGAGCCAATCACGTGGAAGGGGGCGGAGTTTGCGGGCGGGAGCTAATCTTGTGGAAGGGGGTGGGGCTTGCGGGCAGGAGCCAATCGCATGGAAGGGGGCGGGGTTTGCGGGCAGGAGCCAATTGTGCGGAAGGGGGCGGGGTTTGCGGGCGGGAGCCAATCACGCACACTTAGGGCCTGCTGCCGCCATGCCCGCCATGCCCACTGCAGTGCCCGCCGCCACCATGCCCGCCACCACGCACACCATGCCCGCTGCCGCGCCTGCCCCCACCAAGCCCACCATGCCTGCCGCCACACTGGCTGCCATGCCCAGCATGCTCGCCGCCACGCCCAGCATGCCTGCCATTGCGCCTGCAATGTGGAAGAGCCACACTCAAGGGGCCAAAGAGCCGCATGTGGCTCGCGAGCCGCGGTTTGCCGACCACTGACCTAGGGCATTAAAAGACTCTACTAGAGTGGGTGACTGTAATAAATTTAATAAATAATAATAAATGGCTACGTGTTAAAGTTAAAGATGGGGAGAATAACTGCAGGATGCATTTTGAAGCATCCCTAAAGTCCAAACAGGCTGGTACTCACCTATTTAATCTGAAAAAAAGTATGTATATATGTCCATCCGTGTTTTCTATATTCATTAACATATATCAGTGCTAAAGTTAATAACAAATCACAGCTCTTCAGCATGATATTTATTATTATTAATTATGTAAAAATAGCACCTGTTTCATGTTCACATGCAGAATTTTATTCCCCTGTCTTGAGCACCCCCGAATGGATCCAAATGGGACATATCTGGGGAGACATTTGGACACATCCAAATGGCACACAAAATGATCCAAACAGGTCACATTTGGGGAGCTAGAAGAAACCAAGTCACTAGCCTCTGGAGATACCTGTGTCAGTATTTTGGAGGCCCCAGCTCTTTGCAGCAAGTTTTGGGGGCACAGCCATCCATCCTTGTGGCAAAACAGGCAAAGATCACTTTCCTCCCTGTTCATCTGGCAAAAAAGTGGAATCAGAAAAAGCTGGACAGGCAGCCTTTTAGCTCATTTGGTAACAGACTTAAAATCATTTATGTACAGCCCACTTGTGAATAACATGGATAAAGAGGTGTTCCTTTGTCTTTCATATAGGGAAGTGCTCTGTGTCTCTGCTAAGTGTCTTTTGCTTATGCCTTTTCATATGAAGCCAGTGTGGTGTAAGGGATGAAGTGTTCAGTAGGAGGAGGCAAAGGGAGAAATTAGTTACAAATCTTATTCAGCCATGAAATTCATTGAGTAACATTGGGCTAGGCAGACTCTCTAAAAATAACATTACTCAGTCACATTTATGCCTTTCTGAAATACTGAAGCCCCACCATGGCTGAAACCCAGAAGCTGTGTGTGTGTGGAACTGAGTTAAACTACGTTAAAATTGTGCTGGTCATCCACTTCATCCCTTAAAATCAACTACAATTGTATTGGATTGATCTATCAATTGATTTTTTAAAATTACTTCTTTTAGGTCAGCACGCCTCTCTGTTTTCTTTTCAATCTTTCCGCAAAGCTCTCCTCAATCTACCCATACCAACATTTTGGCTCTAGTCTCAGTTTTACTGCTCTTTTCCCTGCCTTCTATTGAGATAAATGCATGCCAGGTTGCCCCTTCTTATCTGGTCACACTGTGTTCTCTGAGTGAATTTTTGGCCTGGGATAGTGTGTGTATATGTTTACATTTCATATGGGTTTTTTTTTAAAAAAATCTAACCAGAGATAGACAGTACATAATGTCTTCAGGCCAGGATGGTTGCACAGAAGATAAGGGATATGTAGATGCCTGGCAAACAAAGTTACGTGGCTTGCACAGCATTGGCTGTGAACAAAACACGTACTTTTATAAATAAATAAATAAATAAATAAATAAATAAATAAATAAATCTGTATCGACAATTATTTTCTGAGTAATTTCTTCTGATGAATTATCTTGAATGGAAACCAAGACCACCCTTTCTCAGCTAGATGGTAGCATTAGGTTGACCTTTGCTGATCTCCAAAAGCTAAGCAAGATTGCTTTTGGTTGGCCCTTGAATGGGAGATCCCCAGGGAATTCCAGGGTTATAAGCTAAACTGAAAACACATCTCAGAAGGTGGCCATAACAACCCCCTTCCACATCTCTGCCAAGAAAGTGCATGGATGACTCTATGAAGTCATGAGGTATTGGGCTTGACCCAAAGAAACATTGGCCTTACTTAACCTCTTTTTAAATTCATCAGTATTTAAAAAGGAGTTTCAGAATTCAAAGCATTAAAAGGGAAAATCAGGGGAAAACACCAATTGTGTACCAGTTTCTTCTACTGATGCTCTAAGCAGGGATGGGGTATTTTTTCATTAGCTGAGAAATGGCCCAGAGTCCCCTGCAACAATTTAAAATAATCTGGGGTGTACTTTCAATTTGTGCTCAATATCAATTTGTGCTCAATATCAATCATTCTCCTAAACCAGGTAGATCAGTGTGTAATCTAGTGGATCCTGCATGGTATTTTCTATTATGTATGGGGAATTTGCCCCATACTCAGTACAACAGTAATAAGCAGATAATGATAAAACCCAGCTCAAACCTGTGTGCCTAGAGGGGGAAAAAATGAGTTACTTAAATCTCCCAGCCAAAGTGTTTCTCTATTTAAGCCTTATTCCCCCAACTGCTGAGTATCATTCATTTGCTGATGATACTTATTTATGTATCGCTATCCCATGCTGGGCTGGGGTTGCTGTGAAAGTCTTTAGAGGCTGTAAGAGGCTCGATGTGTCCACAGACTCAAATTAAATTCCTGCAAGACTGCAGAAGATCAAACTGGCTTGACCCTAAGTTGGTTCTAGATGGAGTGATACTCCTCCTGAAAGATCAAGTGTGTGATTCAAGGATCTTCCTGAAGGTGTGGCTACTGGTTGAGCAGCTGATGGAAAAGATAACCAAGACAGCCTTTGCCTAACTCCTACTGGTGCACCAATTGTGTGTGTGTGGAGGGGATTTCCAACACTAACTCATGCCCTCATAATGTTGTGGCTAGACTACATTTTACATGGGATGAACCTTGAAGAAGACTTGGAAACTCCAGTTGGTTCAAATTGCAGCTGTCTGGCAGGGGACCGAAGGAGGTTGGTTTAATAATGTCACACTTATGCTGAAGCCACTGCCTTAATTACTATAAATGGTTTATGGGCCCAGTGCAAATTGCTGGTTTTGACCTTTAAAATTCTGCATGGATTGTCACCTATGTACTTACAGGACCATCTTACCCAACCAGAATCAGACTATTCTGTGTTTTTAATCCAAGAGGGGCTATTCTGTAGGTTCATGTAGGTTAAAGGGGTGGAGGGGCCAGAAGCATGTTTTCTTGGTGGTGGTGCCCACAATATAGAATATATTTCCTCCTTGCTTGTGTTCCATGAAGTCATAAAAACCATCTTATTCCAATGTTCTTTGACAGCTAACCTGGGTTGCCTTTGTGATTTTGATTTTTATACTACTTGATTTTATGCTATTACTATGTAGACCACAGTGAGTCATGAGAATTTAGGGTGGCAGAAAAACATTGAAATAAATAAATAAATGGTTGAGTTTGCAAAACATATTTAATTATAGGTTGTGAGTTAACCCATTTTCTGGATTCATATGGTAACTTATCAAAAGGGTTGGGTTCACACATGAACTTAAATCTCTCTCTCTCTCTCTCTCTCTCTCTCTCTCTCTCTCTCTCTCTCTCTCTCTCTCTCTCTCACACACACACACACACACACACACACACACACACACCCATACCCTAACTACAATTAAAACTAACCAAGCATAGCATATTAAGTGAATGCACCTGCTAGGTTTTAAATGACCTGCATCTTCTGTAATACCAGCTACTGTGTGGTAAAACAGGACCCAGAAGCATTCTTCTTTGTGACTGTCATTTGGGCAATGAGATTTTGAACAAGGTGAAACATCTAGCATTGCAGAACGCCATCAAAATTCTGATGAGATATAATCCAGGGGCAATTCTGGAATAGTCCACAGATAAGGAACGCAAAGGTTTCCAAGCATTTCACCCATCCCTTGTTGCAGAGAGATACCTGTTTCCCTGCCCCACCATTCAGGTGATGCTTGAAAAGGGTTGACATGTTCCCTAAACATTTTCCCCATAACAAGAGACTAATTTCTGCATAGCCATTCTTAGAGAAGAAGTAGCCCTATAGATGCATGTCACAGCAGGTTATCAAAGATGGGTTAGCTACTGACAGCCTGCTTCACTATTGTGCTGTGACTAAGGAGCAAGGAGATGGCACTGGGGAGGGAGAAGCCTTTTCCCACTGAAAGACAGCCCTTGCCACTTGAAAGGTAATAGCTTCTTTCATTGGAGTCCAAACAAATGATTTTCACTTGAGGAAGCTTTGCTAAAAAGTGACAACATACTGCAGTTCCTCCACCAATGTAGGAAATGGGTGGCTTCAGCAGTGAATGTATTTGTTGAGGCCAACAACAGGAAACATCTAATTTACTCCCTAGCAGGACCCCTCATTCCTTTTCTACCTTGTTTTTCCTGTGATTCTCTAGTGGTTAATTCTTGGCTGAGATTAGCATGAGGTTTACAAACATGAAAAGGAGTAATGACTCCCTTGTGGTTAAATGCCAGAATCATTTAGCAGCCAAGGCAGCACTTTTCCCTGGACCACCATCAGCCACAAGTGTGATTCCTTCCATCTCTCTCATCCCATAGGTACTCACTGAGACTACTGAGGTCTTAGGCTGAGTTATCTGTGGTTGGCTCCTCCTCACATACCCCCTCAAAAAAAATCCTGGTTTGGACAGCTTGTACACACCCAGTGGTGTTTGGGAGTCCATATTCAGGATTCATACTCCATGTTCTCTTCAACAACTGGAAATGGCAAAACTGGCAGATTTCTGAAGTTGAGTTATATCCCATGGTTAGTAATGGAAACAGGATTGGGTAATTTTAGACTGTATTTTCCAAGTTTTAGCTTACTACCGAACTCTGCAATTTGTATTATGCCTGAGCTGTTATCTCAGGCCTGATTTAGAAGCAACTCAACAGATTGCTCTTGAAGATATGAAGCTTTCAACAGCTTCAGTTCAATTAACAATCTTCCAGGGATTGTTCTTACCTAAAGGAGCAATGATGACTGCTCACAGTTTCTCCAACTTACATTGTTCTGATCATTTAAGAATGCAGAAAATAGTACTGTCAGCCTTCCCAGGCAGACCAGACAGGAAACATGACCAGATGAGCTAATTCTACTTTATTGTAAGGCTACATTAACAGAATTTTGCAAGTCTGAAAGTACAAATCTCTCACCATCTTTTACCACTTGATAATTAGTGAGGTTCCTTTCTGAGTTTCTTTCTCTGCCCATTATGCAGCTGCAGGCTACACCCCCTCTTATCTGATCATTCCCTAGGAAGCATCTCTTCCCCCCCATCTCCCAAGGTCATTCCCACATACCATTACAAGTACCTTCCTCTAATAACAAACCTTCCTCTCTACTGAGTTATAGCACTCTCCACTCATTCTTCTGTTAATTTAATTTAATTTAATTTAATTTAATTTAATTTAATTTAATTTAATTTAATTATTTAATTTAATTAGGCACCAGCTGACTCCAGACTGGCTTTGGACAGCTCACAATAAAACCAAACAGATAGAAAGTACAAAAGAAATAAGATTATAAAGAAAAAGAAAAGAAAAGAAATAAATTACAAGATGGCAAGTCCGGCCAACACCCATACATAGGAACATACCTGATGGGGCCCCAACCACCCTACTCCAAGGCCTGGGAGAACAGTCAGATCTTTAAGGCTCCCTGAAATGCCAACAGTGTGGGAGCCACACAGATCTCATTCCAGAGGGCAGGCACTGCAGAGTTAGCAGAAAACTAGACCAGCATGGAAAATGTTGTCCCATTGGTGATTCCCAACCTCCTCTATTACTTCTGTTTCCAGTCATTGTCTCACTCATGGGCTGCAGATGTGATGAAGGCAATGTCATTAGATCATGGCAGAAAAAAGTTTATTTATTTATTATTTAGATTTATATTACTGCCCATCTCCCCCAACGGAGGACCCTGGGCAGTTCACAATGAAAAATAAATAAAAAAGTTAAATAAAAAATAAAAAAGTTGCTGCCGGGGCATGTTTTTTTCTGTGATTAGGTTGAAGTAGGGGCACAGCCGGGGTCTAGTCTCTAAGATTGTTATTGTTCTTCCCATAGGATCTGATCCTTCTTCCCATATATTAATTTCTACATTACTAGAGCATCATGAGAGCACCCCTAGAGGAGGTTTAATTAATCTTGGACAGCTTATTTTATCCCTTCTCCAAAAAATGTCAATTTCTGATGGGCAACATATTATGTACATAGGTATCCAATGGGCGTGGTGGCTCAGCGGGTAAGATGCCAGGCTTGTCGATCGGAAGATCGCAAGTTTGGAGGTTTGAATCCCTAGTCCCGCATGACGGCGTGAGCTCCCACACTAGCCCCAGCTCTTGCCAACCTAGCAATTCGAAAGCATGCAAATGCAAGTAGATTAATAGGTACCACTTCGGTGGGTAGGTAACAGCGTTCCACGCGTGTCATGCGGCCACATGACCGTGGAAGCGTCTTTGGACAACGCTGGCTCTTCGGCTAACAAACGGAGATGAGCACCGGCCCCTAGAGTCGGACATGACTGCACAACTGTGTGGGGGGAACCTTTACCTTTTATCCAAAGGGAAGTAAAGTAAAACCACTTTTGCTTACCGTATGAGCCAAGTGACATTCAGAATTTCACTTGACAAAATGCAGAGGAAATGCTTAGCTCAAAAATGGGAATTCAGTAGACCCTGATCTTGTTTCAAGGCCAAAAAAGGCTGAATGGGTTTAGGGGGAAAAGACATTCTAATTAAATAAGGTTTAATACAAGTTCTTACTTTCTTTTTAAATGTACTGTAATTCATAGTATTGGCTCACCTGACACAATCACACAGTACTTTCAAAAACAGGTTTCTACTCCTAAGAAAAGAGGTCTAGGACTATGCCTTTAGCTAGAAAGAACACTTAAATGCATAGTAAAAGCTTTTCCTGGAGATAGTACAGAAAACTTCCTTGTGACTTTCTTTTCTGTGTGGATCAGAAATGGAACAAACGTTAAGGTAAAGAACAGAACAAATGTTAATAGCAAAGGCGATTTAAACCCGCATGTTTTCTACCTCTCATTCTGACCTCACTTCAGTTTGTGTGCTTCCTGCTTATGGGAACAGGGTGAAGAAAAGGGCACTGGTACTTCCCACCAGAGGGCTGTCTGCCATGAAAATCTCTACGGGGAGTTACATTTTGGGTTTTTGGGTTTTTTTCCCCCTGTCTAATCTGTATTTGAGATCTCTCTCTTTCACTGTCTCTCAGGTCATCGCTTTCTAATTTTAAACCTCAATGACAAACCCACTCTGCCAGCCCAAAACACACAGAGAAATACAAAGTCCAAGGGACGTGGGTAGCTTCTGAGGTTTAGGGGAAAAAATAGAAACAGAAGCAGGGAGGTGAACAGAAGGAAAGGGTTGGGAGTGGGAATTACTGGACAATAAGAACCAGCTCCGTGAGGATCTGATTCACTTGGGTGTTTTGCCATAACATGACAGAAAATGGATCATCTCAAAGATTTGGCTCTTAGGGATAGTTCAAATACTGAAAAATGCACTGTGTTTATCTGGCTTGGAATAACTGTGGTACATCTCTTGCCGTTGCACAAGATTTAGGAGAAAAGCAAGACAGGGTTGTGTTAGTATTGTGATTTATTATTAAACATTTAAAATACTCTGAGTCTGGATGGAGTGCAGGACAGAGGGGACAATTACAGAGTAATCAACATAATACAAAAGGAAAAAGAGGTAAAGAAGAAAGTGGAAAATAGGAATATTAAGGTGCCAACTTTACAATGATGTACAATGATCAGCTGGAACTGATGCTGCACAAGTCTGACCTGTCTCCCTTAGATTATGTATGAGGGTTGAATAAAAAATAATACCTCCACTTCCAAAACTTTAGCTTGCATAGGGATATTTTAATAAATGAAACAGGTAAATAATCCTTGAAATGAGCTCTTTTGTTACCTGTATCTATTTCTCCATATAAGCACCACCATTCACTACATATTTCTCCCAACAATGGACAAGTTTCTTAAAACTGTCATAAAAGAACTTGCCAGGAATTCCCATCTTTGCCTATTCAATGGTTTGGCAGCCGGTGATCCAATGGTGAACTTAGGTATTGTGGAAACCGCTAGGCCAGTACCATCAACTTTGTTTTAACATCGACTGTATATTAAACAAGGTCGCCTCCTTCAATGTGGGAGCATGACCAAATAGTGGCCACTTCCTACTCCTCCTCCATCTGGAATTGGTTTTTGGCCTCTATACCCAAACAGTCCATCAGGAGAGATTGCCCCTTGAGAAGTGAAAACTATCTCCATGGTAAGATAGAGTGAAAAGTTGGCATAGGCATTTCATCTTTTACCAACCTCTGCCCAGATTTTCATGTTTCTGGACTACATGCTTCTTTCATGATCAAGCTATCTCCCTTGCCAGATAGGTACTGTGCTTCTCCAGTGCCTGTATTACAGAGACATTCATACTAGCCTCATCTCACCATTACTGGATAAATACCCAGGGTGCACAAGACAATTCTACACCTCCCCGCTGCTTTCAGATACCAACCCTGCTACAATATACAATATTGCCAGGTTCTGCATAGCAGTGCTTAAAATTCATTGGATGATGACCTGCGCCATAAACTAGAGTTAATGAGCATCTATTACTATAGAGTCCCCTATTTGGGAAGATGGGCGGGGATAAATTGAATAAATAAATATAAATAAATAAAATCTAGTTCGCCATACTAGAGTGCTCTGTAATTTGATAGACATAGTATTCCACATACTAACCTTTATGCTCCCCTACACCCATTTAAAGGGGCATGGTGGCTCAGCGGGCAAGACACCAGGCTTGTTGATTGGAAGATCGCAAGTTCAGAGGTTCGAATCCCTAGCCCCGCGTGATGGAGTGAGCTCTCACACTCGCCCCAGCTCTTGCCAACCTAGCAATTCGAAAGCATGCAAATGCAAGTAGATAAATAGGTACCACTTCGGTGGGTAGGTAACAGTGTTCCGCATGCATCATGCCGACCACATGACCGCAGAAGCGTCTTCTGACAACGCTGGCTCTTCGGCTAACAAACGGAGATGAGCACCGGCCCCTAGAGTTGGACACGACTGCACAAATGTGCAGGGGGAACCTTTACCTTTACCTACACCCATTTAATGCTGCTACCCCTCCTTTTAGATTCTTTTAGACTCTTATTTTTTTAATATATACTTTCTCTCCTAGGCAGGCACTAGGACCTGCGTGGAACCACAGCAGGTTTGGAGGCAGCAAGGCACGAGGCAGGCACTAGGACCTGCACAGAATCCTGGCAGGGCAGGTTTGGATGCAGCAAGGCACAAGGCAGGCACTAGGACCTGCGCAGAATCCTGGCAGGGCAGGTTTGGAGGCAGGAAGGCACGAGGCAGGCACTAGGACCTGCACGGAATCCTGGCAGGGCAGGTTTGGAGGCAGCAAGGCACAAGGCAGGCACTAGGACCTGCACGGAATCCTGGCAGGGCAGGTTTGGAGGCAGGAAGGCACAAGGCAGGCACTAGGACCTGCGCGGAATCACAGCAGGTTTGGAGGCAGCAAGGCACAAGGCAGGCACTAGGACCTGCGCGGAATCCTGGCAGGGCTCGGAGGCAGCAGCAGCCACGACACACCCAGACACTGCAGCCGACACACTAACGTGTCCCGACACACAGTTTGGAAAGCTCTGCTCTAGCTTTTTATATATTTTTAAGACTCTGATGTATCTTCTATGCTTTTTAATTGACTGTACCTCACCCTCCTTATGTTGACCTATGACCGTAATAAAGATTTGATTTGATTCCCCATGATTCTTTGCTCAAATCCAGCATAGGCCCTAGAGGCACATAATGATCATGTAGGCAACATTCACTCCCTATTGAAGAATTTCCAACAACTTAGAAGGAGCAATTCCTGTTTTCCCCACAAACCATGGTTCGATCAGGACTGCTTATTAGTAGGGCAGATTTAGTTTTAACTTTTAAGGTGTACAGTACAAGCAACATCCCCATTATTAGGAATCTTCTAAAATACCAGAGGAAGAGTTATAAAAATTAATTAAAAGGAAGAAGCTGGCCTGTATTCAAGCTAGCTGGGACCAACTTTTCCTGGCTGCTAAGGAGATATGCTCTTCCCTCTTCTGGAGAGTGGTTGATGACTCATCTTACAGAGGAAAGCACTGTTCAGAGGCTAAGATTTCTGCCACTATTTGAGAGGAACATTTCAGTTGTCTATATAATCCTCCTCTCTCTATTGCACAGTCCCCATTGGTTAGTCACCACACCATTGCCCCACAGCCTCTGGTCTCCCATTCAGAAATTGCTAGATTAATTAAGCAACTAAAATATGGGAAAGCACCTAGCAGTGACTCAGTCTCACCTGAGCTACTGAAGACAAACACCTGTCTCAGCCTCCCTTTTTACCCATCTTAATAATACCCTCCGTATGCCGAGTGACCGGAGTCATTCTATTATTGTTCCTATTCCCCAAAAGGAAACAATTCTAATCCTTCAGACTATCATCCAGTCAGCCTTCTAAGCATTCCTAGTGAAATCTATGCTTGCTTCCTGTACAATAGATTCTTGGAATGGATGAGACAGGAGAAAATATTATTTGATGAGCAAGCAGGCTTCAGGGAGGGTAGATCCACTATGGATCAATGTGCCATCCTGCAATTCTTAGTTGACAAATACACATGCAAGCAACGTCCCCCTTTATGATGTCTTCTTCAACCTAAAGTTGGCTTTTGACTCCATTCCATGTGACAGGCTCTGGTGGAAGCTGTCATGTACCTCTATAGATTGGCAGCTTCTCTGTCTAATCAGGATGAAAATACTGTCACTCAGGTTATATAGGAGAATGCTGGGCACCTTGCTGCAGATATCCCAATAACCAGAGGAGTGAAACACAGCTGCATCTTGACCCTCTTCTATTTAATATTTATTTGAATTATATCATTGTCGTGTGTAGATGCAGAAATAACACGCCGAGGCCAGGAATCTAGTCTCTAGTGTTTATTGCATACCTACAAGCAGAAATCCTGCTAAACTAACAGTGCCTGAAGATTCCCAAGTATATCAGCTCAACCTAGGGCGGAGCTTTCTTCTGACGTTTGGGGAAATAGGCTAGGCTCTCTGAGCTGCGTGCTCGCTTCTTATCCAGTGCTCCACCCTCCTCTCTGCTTCCCCTGACACCACCCCCCTCCCCATCCAAAAACTCCATAGCAACTCCCTCCCCCCGTTCGTCCTTGGTGCCGGGCAGGATCCCGTGTGAAAAAGTGTCTATCTGCTCTTCTTCCTGGGAGCTGGGCAGTGAAGGGAGGTCATCCAGGAAAGGAATGTCGGGGGAAGGCTCGCGTCTCTCTGTTTGATCTGATAGTCCGGGTGCAGCTGGCGTCTCCTGAAAAACAGCTAAATCGTTAGAAAGGTTCTCCCTCCCCCCTCCTGGGAGCTGGCAACCAGAGGTGGAGGGATGCGAATCCTCCTCCTCCCCCCTCGCTGGGTCTGACGGGGGGAGCAGGAAAGGTTGCTGGCAACTCACGAAATCCTCCGGCTGGTCGGCTTCCTCATCTTCAGCCGGGGGCTGTAGCTCTGGGAGTCGCGCTGGCCGTGGCTTGTGAGGGAAAATCTGATGAAACCTATGCACTAGGAAGGGTGCATGGACATCTTTGGCATTTTCCCAGGAGCGCTCTGTCTGAGAATACCCCTTCCAGTGTATTAAATACTGAATCCCCCTGCCCCTCCTTCTGGAGTCCAAAATCTCTTGCACTTCGTACTCCGGTTCCCCTTGGACCAGTACTGGAGGTGGGGGGGGGGTATGCGACCGCAAGGCACTTGGAGGGGAATCTTTGACTAACAAGGACTTGTGAAACACCGGGTGAATCCTCATGGAATGTGGAAGCTGTAAACGATAAGCCACAGGGTTTATTTGCTGTATCACTTGAAAGGGGCCAATAAACTTAGAGTCCAGCTTCTTGCAAGGTCTGTTAGTGGGCAGAAACTTTGTAGAGAGCCAGACCTTGTCTCCTGGTGATATGGGGGGTCCTTCCTGTCTGCGTTCATCTGCGTTCCGTTTATAGGCTGCCTTTGCCAGCTCTAGCTGCTCTGCTAACAGGTGATGGGCTGCCTGTCTTTCTGCCAGGAAATCTGTGGCTGCAGGCACAGCTGTTTGTTGTGAGGAAAGGGGCAACACTCTCGGGTTTGTGCCATAGGGAGCCTGGAAAGGGGACATCTTGGTTGAGGAATGTACTGCATTGTTGTAAGCGAACTCTGCCATGGGGAGAAGTTCTGGCCAATTGTCCTGCTGGTAGTTAATGTAACATCTGAGATATTGCTGCAATAACTGGTTAGTTTTCTCTGCTTCGCCATTACTGCAAGGATGATTCGCAGAGGACAAGTGTATTTTGACCCCCAACATCTGGAAAAGCGCCCCCCAGAACCTGGAAGTAAATTGCGAACCGCGATCTGAGATCAAGTGGTTAACCATACCTCTATATCGGAAGACATTGTCCAAAAAGAGCTGTGCTGTAACTTGTGCTGTTGGTAGGCCCTTGCAGGGAATGAAGTGCGCTATTTTCGTAAAGCAGTCTACCACCACCAGGATGGAAGTGAAACCCTGTGCCTGTGGCAAGTCAGTGATAAAATCCATGGAGACAGTGTCCCAAGGTTGGGGGTGTGTGGGCAGGGGCTGCAAAAGGCCTGCTGGTTTCCCTGCAACCGTTTTAGCGCATCTACACACGTGGCAAGAGGCCACGTAAGTCTTGATGTGTGCTGCCATCTTGGGCCACCAGTAGTCTCTGAGTGTTCTGTGCAGCGTTTTTAACACCCCCCCGTGTCCTGCCGTAGGGCTATCATGACAGAGCTGTAATACTTCTTCCCTCAGGGTCTTGGGAACATAAAGCCGCCCACTATGCCAAAGTGTCCCTGCCTCCGCTGTGAAAGGGGACGGTGTACCATGCTGGGCCCCCTGGAGGTCATCCAGCCTAGCCCGTGCGTAGGGGTCTTGTTGCTGCTGCGCCTTGATCCTTACAAGGAGATCGTCTACTAGTCTGACTGCTGCCAAGTTCTCTACTTGGGCCCCTTTGGGAGGCTCCTCAAAATTTTGAGGGTGCAAGATCGTGGCTTGGGTGGCTTGGTCAGGTTCTGCAATGTCCTGCGGCTGCCTAGACAACGCGTCAGCCAGCTTGTTTTGTTTGCCTGGCAAATACGAGATGACGAAATCGAAGCGTGAAAAAAATTGACTCCATCTGACCTGACGGGGGTTGAGGGATCCCGAGCTCTGCAACAGTGCTAAGTTTTTATGGTCTGTGTAAACCTTGATTGGCAAAGCTGCTCCCTCTAACCAATGCCTCCATTCTTGAAAGGCTGATTTTATGGCAAGCAGTTCCTTGTTAAAAACATCGTAATTCCTCTCTGCTGGTGACAGAGTGGGAGAGAAATAGGCACAGGGTAATAAATCTTCCCCCCTTTCGTCCGCCGCTTGGAGTAAAATGGCGGCGACGGCAAAGTTAGAGGCGTCGCACTGGACGTGGAACTGTTTTGAAGGGTTCGGGTGCCTCAGGAGTGGTGGGGAGGTAAACAGCTGTTTAAATTCTTGAAAGGCCGCTTGCTGCTGTTCCCCCCAGCAAAAACGTCTGTTTTTCTTTAACAGCTGAGTAAGGGGACGCGCTTTCTCCGCATATGAGGTAATAAACTTGTGAAGAAAATTCGCATACCCCAGAAATTGTTGGAGCTCCTTGACGTTACGGGGAGGCTTCCATGACAGAATTGCTTGGACCTTTGCAGGATCCACGGCTACGCCTTCTGTGGAAATCCTGTATCCCAGATAGTCTAATTGCGTTAAGTCGAAAGCGCACTTTTCTAATTTCGCAAACAGCTTGTTATCTCTTAATCTCTGCAGAACATTACGCACATGGGTAATGTGGGAGGTGGGGTCCTCAGAATAAATCAGAATGTCATCCAGATACACAATGACATATTTATCTAACAAGTCTGAGAAAATGTGGTTCATGAACCTGGAAAATACTGCCCCACAATTACTTAGTCCAAAAGGCATGACTAAATACTCAAACTTACCATATCTGGTGTTAAAAGCCGTTAAGTATTCATGGCCTGGCTTTATTCTGATCAAATTGTAGGCATTCCTGAGGTCTAGCTTGGTAAAAATGCGAGCCTTTTGCAGGCGATCTAGCAACTCCGATATCACTGGAAGAGGGTAGTGGTCTCTAACGGTGACTGCGTTGAGTGCGCTGTAGTCATGCACCGTGCGCATGGGGGGTCCCTTATCGCCAGCCTGTGCCGCCGGGGCGAAAGGATCGGGCTTTTTAGCCACGAAGGAGGTAGGGGCAGATGCCGGTGATGTCAATGGCCGAATGAAACCCCTTTTTAGGTTGGTATCCAAATATTCCTTCAGTATAGCTAGCTCCTTTGGGGACATTGGGTAATGCCGTGCTGCTGGGATCTTGGCCCCAGGCTTCAAATCTATGGTACAGTCGAAAGATCTATTGGGGGGTAACACTGTGGCCTCTTGCTCTCCGAAGATGTCTGCAAAATCTCCATACTTTGTTGGTAGTGGAGCCTTCCCTGCTTCCCGGCTTGCAGCTGCCGGCTGGGCTTGGGTAATGCCCTGCAATTTGTGGTGCCGACAGTCTTGAGAGGGAATGGAAACTGCTCCGGTCATCCAGTCCAAATTGGGGTTGTGAAGTCTCAACCACGGTGCCCCGAGAATGACTGGGACTTGCAAGGAGGCAGTAACGTACAGTTGGATCCACTCCGAGTGATCTGCGATGTTTAGCTGAATCGGCAGGGTGCAACGTTCGATCGCGCCGGCCTTGAGAGGTTGCCCGTCGATGGTTTCAACCTGCATGGGGCTTGGTAGTGCAATAGTTGAAATGTGAAACTTTTCCACCGCTTTCCCATCTATAAAATTGGTTGTCGCCCCAGAATCAATCATAACATTTACCGGTAATAGTTGCTTGGAATCTGTAGTCAGCGTGGCTGGAACAATATAAAAATCTTGGTTGTGATCTGCCGTCTGAGCCCTTCTTAATTGCTGGATGGCCGCCCTGCGGGGCTCTGACAAGGGGGGCCGTTGGAGTTTAACTGCTGAGAAGAAGCGGCTGGAATGTGGGCCTGCTCCGTGCCTTGGGTTGTAAATCTTACCAGGGCTGCCTGGCGTCTGGTCGGGCACACCCTTGCAATGTGCCCTGGCCCCCCGCAATAAAAACAAAGTGCACTGTCCCTTCTCCTTTGCCTCTCGGCTTCAGAGAGCCCCTTTCTTGTGGCCCCTATCTGCATAGGTTCCTCTGCGCTCAGGGGAAGAAACGTGTTAGAGGGGGTAGCAAAACCTGGAAAAGCCGGTCGGGTTCCTGCCCTGTTTCTCCCTGGCCGAAGCTGCTTTAACTCCTCCAATCGAGCATCTATGACGACTGTTAACTGGTATAGGTCTTCCAATGTCGCTGGAGTGCCCTGCCACACTAACTCCGTCTTAATCTCTTCGTCCAGTCCTTGTTTAAACTGATCCTTCAATGCCACCTCATTCCAGCCCAAATCTCCTGCCAGCAGTTTGAAATCTGCGATGTACGCTCCTACTCTCCTGTTCCCCTGTCGGAGCAGCCGGATCTCTCTGCTGGCAGTGACCTCTCTGATGGGATCATCAAAATGGGCTCTGAAACGGGCCATAAAGTTCTGGTAGTTGTCCAGAATTGGGTCGTTAGCTTCCACCATGGGGATGGACCATCTTGCGGCTGAGCCTTTCAGCAAACTTAAAATGAACGTGACTCTGGACCTCTCCGTCGGGAACTCGGCTGGTCTGCTGTCGAAAAACATGCTGCACTGGGCGACGAAGGTCCTGAGCTGTGCCGTCTCTCCCCCAAATTTCTCTGGTAAACACCCTGGGGATCGCAGAACGACTGGTGGGGGTGGTGCCACTGGTGCTGGCTGCTGTGCCCCTGGCGCTGGTTGTTGCATTTGCTGAAGCATCGCCGCCTGTAAGTTATTAATCTGGTCGTCGACTTGTTGCTGGTGTTGTGTCAAGGCCGCTGCTAGCTGGATTATGGCCTGCTGCAATTCCTGCGTCTGAGAAGCCATTCTTCTGGTTTATGTGTTCCTCCCTCTTTCGATGGGAGTTTTGGTTCAGCAGGATTGATGTCGTGTGTAGATGCAGAAATAACACGCCGAGGCCAGGAATCTAGTCTCTAGTGTTTATTGCATACCTACAAGCAGAAATCCTGCTAAACTAACAGTGCCTGAAGATTCCCAAGTATATCAGCTCAACCTAGGGCGGAGCTTTCTTCTGACGTTTGGGGAAATAGGCTAGGCTCTCTGAGCTGCGTGCTCGCTTCTTATCCAGTGCTCCGCCCTCCTCTCTGCTTCCCCTGACAATCATAGCAGCTCTAACTAAAAGAGAATTTCACACACACCCCTTGAAGACAGACATTTGCTGTGCTGCTTTATGCAGATGATGTAGCCATCCTTTTACTTTCTCAGGTTGACCTAAGAAGACGTTTCTGGGTGTTAGCAGACTTTTGTAGGGGGGAGAGGCTCACAATCAACTATTCTAAAACTAAAATTATGGTATTCTCAAGGGGATTTAGGCGCTGAAAACTGCACATTTGATAACATTTTTTCTTTTGTGTAGTCAAAGGTTTTCATGGCCGGAATCCGATGGTTTTTGTGGGTTTGCTGTTGTTGTAGGTCACTAATCACCACAAAAAAACCTCTCCCAATCTCTTGTAAATGACCTCTCAGCAACTATAAACACCAGCAGGAACACACACCCTCCACTTGGGCACAGAGAGAATCTTCTAGCTGTGCTCCTGTCCTCTGAAGATGCCAGCCACAGCTACTGGCGAAACGTTAGGAACAAAAACTGCCAGAACACGGCCACACAGCCTGGAAAACCCACAACAACCATTTTTTCTTTCTTTCTTTTTTTGTGCCTTCAAGTCAGTGTTGACTCCTGGCAACTGCCTGGAAAGTCCTTGCAGTTTTCTTGGTAAGATTTCAGAAGTGGTTTGCCATTGCCTTCCTAGGGGTGAGAGAGTGAGTGACTGGCCCAAGGTCACCCAACTGGCTTTTTGCCTAAGGCAGGACTAGAACTCCCAGTCTCCCAGTTTCTAGCCTGGTGCCTTAACCACCAAACTGGCTCTCAATTTTGGAGGGTAATGTAATGGTATGTGGGAATGACCTTGGGAAACAGGATGAAGAGACACAGCCAAGGGAATGGTCAGATAAAAGGCAGCTTAGCCCGCAGCAGGAATGTGGGCAGGGCAAGAGGCTCAGAAGAGACCCTTCCTAGTTTCTTGGCTTTAAAGGAGACAGGGGGAGAGATATACTTGCAAGATTATGCTAATGTAACCTTACAATGAAGTCAATTTAGCTCATCTGATCAAGTTTCCTGTCTGGTCTACCTTGCAAGGCTGACAGATAGGTACTAAAAATCCCTCTTATGTCAGTCTATCCTTTTGCTTCAAGTAAGCCTGAAACTCTTGCCCCCATTTTTTTTTACTGTCTCTTCTATGACACCATTTGCTGTACCCTCTTAACATCCCTCATTAACAGAACTCAGTCTCACTCTAATGTAGAGGCTATACCCCTCCTCCTGCAGGATCACGGCCCAATTGTGGCAAATAGAGTGGCTAAGTTCTTATCAGCCACTATCTCAGTCAGAAGGAAAATATTGGCTTTATCCTGAGGCAGTTGATATCTCGTTACCAGTTCTCTGTTATTCTTTAGTTTTATCTCTCTTTTTAAGGTTTTTATTCTCTTTTAGTCCTTCCATGTATTATACTTATATTTTCATTGTATTTTATTCTCTTTTGTTTTTCATCTGCTAGTCATTGACCATAGTTTATTATTAATAATAATGAAATAATGAATTATTATTATTATTATTATTATTAATAATAATAATAATAATAATGAAACACATTTTGTCTCTTCAACCAGGTCCTAACAGTCCTTTTTACCTTTTCATTTGAGTCAGATGCCCACAAAGATATTCCTTCAATTTTGGGGGAAAGTGGAGCTGCATTGTGCCAAGTCTGGACTGCATGGAGAATGGGATAGGATGGTGAGATCCAACTTTGCATTTGCCTGTTAGCTTCCCCATGAAATGTGAGGCCTAGCATTGTCATATTACAATGAAATGTTCTTCTCCTTCCAAATTCTGCTTAATCATTGTTTCAAAGGTTTGAATGTTACAGTATAGCACTCTGAGTTGATAGTGGTGCCAGGCTGAAGGAAATCCATGTGAATAACACCAACTGCATCCTCAAAAACTGTAACCATGACTTTTCCTGCTGAAGCCTGGGTTTTGATTCCCCTCCCCCCCCCTTACAGGTGAACTTTGTCATATTTGATGGACTGACACTTCATTTCTGGGACATAATTATGAACCCGTTTCTTTGGCTGTCATAAAGCTGTGAAGAAGTTCCTCACTCTCCTCCTCATAATGTGACAACAATTGCTGGCAAATTTCAATTCTTGAAGCTTTCATCTCTGCTATCAACATGTGAGGAACCCATCTTGTACATGTTGTTCCAGTATTGAAGAACATAAATAATGTGATCCACACATTCCTGTGAAATGACAAGCTTGACAGAAGTTTCCCTTTGACTGGTCCACCGATTGCCCTTCATCAGTTCATCAATTGATTCATGTGAAGCTTGTCAGTTTCCATCACAGGTCATCTACTTTGTTATTGATCACACAAATCAGCTGTTCTTGTTTACATGTTTTGACTCAATGACACAGAGTACTCATGTCAACACAGACATTGTCTGCATTTGGTAGTGAATTTCAACTGGAGAGATTCCTTCAGCAGTTAAACATTCAATTGCGGCATGTTCCTTAAAGTGCATTGAGGAGTACTTTTTGCAGGTGTCCAGTTCATGAACAACAGCAACACAACCTTTTCTTACAGCAACTTCCCATCAACTGAAGTGAAAGAGCGGATTCTAAAGAACACGTCAGAGCTTCTAGCACATGAATAAAGCGCCTCTTGACGACATATAACTTTGGAGGCATTACTTTTCATTCAATCCTCATAGAAAGGTGAACTGTGAAATAGCAGACAGTAATTCCTTCCCCATGATAGAAATATGGAAGGATATAATTTTTTACTGTTTTCCCTGCAGCAGGAAACTTATTGCAGCCCGTTGGAATGGGTTTCAATGTTCTTTCCCAGTATCTTAGTATTGACTTGCAGGGATATTTTATTTTCTTTTTTCATGGAGAACAGAGCATTCAAAAACTGCAACTGATCCCACAACTTGAAGTGGGATAGCCCATTCTCAGGACTCTATTTTTTGTTCTACTTCATGAGTAGACAAGACTTCCCAGCTGGAGGGAGGGTGAAGTGACTGCATGTTATTTTGGGCTAAAGCTAGAACATGCTTCAGGATCACTGAGAATTTCATTTTTAAAATCAGAATCAACATTCACATATTCCTTCATAAAAAGAAGAGAATTAACTCCAGGTTGTTGGTTTTAAATGCTATTTAACATGAGGGAAAGTGCAAGGGATTGATTCTAATCTGGGTAGAGCCTTTGGAGTGTTTAACTCTTAAAAGTCTAGCTTTGAATCTCCATATGTTTTTAATCATGTATGTGGGGCTGAAATTAGGGTTGACAGCTCTTATTTTCTAACACACTTCTTGTCTTTAACAACCACATGGCAGGTAGCATGCACAACATGATCCTCTCCAAGCTAGAATAGCTATATATATACAGTATATATAAAAGTTATCCAGGAAAGATCCAATAAAGATTGGATGCAAATCACTTATTTTGGGGGAGAAGAGGTTAAAAAAGAATGTGGGACTGACAGACTCAACCAGGCCAAATCCTTCTGTACCTGCTCCACCTGTGGAGACCCACCAGAACTAAGTGGCAAAAATCCAGATAAACAAAAAATTGGACAGCAAAGAGTTACCGTTTTTGGCATCTCTTTGCTAGATGGAAATCTAGCAATGCGCTGGATTTTTGTGGTACAGATGTGATAGTCATAGATGATAGTGAGATGGCAGGGGACTACAGGTTAGAGTTGGAGAAGATTTTGCGCTAGGTGGAGAAGAAAAGAATAGAAAGCCCAAGGAGAGAACAGTGGGAAGGAACAAGGGAGGAAAATCCATTTGAAGAGAGAAAAGCTACTTTCTCTTCTCATACAACACTACTTGCTCAGAAGAAGCTCCACCATCAGGATGTGTGAGAACATCAGAGCCTGTCCCTTATATACCAGGACTGTTTATCCAAAGGCAGGTCTGAAAAGCTATCAATGCTCATCAAGTTTTACTTCAGACTAGTGTTTCTCAACCTTGGCAACTTTAAGATACATGGACTTCAACTCCCAGAATTCCCCAGCCAGCAGGGCTGGCTGGCGAATTCTGGGAGTTGAAGTCCATGTATCTTAAAGTTGCCAAGGTTGAGAAACACTGCTTTAGACACTGGATGCCATCCATTTTATTTTCCAGATTTCTGCTGCCTTCTTCCTTCTTCCACTCTTTTGCCACCCTTAAATAAATCCTAATTCTTGTGGATTCTCTCTCTTTTTTCTCTTAAAAGTTAAACATTTTTAACTTGAGGCCCACAAAATTTTTGGGGGGTGAGGTTGATATTATTTTCCTTTGTTGTTGTTTATTCGTTCAGTCGTTTCCGACTCTTCGTGACTTCATGGACCAGTCCACGCCAGAGCTTTCTGTCGGCCGTCACCATCCCCAGCTCCCCCAGAATACCATCCATCCATCTTGCCCTTGGTCGGCCCCTCTTCCTTTTGCCTTCCTCTTTCCCTAGCATCAGCATCTTCTCCAGGGTATCCTGTCTTCTCATTATGTGGCCAAAGTACTTCAGTTTTGCCTTTAATATCATTCCCTCAAGTGAGCAGTCTGGCTTTATTTCCTGGAGTATGGACTGGTTTGATCTTCTTGCAGTCCAAGGCACTCTCAGAATTTTCCTCCAACACCACAGTTCAAAAGCATCTATCTTCCTTCGCTCAGCCTTCCTTATGGTCCAGCTCTCACAGCCATAGGTTACTACAGGGAATACCATTGCTTTAACTATGCGGACCTTTGTTGTCAGTGTGATGTCTCTGCTCTTAACTATTTTATCAAGATTTGCCATTGCTCTCCTCCCAAGAAGTAGACGTCTTCTGATTTCCTGGCTGCAGTCAGCATCTGCAGTAATCTTTGCGCCTAGAAATACAAAGTCTGTCACTGCCTCCACTTTTTCTCCCTCTATTTGCCAGTCATCAATCAAGCTCGTTGCCATAATCTTGGTTTTTTTGAGGTTTAACTGCAACCCAGCTTTTGCACTTTCTTCTTTCACCTTCGTCATAAGGCTCCTCAATTCCTCCTCGCTTTCAGCCATCAAAGTGGTATCATCTGCATATCTGAGATTGTTAATGTTTCTTCCAGCGATTTTAACTCCAGCCTTGGATTCCTCAAGCCCAGCATGTCGCATGATGTGTTCTGCGTACAGGTTGAATAGGTAGGGTGAGAGTATACAGCCCTGCCGTACTCCTTTCCCAATCTTAAACCAGTCCGTTGTTCCGTGCTCTGTTCTTACCGTTGCTACTTGGTCGTTATACAGATTCCTCAGGAGGCAGACAAGATGACTTGGTATCCCCATACCACCAAGAACTTGCCACAATTTGTTATGATCCAATTTGTTATGATATTTTCCTTTACCTTTCTATTATTGCAAGCCATGTAGCCCTCTTAAACTGTTGAGCTTTCATGCATTTTACCTGTGTGATTGTTTTCTATTCTCTTGAGATTAAAGGTGTAAAAGAAACCTGGCACAGATTTCTTTTAGTCTGAAATACTACTTTGCCAAAGGATACCCTGCAGTAGCAGAGGAAGTGGCAGAGAACAGATTCACTCTCTCTCATTCTAAACTGGAAATATTCACACACATTTGCATATTTTGAGGAATACTACATAAAAAGGGGGAGTGCGATGGCTCAGCGGTTAAGATGCCAGGCTTGTCGATTGGAAGATCGCAAGTTTGGAGGTTCAAATCCCTAGTCCCGCGTGACGGAGTGAGCTCCCGCACTCGCCCCAGCTCTTGCCAACCTAGCAATTCGAAAGCATGCAAATGCAAGTAGATGAATAGGTACCACTTCGGTGGGTAGGTAACAGTGTTCTCCGCGCATCATGCCGGTCACATGACCGCGGAAGCGTCTTCGGACAGCGCTGGCTCTTCGGCTAAGAAACAGAGATGAGCACCGGCCCCTAGAGTTGGACACGACTGTGCAGGGGAACCTTTACCTTTTACATAAAAACCATCCTATTTTTGAGAGACTTATGCTATGGAAATATTTGTTTACTATTACATTGACATGATACAAAGTTGCATGGGAAGAGGTGAACAACAGGTATATTATTAACAATTTGCTTTCTAATGTAATGTGAATGGAATAGCATACAAATTACACACTGTCTTACTGGATCAAGGCTTAATAGGGTGTGAATATTTCTACTTCTGAAGCCTGTTTGTGCCTCTGCTCCTTTTAAATGACTCACATTTTTTTCCTGTTATTGGTCTTATATAGTCTTTATTTATTGGTGTTTGAGGTTTTGGGGGCATAATAATGCTTTTATTATACAACTAATAAGACTTACAAAGAAAGAACACAGCTGAGGTCAATAGGACATTATGATTGTGTCTTACCGCTTTTTATTGCTATAACTTCTATTGTAAATTGCGCAGAGAACTTTAGTTATTGAGTGAGATCTTAATATTCTAAGTACATGACATTGTTTCTCTTGGTAATATGTTAAACACAATTTGTGCTTTTGATGGCCTTTTCAGTTCCTTATAAAAATGGGAAGCATGGCTCCTTCTGGTTCCCATATTTATTTCCTTTGATATCTGTGCTCTATCAGTATTGCTCTGTGTTTATAGACTGAATCGAGGTTTTTCAAACTGGTATTCCTGCCAAATTTAACCAGGTATCTGAAAAACAGGCTTCATTCTTTCCAAGTGTGCAGGTACTTCAGATGTTTATCAGAACACTTCTAAGCGTGTCTGTTAACCTTTCGAGGCTGCAGAGTTTGATGGGGCCTCAAGCTATTTAGTTTGGGCTCAGTTCAAGTTTTCAAACGAGTCAAGGTGCTGAGATAAGTTTTTTCCAACACTGTTCAGAATCATCCCTATTTCGATTCCTTTGCACACATCTCCCATAAACAGAGTTAGGAAAAAAGCACCTTGGCCCATAATTTCCTTTTTTTGAAGGGTGCTGGGAATTGATAAGCAAGAGGTCCCTGCCCCCACAAACAGACCTCTACTAGCTTGGGAATGCTGACTTCAGTGAAAGAGCATATACATCTGTCAACTAAGCACCTGCATATCTCTTGAGATATGCCAAAGGAGCTGATCAGAACAATGCTCAGTTATTTCGCACACCAGGAACCTTCTCCAGAAATGTCCCCTTGCCTTTGTTCAGATGGTAGAGAGGCCAGTTGTGGCTGTTGTAACTGCATCCAAGAAATGTATGATGGTTTTATATTTTTAGATCAACAAATCTGCAAGAGTCACTTCTCCAGTGTGACATAAGCATCACATCGAAAGGAAATAAAAACATTAGAAAGGCTCTTGTAAAAGGAAAGTTAGTGGACTTTATTCCTCTAAAATCCAGACCCCCAAAAAAATTATAAAAGCATGGAAAAAGCTTTTGTGGGCAAGATATTCATATTTATTGGAAACCAAGCTGTTTGTATTTATTTATATATACACATACACATACACATACACATACACATACACATACACATACGGATTAACATCTTTCACTAAAATAAGTTCATGTCATGTGTATGTATGCAGGCATATTGTATTTGGGCACTGGAAAACACATCGTTTTTTTAGATCATGGTAACACCATGGGGGAGCTGGGGATGGTGACGGCCGACAGGAAGCTCTGGCGTGGGCTGGTCCATGAAGTCACGAAGAGTCGGAAGCGACTGAACGAATAAACAAAAAAAAAAAAACAGTTTACAGTTTAGTTTAGAGCCAGTTTGGTGTACTGGTTTAAGGCATCAGGCTAGAACCCAGGAGACCATGAGTTCTAATCCCGCCTTGGGCACAAAGCCAGCTGGGTGATCTTGGGCCAGTCACTCCCTCTCAGCCCTAGGAAGGAGGCAAGGACAAACCACTTCTGAAAAAAACTTGCCAAGAAAACTGCAGGGACTTGTCCAGGCAGTTTCTGAGAATTGGACACAATTGAACGGATTAAAAACAAAACAAAACAGTTTACAGATCCTAGTAGATACATTGATGGATTTGGATTCTAATCAAGAACACATATCCACAGCAATATCCATGTATCCACATATCCTGGTCATCTCAAATTAAAAAACTTCTTTGCATGTTTTATACCTCCCACAATCTCTGATAACTGGTCATACTGACTGTGCATGATGGGGTCTGGAGAGCTTCAGGTGTCCCTGTCAAACCTTGAAATTGTTAGCTAGTCTTTAAGGCCTGTTTTACCTTTTATTGTTCTTGCTCAATACAACTGCTCTTGTGGGTAACTTCTACCTGAGGATCCAAGAAGTGGCATATATCATTCAGCTTCATCCTGCACTCCAGGTCACTCTACTACAGGAAATGCAGTTATATTGAATTCCATGAGATGGAGAACATTCTGGTAGTGGTGGAATACTCTGAATCAGCCCTTCTTTTCTGAAGCTGCTGATGGAACATAATAGGTTCAGTTAGTTTGCACATTTCCTGCTATTCCTACCTGGGTGGAAATGCTGTTGTTATGACCCCCTACCTGTTACTGTTATGAATTTGAATAAACTCCGGCTGACAGTGGAGGACAGGAAGGCCTGGCGTGCTATGGTCCATGAGGTCACGAAGAGTCAGACACGACTAAATGACTGAACAACAACAACAACCTGTTACTCATGAGTAACATGAACAGTTCAAGAAAGCTATTCTGGAATCTTACCTCCAAAGCTAATTATAATACTTAATTTTGATAGCTGTTTCAAATACCTTGTGAATAGCTTCTCTGTAGTATGTAAAAGAATTTAGTAGGATAGGCTGAATATTATATCACCCATATACCAAGCAGAAAGATGCCAGACAATGGTTGTCTTAAGACCAAGAATTTTGAACTTCCGGCACCGAGAAAACTCTTGGGTGAAAAACATGCAAATCAGAGCTCATGAATCTAGCCATCAGAATGCTTTGGCTTATAGTCTCCATTGAGACCTTAAACTTATCTTTCTCTGTGCGCTGACAGGAGTAGATTTTTAAAAACTTATCATAATTTTAATGTTATCTTATTAGGGAAGGTTGGGGATGAGGGAGAAATAAAAGGATGTGGAAGAAAGCAGATTGGACAGCTTTGTCCTTATAGGCACAGGGTTCTGAATGCTTAGCTCTTAAAATGATTAAATTGATTCTTTATATATTCAGTGATATTTGAGCTGCTGAATTAGGGTTTCCTGCTCTCTTTTTTTCTGACAGATTCCTCATTTTTAACAGTTACATGGCAAGCAGGTATAAAGTATAGCCCCCTATAAGTTAGGAACAGCTGTTAACAATTGCATTTGATCAATGTACAGAGTTCATGGAGTTTAAGTTTTCAGCACTACTCTTTATTGGTGAAATGACTTTCAGGTAACAACATTTCACAAACCACGCTGCTCCCTTCTTCAGAATAGACCTGAATCTCAACTTGGCAACAGCTATCACGTCCATATAAACTGCATCTGTTCAATGGAGCAGAATTCCTATAAAAAATTGTTAACTGCCAAAATGATAATCTTCCTTCCTATTTAAATTATTTAGGTATGTATACATTTCTATTGGGGGTGTGGTGGCTCAGCGGGTAAGATGCCAGGCTTGTCGATTGGAAGATTGCAAGTTCGGAGGTTCGAATCCCTAGCCCTGCGTGCGAAGTGAGCTCCCACACTAGCTCCAGCTCTTGCCAACCTAGCAATTCGAAAGCATGCAAATGCAAGTAGATGAATAGGTACCACTTCGGTGGGTAGGTAACAGCGTTCCGCCTGCGTCATGTGGCCACATGACCGTGGAAGCGTCTTCCGACAACGCTGGCTCTTTGGCTAACAAACGGAGATGAGCACCGGCCCCTAGAGTCGGACACGACTGCACAAATGTGCGGGGGGATCCTTTACCTTTACATTTCTATTGCTTCTCTTTAACAATTCTATGTATCTGTTACTTTGGCCAGGATCCTGACATTCTTCAGTTCTGATTTGTGATTTGGCCCTTGTGATTGGTGTTCAGCCAGTGCTGACTGTCCTATGTTTTAAAGCCCAACTTCCTTTTACAATCTTTCATTCTGCATTCTATGGAATGTCCCGTTTGTCCACTGTAACTGTATCCACACATGCAATTTAGTCTAGACATTCTCTTACTCCTTAGTTTGGGAATTTATGCTAACTGAAAGGCAGCAGTTGGACCTTGCCTCTTGTCCCAAATCTTACTCTTATACATTTTTGATCCAGTATTTTTCTCATACTGTCCATAATCTTTCATTGGGTATTTGATATGTTTCTTGTTCCAGTTATATTTTTTTTAAAGTGTATCATCTGTTCCTCTTCAATTGCTTCTGACTGACTCTTGAATGAATGTAATTTTGCCAGGATTGTCTGTCAATAACTGCTTATTTAAGTTCTTCTAAGTTTGTGCTTGTGTAATCAGCAATAGTATCTTATTACTTTGCCTTCTGTTAGCATATTTTTCATTTGCCTTCTATATTTTTCCAAGCTTCCAAGATTCTTGCCTTTTTGTTATGTGTCCAAAATATTTAAGCTAAATTCATTATAGTCCTTTCATCGAGCAGTCTGGTTTTATTTCTATCTAGTATTAAATGATTTGTTCTTCTCGTGGACCAAGATATTTTTAACAATTTTCTTCAGCACCACAATTCAAAGGCATCACTTTTTCTTCATCCAGCCTTTGTAAATGTTCAGCTTTCACAGCTATATTTTACAACTGAGAAACCAATGGCCCTGACAATACGTACCTTTATTGTCAATTTGATATCTGCACTTGAGTATTTTGTTTATATGTTTCTCCCAGCAATTTTAAATCCAATTTCTTTCTTGTAGACTGGCATTTCTTATTATATATTCTTTATATAGGTTAAAAGAATAAGGTGACAGTATGCAACCTTAGTTCACTCATCCCCCAATTTTGAACTATTTACTTGCTTTATAATCCATTCCAAATGTTGTTTCCTAGTCATAAGATGTATCCTTCAAAAGCAGATAAGGTAGCCTAGTATGCCAATATTTTTAAGGGTAATTCGGAATTTGATGTAGTTTGCACAGTAAAAAGCCTTAGAAAGCAAAAATGTTAGAATAATGTTACTAAGTTATATACAGTAATTATTCTTGCCTTTTCCATTATTCATCAAATGTTACCAATCTAAACTTAGGTCTCCTAATTCCAGCCTGTATACTTGGCAGTTCTCACCTCATATAATGTTGAAATCTGGATTGCAAAATCTTCGACATTTTCTTACTAGCATGGCATATGAGATGTATGTATGTTTGTACAGTATGTATGTATGTATGTATGTATGTATGTATGTATGATAACAAATGTTGAATTTCTTTTGGTTTGCTAGTTGTGTTCCTTATTTTATCAGCCTTATTTATTAGTGTCCTAATAACTGATAGCTTTTTGTTGGGAGTAGTGATGAGATGGGGCATTAAAGTAACAGTCATTAAGGGCCTTCTTTTACATAGTGGTTCAGGTATCCATTATTACCTTGCTTCACTAGAACATCCAAGAATAGCAAATTAATGCTGTTCTCAATTTCCATGATGAATTTTATGGTCTTGCATTAGAAGGAAAGCAAAAGGCAAGGGAGAAAGGGAAAGATATAACCGACTGAATGCAGATTTCCAGAGAATAGCAAGGAGAGATAAGAAGGCCTTCTTAAAGGAACAATGCAAAGAAATCGAGGAAAACAATAGAATGTGGAAGACTAGAGATCTCTTCAAGAAAATCGGAGATATCAAGGGAACGTTTTGTGCAAAGATGGGCATGATAAAGGACAAAAAAGGCAAGGACCTAACAGAAGCAGAAGAGATTAAGAAGAGGTGGCAAGAATACACAGAAGAACTATACAAGAAAGATCTTAATGTCCCTGATAAATACAATGGTGTGGTCACTGACCTTGAGCCGGACATCCTAGAGAGTGAAGTCAAGTGGGCCTTAGGAAGCATTACTAACAACAAAGCTAGTGGAGAAGACAGTATCCCAGCTGAGCTATTTAAAATCCTAAAAGATGATGCTGTTAAAGTGCTGCACTCAATATGCCAACAAATTTGGAAAACTCAACAGTGGCCACAGGATTGGAAAAGGTCAGTTTACGTTCCAATTCCAAAGAAGGGCAATGCCAAAGAATGTTCAAACTACCGTACAATTGCGCTCATTTCACATGCTAGCAAGGTTATGCTCAAAATCCTACAAGCTAGGCTTCAGCAGTATGTGAACTGAGAACTACCAGAAGTGCAAGCTGGGTTTCAAAGAGGCAGAGGAACTAGAGATCAGATGGCCAACCTTCGCTGGATCATGGAAAAAGCAAGAGAGTTCCAGAAAAACATCTACTTCTGCTTCATTGACTATGCTAAAGCCCTTGATTGTGTGGATCACAACAAACTGTGGCAAATTCTTAAAGAGATGGGAGTACCAGACCACCTTACCTGTCTCCTGAGAAATCTGTATGCAGGTCAAGAAGCAACAGTTAGTACCGGACATGGAACAACCGATTGGTTCAAAATTGGGAAAGGAGTACGACAAGGCTGTATATTATCACCCTGCTTATTTAACTTATATGCAGAGTACATCATGAGAAATGCCGGGCTGGATGAATCACAAGCCGGAGTTAAGATTGCTGGGAGAAATATCAACAACCTCAGATATGCAGACGATACCACCCTAATGGCAGAAAGCGAAGAGGAACTAAAGAGCCTCTTGATGAGGGTGAAAGAGGAGAGTGCAAAAGCTGGCTTGAAACTCAACATTAAAAAAACCCAGATCATGGCATCTGGTCCCATCACTTCCTGGCAAATAGAAGGGGAAGAAATGGAAGCAGTGACAGATTTTATTTTCTTGGGCTCCAAGATCACCGCAGACGGTGACTGCAGCCATGAAATTAAAAGACGCTTGCTCCTTGGGAGGAAAGCTATGGCAAACCTAGACAGCATATTAAAAAGCAGAGACATCACCATGCCGACAAAGGTCCGTATAGTTAAAGCTATGGTTTTTCCAGTAGCAATGTATGGCTGTGAGAGTTGGACCATAAGGAAGGCTGAGCGCCGAAGAATTGATGCTTTCGAACTGTGCTGCTGGAGAAGACTGTTGAGAGTCCCTTGGACTGCAAGGAGGTCAAACCAGTCAATCCTAAAGGATATCAACCCTGACTGCTCATTGATAGGACAGATGCTGAAGCTGAAGCTCAAATACTTTGGCCACCTAATGCGAAGAGAGGACTCACTGGAAAAGACCCTGATGCTAGGAAAGACTGAGGGCAAAAGGAGAAGGGGACGGCAGAGGATGAGATGGTTAGATAGCATCACCGATATAATGAACATGAATTTGAGTAAACTCCGGGAGACAGTGGAGGACAGGAAGGCCTGGCGTGCTATGGTCCATGAGGTCACGAAGAGTCAGACACAACTTAACGACTGAACAACAACAACAACAATTGTTCATTTTGGTGGTGTAGTAATTTCATCAGCTCTTCTTCTCCATGCTGCCATACAATGAAAATATCAACATATCTAAACCAATATTTTGGCTGGAAACAATTAGATTCTAAAGCTGTCTACTCAAAATCTTCCATAAAGATACTAACAGGTGAAAATGGGACTCCAGAGCTGTTCTAGGAATTCATCTAATTTGTTTTAATAAGGACTTTCTAATATTTATTGTTACATAAGATGGATGGAAAGAACCTGAGATTTAAAACACTGTGAAGACACAAAGAAACAAAAAAAATCCTAGGTGCGAATAATCGCAGGGTGCCGATTGGTGAATTAATCATTAGGCATCATGGCTTGAACTCTTATTATTACTTTGGATTACATATCTGTACATAATGCAATGTTATACAAATGGATTTTTCCCCTTCACTTTTTCACATGATAATTTGGCTGTGCATCTATCAATTACCAATCACCATGAATTAAAAGGGGCATGGTGGCTCAGCAGGTAAGACGCCAGGCTTCTTGATCAGAAGATCGCAAGTTCGGAGGTTCGAATCCCTAGCCCCGCATGACTGAGTGAGTTCCCGCACTCGCCCCAGCTCTTGCCAACCTAGCAATTCGAAAGCATGCAAATGCAAGTAGATGAATAGGTACCACTTCGGTGGGAAGGTAACAGCGTTCCGCGTGTGTCATGCCGGCCACATGACCGTGGAAGCGTCTTTGGACAGCGCTGGCTCTTCAGCTAGCAAACAGAGATGAGCACCGGCCCCTAGAGTCAGACATGACTGCACAAATGTGCAGGGGGAACCTTTACCTTTACCTTTACCTTCTTAATAATTCGGTACATACATGTTTCATGCATACAAGCTCTTCCTTGATTCTTAAGTTAGTTTCTCTCTATCTCTTTATATCTGGATTAGAGATTTTTCTTGGAAACTATATGTATATCATGTGGGCAAAAAAATTGCCTTATTTTAAAGAATATATACATTTTAAATATTTTTAACACCCATGGATTTTTATTCTTCCTGTTGTATATTGTGAAACATGCAATATACATCAAAGGAATTATCCCATGCATGCAAAGATTTATGTACAGCTCATAGGCCAAAGGTGCTTGACATAATTTTAATATGTGCAGAAAGCTAAGGCTGAAGGAAGAATGTCTTGGTCTATGTTGCAGTGTACAGGAAGGAATCTGGATCATGCTCAGGTGCTGTCAACCAAAAGAACATTCTACTTGTGCATTCAAAACAGGCCCTCTGTTTTGACTTCCAATACATTTTGTTGTATGCCGGAGACAACTGTATAAAATGGGATGTAGCTTTATGTCTGCATATTAAAAAGTTGTTTTCAAAGCTGTGTGGCTGCCAACCAGCTGTTCTTCTCTATGGCAGACACTGGAGACCAGTGCAGTTGCTAAGGTCTGAAGGGCAAAAATGCTTGGGTCTTGGACTCTGAATTCCTCAAATAAATCCCCACGATTCTTGTATTTTCAAAAAGATGTGGCCTGCTGCTGGATGATCTGGAAGACTCCATAGATTGCATTGTCAGCACACTGGGCTTACTGCAGACATAAAGGGACACTTCATCATATTAATCATTTAAAAAGAAACAAGAGCTTTTATAAATAATTATATAGATATATTATTATTATTATTATTATTATTATTATTATTATTATTATTGCCATTCATGGGGGTGGCTGGCACCATGATCATGCCAAGGATAAAATCCTATGCCCATCTTGAATTTTATATTTTATATTTTTGTATTTTTATACTTGTATCTGTTTTTATGTGTATTTATACATGTATTGATATTATATTGTAGTGTTTTTAATGACTGTCATTTTATTATCTGTAAGCCACCCAGAGTCGTTGTATACGAGATGGAGAAATTTGACAAATAAATAAATAAATAAATAAATAAATAAATAAATAAATAAATAAGACTTTTATATGTGCAAAGTTCACATATATTTTGGTGGGTGGGGGAGGTTAAAAGCTTCATTCTCTTTTTTTTTATATAATTTTATGATTAAAAGTCTTTGGTAAAATCTTTAGATTTAGAGACCTTATTAACCAAGTTGTTCGAAATCCAAATCATGTCTATTCTTGAAAAAGAATAGAGTGTACTCTCTTGAATTATTTTGTCTCCATACATCAACCAAACCTAAATTGTCCATTAAGTTAAAAAAAAAACTTTTGGTAATTTACCTTGAGTGATTTTTATATTTTTCTCTAAAGTTCTGTCCAGTTGTGGGGATATCACTCCATTCTAATCCCCCACCAAAAACCAATTTTCATAAGAGAAGCTTATTAATCATTTATAGAATATCACTTTATCCTCATTTGGGGCATAAATTCACAATACCATTGTCTTAGCCCCATATAAGTCAACTTCCACCCCAACAAATCTACCATATTCATCAGTAAATACAAGATCTGGTTTTAGTTGGGGATTAATATACAAAACCTCCAGCAAAGGAGATCGTTACCTTGTCATGGTGCTGGAGCTTGAGCACCTCAATGACACCATGAGCTAAACCGTGAAGGGACACCCAAGACGGGAAGGTCATGGCAGAGAGGTCAGACTAAATACGATCCCTGGTGAAGGTAACGGCAACCCACCCCAGTATTCTTGCTGTGAAAACTAAATGGATCAGTACAACCAGAGATAAGTCGCTATACCATCGGAAGATGGGACTCCCAGTTCAGAAGATAGTCAAAATGCTACTGGGGAGGAACAGAGGATAAGTTCAACTAGCCCCAGATGTGATGACGCAGCTAGCTCAAAGCCAAAAGGACAGCTAGCGGCCAACAGTACTGGTGGTGAACAATGAATCCGATGTTCCAAAGATCAACACACCATAGGAACCTGGAATGTAAGATCTATGAGCCAGGGCAAATTGGATGTGGTTATTGGTGAGATGGCAAGATTAAATACAGACATTTTGGGTGTCAGTGAACTGAAATGGACTGGAATGGGCCACTTCACATCAGATGACCACCAGATCTACTACTGTGGACAAGAGGACCACAGAAGAAATGGAGTAGCCTTCATAATTAATAATAAAGTGGCTAAAGCAGTGCTTGGATACAATCCAAAACATGATAGAATGATCTCAATTCGAATTCAGGGTAAGCCATTTAACATCCCAGTGATCCAAATATACGCCCCAACCACAGATGCTGAAGAAGCAGAAGTAGATCAGTTCTATGAGGATCTGCAGCACCTACTGGATAATACACCAAAAAGAGATGTTATTTTCATTACAGGAGACTGGAATGCTAACGTGGGTAGTCAAACGACACCTGGAATTACAGGCAAACATGGTCTGGGAGAACAAAATGAAGCAGGACATAGGCTGATAGAATTTTGCCAAGACAACTCACTGTGCATAACAAACACTCTCTTCCAACAACCTAAAGGACGACTTTATACATGGACTTCACCAGATGGTCGACACTGAAATCAGATTGATTACATCCTTTCCAGCCAAAGGTGGCGGACATCTATACAGTCGGTAAAAACAAGACCTGGAGCTGACTGTAGTTCAGATCACGAACTTCTTATTGCACAATTTAGAATCAGACTTAAGAGAATAGGGAAGACCCACAGATCAGTTAGATATGAGCTCACTAATATTCCTAAGGAATATGCAGTGGAGGTGAAGAATACATTTAAGGGACTAGATTTAGTAGATAGGGTCCCGGAAGAACTATGGACAGAAGTTCGCAACATTGTTCAGGAGGCGGCAACAAAAAACGTCCCAAAGAAAAAGAAAACCAAGAAGGCAAGATGGCTGTCTGCTGAGACAATGGAAGTAGCCCAAGAAAGAAGGAAAGCAAAAGGCAACAGTGATAGGGGGAGATATGCCCAATTAAATGCAAAATTCTAGAGGTTAGCCAGAAGAGATAAGGAATTATTTTTAAACAAGCAGTGTGGGGAAACATTAGAGGTAAACTCCAGGCAAAACTGGGTATGATCAAAAACAAAGATGGCAAGGACCTAACAGAAGCAGAAGAGATCAAGAAAAGGTGGCAAGAATATATGGAAGATCTGTATAGGAAGGATAATAATATCGGGGATAGCTTTGACGGTGTGGTCAGTGAGTTAGAGCCAGACATCCTGAAGAGTGAGGTTGAATGGGCCTCAAGAAGCATTGCTAATAACAAGGCAGCAGGAGACGACGGTATCCCAGCTGAACTGTTTAAAATCTTGCAAGATGATGCTGTCAAGGTGATGCATGCCATATGCCAACAAACTTGGAAAACACAAGAATGGCCATCAGATTGGAAAAAATCAACTTATATCCCCATACCAATAAAGGGAAGCACTAAAGAATGTTCAAACTATAGAACAGTGGCACTTATTTCACATGCCAGTAAGGTAATGCTCAAGATCCTGCAACGTAGACTCCAGCAATTCATGGAGCGAGAATTGCCAGATGTACAAGCTGGGTTTAGAAAAGGCAGAGGAACTAGAGACCAAATTGCAAATATCCGCTGGATAATGGAGAAAGCCAGGGAGTTTCAGAAAAACATCTATTTCTGTTTTATTGACTATTCTAAAGCCTTTGACTGTGTGGATCATAACAAATTGTGGCAAGTTCTTGGTGGTATGGGGGTACCAAGTCATCTTGTCTGCCTCTTGAGGAATCTGTATAACTACCAAGTAGCAACGGTAAAAACAGAGCACGGAACAACGGACTGGTTTAAGATTGGGAAAGGAGTACGGCAGGGTTGTATACTCTCACCCTACCTATTCAACCTGTATGCAGAACACATCATGCGAGGTGCTGGGCTTGAGGAATCCAAGGCTGGAGTTAAAATCACTGGAAGAAACATTAACAATCTCAGATATGCAGATGATACCACTTTGATGGCTGAAAGCAAGGAGGAGCTGAGGAGCTTAATGACGAAGGTGAAAGAAGCAAGTGCAAAAGCTGGGTTGCAGTTAAACCTCAAAAAAACCAAGATTATGGCAACCAGCTTGACTGATAACTGGCAAATAGAGGGAGAAAAAGTGGAGGCAGTGACAGACTTTGTATTTCTAGGCGCAAAGATTACTGCAGACGCTGACTGCAGCCAGGAAATCAGAAGACGTCTACTTCTTGGGAGGAGAGCAATGGCAAATCTTGATAAAATAGTTAAGAGCAGAGACATCACACTGACAACAAAGGTCCGCATAGTTAAAGCAATGGTATTCCCTGTAGTAACCTATGGCTGCGAGAGCTGGACCATAAGGAAGGCTGAGCGAAGGAAGATAGATGCTTTTGAACTGTGGTGTTGGAGGAGAATTCTGAGAGTGCCTTGGACTGCAATAAGATCAAACCAGTCCATACTCCAGGAAATAAAGCCAGACTGCTCACTTGAGGGAATATTAAAGGCAAAACTGAAGTACTTTGGCCACATAATGAGAAGACAGGATACCCTGGAGAAGAAGCTGATGCTAGGGAAAGTGGAAGGCAAAAAAAATTCCTATTTTTCTAGGAACTCTATATATTTTCACCAAACAGATATTTTATTTTTATTTATTTAATTTTTATCCCACCTTTATTATTTTTATAAATAACTCAAGGCAGTGAACATACCTAATACTCTTTCCTCCTCCTATTTTCCCCACATAGATATATAGATAGATGGATGGATGGATGGATGGATGGAGGATGGAGGATGGAGGATGGAGGATGGATGGATGGATGGATGGATGGATGGATGGATGGATGGATGGATGGATGATAGGGTTAGTGAATATATATTCACCAAAGGTCTCCAACTGTGATGGAATGTGAGGGTGACCTTGGAAGATGGGGGGGGGGAAAGAGATGCTGCCTAGGGAACGATCAGATAAAAGAGAGAGGAGTCCACAACAAAGTAACGGCCAGAGAAAGAAACTTAGGAGGGGCCTACCCTTATTACTCAGGCAGTAAATAGGGAGGGAGGGAGATTTGTACTTTCAGGCTTGCAAGATTCTGTTAATGTAGCCTTACAATAAAGTAGAATTAGCTCATCTCATCGTATTTCCTGTCTGGTTTACCTGGGAGGACTGACACCAACCTATTCAACTAATTTGTATCTCCAAGGTGACATTAAAAACCTGTGCATAGATGATAATCCTAGTGATAATGTATACTAGTCCATTTTGTTGACTGGATGTTAATTTAACAAAGAAATGAATATACACATTTATGTATTTCTCTATGTGGAATTCAGAACCAAAGTTTTAGCATCCCAATGGAGGATGCAGAGTTTATAAAGCCATTTATGACATCAGATCAGCTGCTCCAATACCAGTAACTGGGATAGAGTCAGGCACTAGCAGTTGGATAGCAATTTGACAACAGGATCAAGATGGAGCCATTTATTCTCATTAAGAGGAAGTTTTCATAGCTTTCTTAGTTCAGGTACAGAGGCACTTCACTAATTATAAACGAGACTCAGATGGAAAGAAATGCTGAGGAGTAGAAATTGCTAGATGTCACTGACCAGTTGAATTGGAACTAATATTACTTCCAGCTCCAGCCTCAAAATTATCTGTCAGTTTGTAACATTGACTGCAGGCCCTATTAATGTAGATTTGTTTTCAATAGGAGTTAGCATTTCTAGAAGTAGCTATAGATGTTGGTCTTTTGTAAGTTCATGGACAATGAGTAATGATCATTAAAAGGATGCAGATTTTTTTTACCCATCAGGGGCTCTAAAGTTAGTCTCTTCTCATGCTTTCTTTCTCCATCTGCTGCGGTAGGAGCAGAAAGGGCTGCTGAAGCATGATGAATGAACACTGATACAGAGCTTTCAAGGAAACAAGCAGACATTAGTTAAGACCTGGACATTCTAGGGCAGTGTTTCTCAACCTTGGCAACTTTAAGATGTATGGACTTCAACTCCTAGAATTCCCCAGCCAGGCTGGCTGGGGAATTCTGGGAGTTGAAGTCCACACATCTTAAAGTTACCAAGGTTGAGAAACACTGTTCTTGGGAGTAGTTTTAGAATTTGAAATACTGGGCTGAAGCTAATCCAGGGTAAATGGAATAGCTCAACACATATGGGTACTTTTTTATTTTTTATTTTTTTTATTTTCTATCCCACCTTTATTATTTTTATAAATAACTCAAGGCGGGGAACGTACCTAATACTCCTTGCTCCTCCTATTTTCCCCACAACAACAACCCTGTGAGGTGAGTTGGGCTGAGAGAGTGTGACTGGCCCAAGGTCACCCAGCCGGCTTTCATGCCTAAGGCGGGACTAGAACTCTCAGTCTGCTGGTTTCTAGCCCGTTGCCTCAACCACTAGACCTTATTCATATGAACATGTCCACAATTACATTCTGACCAAGTTCCTTTACCTATATTTCCCCTTAAATACCATCTTGCAAAGCAATTAAGCCAGTAATAACTCTATACCACTTTGCCTTATTTAAGCCAACACCACTGCCCATATATTGTATGAACAAAGTGGCAGGTAATCCTTAGGGAATGATGTGGCAAGTGCCCAAGCTAGTAAACAGGTGTGTATCAACCAGCAAGCATATGAACTAGCCTAAGGGTTGGCATTCATAACAGATTTTTAAAAGTGTTCCTTGCCATAAAATTTATGCATCACAATGAGGACAATAATTATATGAGTTTGCACCAATCAGACTTTCTAAATGCTAACCCTAAGCTGAAATTATAGAGCTAGAGAAAAAAAATGAACACATTGCGTCTGACTAGGAAGGGGGAGAAACAGAATTAAAACATAAGATAATGTAATGCTTATTTACCTGCGGTATCGCTGTTGTAAGAAACATTCCAGGATAGCCACAAGCATTAGGGAAGGGCACCAATTTACCAATGTGATGGTAAGTTGTTTTCTGATCACCACCAAAAAGAATGATCATAAACACCAACTCAGGAACCATGGTCAGTCCGTGCGTAAGTGTAACCATTAATGAGCAAAATGATGCTACCACAATCTTTCCCTACGTATTGTGTCACTACGGAAAAAAATAGTTAGACTCTATGTACATAGGTGTTTATCAGATGTGTCTGTCAGGGCAATTTGAGAACCTGCAGAATGACCACCTGAATTTAAGCCTGTATGGTTAGCTGGCTGGCTGGCTGGCTGGCTGGCTGTATAGAACTGGCAACCATAAAAGGTGCAGGCTCAGCTGCTGCTCGTGACATCTGTTGAGTTAGAACAGAATCAAAGATACTTTCCCAAAGTTCTTTACCATCTTCCTGCTAGCAAAATGTACATTTCCTTGAGTATTCTTCCGGGGGCAGAAAGAATTCCCTCACAGGTTGTGAGAAAGCCTTACAAAAACTTTAGCCCTGAGTTATTTGGGATCATTTCACCTTGAATGAAATGTTTTTCTAAGCTAGCTGGAGGATGAAAGAAGCCACAGGACTAGAGAGCGGGTGATGGAAGGAGGAGAGACCAGGCCCAGGGCTACTTTCAACCATGTTAAACCGTATCATTATCAAATGGGCCGGGGAGGATATTTTCCCAAATATTTTCCAGGAAAAAGCTAAAATTCTCCAGGAGGAGCCTAAAAAGGACAACGTTATGAAAAATACAGTGTTTCTCAAAAATGCAAAGGTGGCACTAAGGATTGGTAAGGAAGGACAACCGCTTTGTTGGATTAGCAACAAAGATCTCCAACAGTTGTACAGGTCTTAGGAAGGTTAGCGGACGTGCGTGCATAAACCTGGTTTGGTCCGCTAGCTCTTCTCAGCCTCCAGACGTACCATTAGATCATAGAATCATAGAGTTGGAAGAGACCTACGAGGTCATCAAGTCCAACCCCCTGCACATTGCAGGAGTCGCTACACCATCTCTGACAGATGACTATCCAGCCTATGTTTGAAAACATCCAGTGAAGAGGAAGAAACCACTCCATGTGGTAACCTATTCCAAGAAGTTCTTCCTAATTTATTTATTTATATTTATTTATTTAATTTTTATCCCGCCTTTATTATTTTTATAAACAACTCAAGGCGGCAAACATACCTAATACTCCTTCCTCCTCCTATTTTCCCCACAACAACCACCCTGTGAGGTGAGTTGGGCTGAGAGTGTGTGACTGGCCCAAGGTCACCCAGCCGGCTTTCATGCCTAAGGCGGGACTAGAACTCACAGACTCCTGGTTTCTAGCCCAGCACCTTAACCACTGGACCAAACTGGCTCTAATGTCTAATATGTACCTACATCCTTGAAGTTTCATCTCATTAGTTCTAGTCTTACCCTCTGGAGCAAGTGAGAATAAGTCCAAACCCTCTGCAATGTAACAGCCCTTCACATATTTGAAGACTGAAGATATCATGTCCCCTCTCAACCTTTTCTTCTGCAAGCTACACGTGCCTAAGTCTTTTAACATTCCTTTCTGGACTTGGTTTCCAGTCCTTCTACCAGCGTGGTAGCCTTTCTCTGGACTTGCTCCAGTTTATCAATGTATTTTTTAAACTGGGATATGCAGAACTGAACACAATAGTCCAAGTGAGGCCTGACCAAGGCAGAGAAGAGTGTGATAATTACTTCCCGTGATCTGAACTCTATGCTCTTCTTGATGCTCTTCAAGATATCTTTGCCCTTCTTTGCAGCTGCATTACACTGTTGGGACACGTTGAGCTTGTGATCCATTAGTACACCCAAGTCCTTTTCACATGTGCTGCTCTTGAGCCAGATTTCACCCATCCTGTATATGTTTCTTTGCTTTTTCTTACCTAGATGCATGACTTTACATTTCTCCCTGTTAAATTTCATCCTATTTGTTTTGGCCCACTGTTCTTCTAAGTATTTTTTATTTTCCCCCCCTCTCATCCCAAGAATTTGCCGCACCTCCTAGCTTTGTATCGTCTGCAAATTTGATAAGCGTTCCCTTGACTCCCTCATCTATACCATTTAGAAAAACATTGAATAGCACCAGGCCCAAGGCACAGCCCTGTGGCAACCCGCTTGAGATGTCTCTCCAGGTAGATTTGATGCCATTTATAACTACCCTTTGAATATGATCCTTGAGCCAACTATGGATCCGCCTAATGGTTGAGTTGTCAAACCCATATTTGATCATTTTGTTAATACGGATGCTATGAGAGACTTTGTCAAAAGCCTTGCTATACTATATCCACAGCGTTTACCCAATCAACCAGGCTGGTAACTCTGTCATAAAATGAGATCGAGTTAGTCTGGCATGGCTTGTTTGGCATAAATCCATGCTGGCTCCTATTAATTAATGAATTCCTATCGAAGTCCTCACAGACGTGCTGTTTGATAATCTGCTCAAGAACCTTGCCCGTACCAATGTCAAGCTCACAGGCCTGTAGTTTCCTGGGCCCTGCTGCTTCCCTTTTTTGAAAGCAGAAACAACATTAGCCCTCTCCAGTTTTCTGGGACCTCCAGGACTTCTCAAGAGGTGTCTACCTAGGCCGAGCTTCCAAGATTCTGTGTGACCCAAAGCAAGTTCCTCTCATACTTTAAAGTATCACAACGCTAAAGTAACAGGCATCGCTAGGGGCTCCCCAATATCTCATGACATATATTACCACAAGGTTTATGAGCTGCATCCATCAGCTTGACCATAGAACCCCATGTAAAATGTCATTGCCTGTGTCTGACAGGTGGAGTCCATACCCCCACAAAATGGCAGTGGTGGTGGAGTAAAGGAGGAGAAGGGGATGGGCAAGCAAGCAAGCAGTGCCTGAAGCCCAGGGGTGAAACAGCAATGACATAATTTTACTAATAATGTCATTATTCAAATAACAAACTGCAACAGAATTTGGTCTACAGGTAGTCCTCGCTTAACGACCATTCATTCAGTAACTGTTCGAAGTTAAGGCGGTGCTGAACAAATGGTACTTATATGCCCAGTCCCCGAAGTTATGGCTGTTGCAGCACCCGCGGTCACATGATCAAAATTCAGGCACTTGGCAGCCCACTCGCACTTATGACCACAGGGGTGCTTCAAGTCCCCCCACCCCTCTATCTCCCCCCATCTCTGCCCTTTTGGCCACCCTGCAAAGTGGCACTCCTCAGCGGCGCCAGTGGCGCTGGGGCTGAAGTAGAGGCCTGGGGCCTTCAGCAGTCTCAGCCAGCTGCCACTGCCCCCAGGCCTCTACTTCAGCCCCAGCGCCACCACCACCGCCGAGGAGTGCCACCTCAAGCCCTGCGCCATAGCCAGCCACCCCACTGCCACAGCACAAAGCCCCAGCCGCCACCACCGCCACTGCCCTGAACTCTGCAGGCCCTGCTGTGCCCAGCTGACTTTGCCATCTTCCACTGCTGACGAGGCGCACCTGGCCTGGCCCTAGGCAAGGAAGCTGCTGGCCACACCAGGCCTTCTTCCCAAGGCCACTCGTGCTGTTCTTCAAGAAGCTCCTCCGTTGGAGGAGATGGGCGGTAATATAAATCTATTAAATAAATAAATGCGTCATTTTCCATACAACTTCCCTTTAAGTTGTGAATAACCCATGCAGCAGGAGAGCAATGTTCAGTTTTTAATGCATGCATTTGCATCTAGCACATAGTTTGTCTGCAGGCATGTGCATAAGGTTATATGTTTTTATAATTATGAAAAAGTTACTCTTAAACAAGTCACAGGAACTCTTTGTACTTGATTACACTCTGATTCCTGAAATATACCACCATGTGGCTGCCATAAGTATGGCTTTTCCTTCTCCGTGCCAAAGAAGGATGCTTTTACGCTGATGTGCCTGTTCTCTCCTTTCTTCTCACTTGTTTGGCTTCCAGAGAATGAGCAGATGGTCCTAGTTAGGAAAGAGTGTCTGTGCAAACAAAGGTATATGGCATTCAGTGGTACAAAATCACTTGATTGCCTTAACTGGTTGGCCCAGCATTACCCTAAGACAAAGGCATTAGGCTTGCAGATAAATAATTATTGCTTCCATATGTTTTATGATGTCACAGTCCAGCAACCATGCTTGGAGCTGGACTGGACACTCAGAGAGTATGTCAGTCCTTTCATGTCCAAAATAATCAAGGCCAGGAGATGACAAGATTTCTCCTACAGTTATTGACTTTATAACTTGAGTGGTTGCCAAAATAACTGACCTGGAGAAATGCCTGAGACTGGTCTCAGCAAATGAAAATTTAAAAGAATTAAGGAATGAAGATTCTATGAATATGTCATAATTCACAGGACAGTATTGATTAAATATATACTTGCAAACTGTATATTTCTGAAATAAAGTATATGAGTGAGTAAGTGGATGAGTGCAAACATACTGTATTTCTCTAAGTATATGGAGTACAATAATTGCAATAAGCAACCACAATAAATTTGTTACATGAGCAACATTATGGGTAGATGTCTCTTGTTTGGCTGCCAAATAATCAATAAACAAAATTCTGAATTAATATGTCACTTTATTATAATGTTTCTGCTATAACAAACGGGCATATTCAGGCAATTTGTTATCCGGCTTTTCAATAAAGGAGATTCTGTAGTCCCCAATACTTTTTATATCATTTTAAAAAATCAATTATGTGCTATCAAGTCGGTGTCAACTCGTAGCAACCACACAGATGGATTTTCTCCCTGACAATCTGCCTCTAATCTGGCCTTTCAGGTCTTCTGACGGGGCACTCATTGCCACTGTAACTGAGACCATCCATCCACCTTGCTGCTAGTCACCCTATTATTCTGTTTCCTTCTACCTTTCCCAGCATTAGAACCTTCTCCAGGGAGCTGGGTCTTCGCATAATGTGTCTGAAGTACAGTAATTTGAGCCTGGACATTTGTGCCTCAAGTAAGTACTCTGGGTTGATTTGTCTATGAAGGTTCTCAGTCATCCAGGTGGAATTGTCTGTAGCTTGAATCATGTCAACTGGATTTCTATTTTCTCAGTGGAAACGTTTCGCTCCTTATCCAAGGAGCTTCTTCAGTCTGAGCAGTCTGAGTCTCCTTTAGATGATAAAAGGACTTAAAAAATAACATCTCAAAATAACCATGACCTAGCCCCAGGTGCAAGGTCACACAGCTACCCTAGAAACATATTTAAGGATTCCCTTACTAACTTTGCTCAGACTGAAGAAGCTCCTTGGATAAGGAGCGAAACGTTTCCACTGAGAAAATAGAAATCCAGTTGACATGATTCTGGGTTGATTTGTTCAACGATTCATTTGTTTGTTTTCTTGGTTGTCACGTTAATTCTCAGGAGTCTTTTCCAACACCAAAGTTCAAAAGCATCAAAACTCTTCCTATCCTGCTTCTTCAAAATCCAACTTTCGCTTCTGTAGAGTGTCGCAGGGAATATCATTGCTTGCAGTATTCTGATCTTTGTTGGTATAGACAGATCGTGGCATCTGAATATCTTCTCCAAAGCCTTCATGGCTGCTCTACCAAGTGCAGTGTATTTCTTGACGGCTTGTTGATGGTTGATCCTAAAAGGCAGAAGGTCTCTACCATATATATCATGTTCTATACCATGTTTTATACTTTATAAAAAAAATTCACTTCAGTTATTGATAGTGGAAGTATGTTAATTCTCTTTTTCACTGACTTCTTTTCATTTTCAACAAACAAGAATGCAGGGACCTTTTTTCTTTCATATTTATTTTCTCACTTTGTTAGATTTATATGCTACTTTTTTCACAGGTGCTCAAAATGACTTATATGGGGATCTCCCTTCTTTTTATTTACACAACAACAACCTTGTGAGATAGGTTGGACTAACAGAAAGTGACTGGCACAAAGTCTCTCAGTGAGTTTCCATGACCTAGAGGGGACTTGGGCACTGATCTCCCCAATTCTGGTCCAACTCCACAACTACTACACACTCCAGCACTCCTGTTTTGTGGAGGTATGACATACTGCCTCCTGAATGGGTACAAATGAGCCATTGTTGTCATCCTCTCAGATGTAGTGTGATATGTCAGAATAAATACTGTAGATCCCAATATCCTGACCCCAGCACACACTACCATTATATTTCCTATTTCATGCCAGATGTTTTCATGCCATATTTTGGCACCTCAGTGGACTTAGGAACGCCCCATTTACCAGTAATGATATGACAGGTAGTCCTTGCTTAACGACCGGTTGCTTAACAATTGTTCAAAGTTATGACAGCCTTGGAAAGGGTGCTTTACTGTTATGACAACAACCAGGACTGCCTAGATGTCACTAAGCAATGCAGTCACATGATGTTTCACTTTATGACCGCATCACTTAGCGATGGCAATTCTGGTCCCAGTTGCAGTCGTAACTTGAGGACTACCTGTACATATCTCTTGTTCTTGTTTCCTTATTTCTGACTCACAAAAAATATTCCAAATAGAGAGCTAGTGTGGTGTAGTGGTTAAGGCATTGGCCTAGGAGGGGTGAGACCCAAGTTCTAGTTCACCTCAGCCAGGGAAGTTCTCTGCGTGTCTTCAGACTGGTCAGTCTCTCTCAGCCCAACTTAATTGATCAGGTTGAGGTTGTGAGGCAAAATAGGAGGAAGAAGCACTGTATTTCACCTTGAGCTCCTGAACAAAGGATGAGATATAAATCCAATGAATTATTTAAAGGAATACCCCTTTTCTTTTTCAACAATCTGTAATCAATGTCTCTAGGAGTAGCGCTCTGCATGGACATTCAGGGAAATAAGAAGATGTAGTTTGCAGGGGCATCTGCTGGGAGGTGGGGGAAAGCATTACAGCATTGTGCCACAAGCCCCAGCCTTTTTGTACAGGAATCAAGATGTTGCACAAACATAGAAAAGGGGCAGAGCTTGCAGTGCAACACTGCTTTCAATGAAAGCAGCCAGATCCTGGGAATGCTGCTGTGGTTACTCCAGTGTTAGATAAAATAGCAAATATAAAGTTGAGCAAAGTGGTGGGCAACCTGTTTGTGATGTAGGACTGTTCTTTTTCCCACCTGTTATTTTGAGCATCTGGAAGGGCAAAGCAACATTGTCATGAGGTACATAAGTATCTTGGGTTGATTTTTCTGGATGATGGGCACCAATATTAGCTTCTCAGTTGTGACCTCCCAATTGATTTATATTCATGTATTTAATTTACTCAGTCAGTTACACTGATTCTTTTCATGGATCCATCCAGTGGTTAATTCAAAGTATACATGGAGGATAAACTTGCTGCTGCTTCATCATGTTTCCTTTTGAATATTTCAATACCTGGTGAGGCAGCTGTTTGCAAACACATAGGGACTTAAAATGGATACATGCACACTCTTAGTGTGTGTTTACCACATGGAGAGGAAAACAGATTCCCCTTCGAATGTATAATGGATACTCACCAGCACACATGTGCTGGAGAAGTGGCAAATCTATTTCCCATCTAAAATACTAATTAGCCCTTAGCACAGGAATTTATCTCCTCTCCTTCCTCATTTCCTCCTCAGTTCCAATCCATTTCTCTTCTGATTTGTTACTGAAATGATCGCATTTCATTTTTACCCTTTGGGTTGAGAGGCCAATCAAAATTGTTCTGGATTTTAACAACATTATTTTTTATCTGTCGTGGGCAAGAGATGGGAAACACAGTTGTGTTCTTTAAACCAGAAGGGCATCTCTCTTCCCCCCCCCCCCATTCCCCATTATATGTTTACCCATTTCAAACCTGACACTGGCATTGGCGAGAGCAACAGATTTGGGGGGTGAGGGAGGGAGAGAGAGAGAGGAGCAGGGAATGCTGCAAGGTAGCCTGAGGATAACAGGCATTATAAAGAGGAATTTTTTGCCTGCTGTTTTTGTTTGTTTAATCACAGCGTCTCAGCAGAGCTGGCCAACAGCCTCACGCAGCAGGTGCTGCTTGGGAATGTGAGGGGGGGAGGGGGGAGAAGGAGAAGAATTCCTACTCAATGGAAGCATTATTCAATACCATTGCCTTTTGCAATCTTTTTCTTTTGTTTCAAGCAAATTCCCAATGCCTTGGGGGCATCAGTGGCCAAGGCTGGAGTAGGACAGTTCTGGACAGAGGAGCGGAGGAGGCTGTTTCAGGCTGAATAACATAAGACACCTTGAATGCTAGTTGTGAGGGGTCGGAGCTGCACATGGTCAGGAGGGCCTCAGAAATCAGAACAATCCATCTGAGGCCCTGTCCCCATTTGCAGGGGTTTGTTTTTTTTTTTGTCTTTGAGGCAGTCTTGACTCCTGGTGACTATATGGTCATGTCCATGCAGTTTTCTTGGCAACGTGTTTAGGGAATGGTTTTGCTGCTGCCTTCTTCTTAGGGCTGTGAGGAAAGGACTGGCTCAAAGTCATCAAGTTGGCTTCACATCTAAGGGAGGACAAGAATTCATGATACCTCAGTTTCTAACCCTGTGACTTTAACTGGCTTTCTACTTGCAGTTAATCATGGCACAATCATGCCCTGACAATGTCAGTCTTCCCTCTTGACCACACTGCCCACAAAGGAAATAGCCTTTAGCCATCATTAGGAATTGTTGTTTTTAAATTAGTCTTTTCCCCTTTAAGCCAGCACCATTCCAAAAGGTATGTAAAACTTTGTCACTCTTATTTTGGGGACCTTTGTTAACCTCTTAGGTGTGTTACAAGGGGAGTGTCTGTTTGGGAGAAGTGTGAGCATGCTCCCTGTCCTCTGGTCACCACCCAGCCTCTATTGCAGATATATTCTCTCCTAGTGTTTGCTTTTCCATGAGCATCCATAGTCAACTATGGTACTACACTTGAACTTAGCCAAGAAGCTGAGAAGCAGCTGGCCACAGTAATGAAAATGTTATGACCCATGCAGTAACAACACCAAGCAAACATTACCTTTTCACATTGCATCACAATGCTGGATGTAAGTGTGTAAGTCTGGGTGTGCATGTTGTCAGGTTGTGATATACAATTCACCTGCCTTCCCTGTGGGCACCTACTACTCCCTCCATTAGCATTTTTGGTTATGAGTTCCTCCACTGCAAGGAGACTTGATAGCTACCTTCAAGTATCTGAAGGGCCGTATGTAGAAGATGGACAGAATTTTTCACAGTTGTTCCAGAAGACACAACAAGAAAGAAAAGGTTTAAATTACAAGACAGTAGATTTCAGTTTCCCCTTGTGAAGTCCATAATGCTGAGAAATGTAGAAAGGTAGAAAGAAAGAGAAGAGGACAACCACCAGCAAGGTTGGTAGACTCAATTACAGCAGTGATAGGTACACTGATCAATGACCTGAAGGGGCAGTTTAGAGACAGATCACGCTGGAAAAGTTCTATTTACATGGTCACTAAGAGTCAACACCAACTTGATGGCACATAATCAATGAAATCAAAAGATTTCAGTTGGACTGCAGGAAAAATGTCCTAATGGTAAATTATTTTATTTGGGGAAGATTCATATTAGTATTTTTCCTCTCAAGCAGCATCCTAAAATGTATCCTTACCTAAAAAGGCAGCAGCCTTGCTGTATCCAGAACATAATGAGGGATGTGGAACAGGGCTTTTGTTCCCTGTATTTGTCCATTTCAATCAAAGATGGGATGGATGGATGGATGGATGGATGGATGAATGGATGGATGGATGGATATCAGCTTAACTCGGTGGTAAGGAAAATCTCTAAATTGTGGAGCACTTTTCCCCCCAATTATTTGAGAAAGGCTAAGAAAAGTTATTTACAAGGAGGCCATACTGAATGGAGGAGGTGATACAATCATTGTGCTGGGGCAATGGACCAGTGGCTCCACTAATAATCATACGTAGGGACGACCTAGATGATCTGGGAAATGTATGTACTTTGTTTTGTTTCAAACTTTATTTACTTATTGCATTTGAGTGCTGCAAGTTCTTAGCAAAACCAGCTCATGGCAGTAAAAGAAATGACAGGTGCAGGAAAGCATGGTCAGGATTTAGGCTGCAGCGTGCAAAAAGGGGAGAAAGGGGATTTCCACACATTAGCTTTAGTGATTCATGCCATAATAATCTCATGATCTGATTACTGCGTGCTAAAGATAGCATATGGCTATTCATAAAAACAGTTACGAAGCTTCAGCTGGTGCATATTGCTGCTGCCAAATTGTTAAGGAGGGTGGCTGAAGAGGATCATAAAATCTTGATCTTTAAAGCAATTCAGTGGTTACTGATAAGCTACTGGGCCCAATTAAGACATAACTCTAAATAGTGTAAGACCAAAACCCAAAAAAAGCATCACCATTGGCTTCCGGTGGGGGACATGGCAGACTAAGCAGCATTGTCCGCGGGCTCCGCAAACAGAACTGACGATGCGGCAGTTTTTTCGGGCTCAAGCAGGCTTTTCCTGAAGCCCAGGAGCGTTTTCACGGATTAGAAAATGTTCAGAATCACCCCATTTGTTCTCCAGAATGGCAACTTGTAGCCTGAGGATCGCAAACAGTGTTCGCCCTAATCGGGTAAGAGCCACTGGGAGACAGGGATGCCATCATTTCCAAGCCGCGCTGTAGCCTTAAAGGGACACTAAGACCAGCCACCCCATTTCTAAATCACCTAATTTTTATCTTTTCAAGTTTATGTACCCTAAGAGAGGCTTTCTACAACACGGAAAAGTGAGCTTTCTTGGTGTTTATCGTTATTTCTGGAATTAATTAAAAAAGAAAAATCTTTTCAAGTTTTGGCTTGTTTGTATTGTCGAAGGCTTTCACGGCCGGAGTTCAATGGCTGTTGTGGGTCTTCCGGGCTGTGTGGCCGTGTTCTGGAAGTTGTGGTTCCTAACGTTTCGCCAGCATCTGTGGCCAGCATCTTCAAAGGGCAGGAGCACAGATAGAAGCAAAATCTCTGTGCCCAGGTAGAGTGGCAATGTTCTATTTATAGAGCTAAATTATAGGAGATTAGGTGGGGTTTTTTGTTGTGTTGAAATGTTAACGAGTGGCTGATGAGCGTGATTAGCATGTTCATTGTGAGAAGTATTCCCATGTCCTGGTGGTTGGACTGAGTTCGTTGACCTTTTGCAGGCTGTGTTTTTCAGGACTGGTAGCCAGGTTTTGCTAATTTTTAAACTTTCTTAAAAACACCAGCACAGTTACAATAAAAAAGAAGAAAGTTTAAAAATTAGCAAAACCTGGCTACCAGTCCTGAAAAACACAGCCTGCAAAAGGTCAACGAACTCAGTCCAACCACCAGGACATGGGAATACTTCTCACAATGAACATGCTAATCACGCTCATCAGCCACTCGTTAACATTTCAACACAACAAAAAACCCCACCTAATCTCCTATAATTTAGCTCTATAAATAGAACATTGCCACTCTACCTGGGCACAGAGATTTTGCTTCTATCTGTGCTCCTGCCCTCTGAAGATGCTGGCCACAGATGCTGGCGAAACGTTAGGAACCACAACTTCCAGAACACGGCCACACAGCCCGGAAGACCCACAACAGCCATTTGGCTTGTTTCCATCCAAATATTGAGGAGGATTGAAAGTAAATGTTTGTCTCCCTGTTATTATTTTTGTGCTGAATTTGAAGATTTTAATATTCTCCTACAGGTTGAATCTGCTGTTTTAAATCTTCAGTTTTCTGCTGTTATTTTTCTCTGGGGAATTGTCTCTTATCAGCCTTTTACTTATGTAAACAGTTCAGGAAACTTTCCATTACATTCTACTTTCACTGGTTAAGTTCTTAAGGGGGCGCCATAATTTACTGCGTGAGACATGGAAGATTTCAAGCAGACCTTCTCAGAATTCCATTGAGACCTTAAACAGACTTTATCTGACTCTTGCCAAATTATTATACAAGATATTTGGGATATTGTTGAAAATATCAGCTTTGAAATGTGGCATCTGGCTGGGGATGTCGAGGAAGGAATGGAAGACCTTAACAATGATATAAAGGTTTCTACTGACAGCGAGATCAATATTTTCGCTGAAACGCCAGAAGAGGATTGGATGGTTGATGGGAAGAAATTGAAGGAACAGATTGCTGTTTTGAAGGAATGTTATGGGAAGGAAGGGTTGTTATCTATGGGAGGCTCTTTGCTGAGAAGTTGGAGTATTTAAAGGGGGCAGTTGGGCTGTTTGATTTTTCTTTGAAAAATGCCCTGTGTCTATTTTGGAAATATGTGAATGCTTTGGTTTATTTCGAAGTGGGGTAAGGGTTTGAGAATGTTTATTTGGATTGCTTTTAAGGCTTGTTTGATGTTATTCTTTAATGATTTGGATTGAGATTAATCAGGTAAAATAACTGCAGTGTTATTTATTTTATTTATTTTATTTATTTATTTATTTTAATTTATATGACCGCCCATCTCCCCCAACAGGAAACTCTGGGCGGTTTACAATAAAATCACATTTAAAATAAGAATATAAAAATATAAAATTATAATTTAATTAATACAATTAAATAATTATAAAATCCAATTTTGGCGCATTAGTTTTAACAAGAAGGAAGGACATTATGGAATTAACCACACCCACGAGGAACTGTTACTTTCCCCTTCCCATGCTAGGCGGCAGAACCAGGTTTTCAGCTCTTTCCTAAAGCTCGGGAGGGAGGGGACCTGCCTCAACTCTGGGGGCAAGATATTCCAAAGGGAGGGTGCCACTACAGAGAAGGCCCGCCTCCTGGACCCCACCAGATGAAATTTTCTTATTGATGGGGTCCGTAGCAGGCCCTCCCTAAATGATCGGGTGGGGCGGGTCGATGATATGGGGATAAAACGGTCCCTCAGGTATCCTGGCCCCATGCCATGTAGGGCTTTAAAGGTGATAACCAACACCTTGAATTGGACCCGGAAGCAAACCGGCACCCAATGCAGCTCGCGGAGCAAAGGTGTTATATGTGCTGATCTTGGTGCACCCAAAATTGCCCGCACTGCCGCATTCTGCATCAGCTGTAGCTTCTGGATAGTCTTCAATGGTAGCCCCATGTAGAGCGCATTGCAATAGTCTGTGTGGGAGATGACAAGAGCATGAGTGACCGTTCGGAGGGCATCGCGATCCAGGAATGGGCATAACTTTTATAATTATTAATTATAAGAGCAGAAAATTTATATGCCTTTTTTTTAGTTTGATCTTTATTATAGTAGACAGAAATGTATAGAATAGTGGTAGGATGGAAGTAATTATATAAGTGTTGTTTTTGGGAGGGAGGCTGTTTAAGTGGTTTATATATTTTATTTTATTTTATTTTAATATAAGGGGAGGGAGCAATTGCATTTAGTGATTTTTATAATATGCTAATGGAATGATTTATAGAAATAATGTGATTTTGGTTTAACATAGAGTAAACGGAGATGAGCACCAGCCCCTAGAGTCGGACACGACTGCACAACTGTGCGGGGGAAACCTTTACCTTTACCTTTTAAGGGATTGACTATGGGAAATTGTTGTATATTCTTGCTGTTAAAAGTCGGAAGTCACTTCTTATGTAATCTTCAAAAAATCTTTTTTCATCTTGTGTTTTCTCACTTCTTTAGTTTTTTTCTTTTCCTTTTTCTCTTTGCTTTTTTTGCTTTTTTGTAGTTTTTATCTTTGCTTTAAACTTAATAAAATTCTTATATATAAAAATGCATCACAATTAGCATCAGATAATCCATGCATTAAGAGCAATTGAAGAAATCCTGCTTGCAGTGACTCAGTGTGGGGCCTTTTTGGTGGTGGTGCCCAATTATGGAATTCTTTCTCTTTCCTTGGAGAAGTACAGCTCAACTTTATGCTTTCCAGTTTTAGGAGAAAAACTAAGATATGTCCATTTATTCAGGATTTTAAAAGGGTCCTTCAGGCAGGAGAGCAGTATTTATTTATTTTTATTTATTTTATTTATTAAATTTCTATGACTGCCCATCTCCCCCTCAAGGAGGGACTCTGAGCGGTTTCCAACCAAACAACATCATTAAAATACAAGAAATATAACAATAAAAATATAAATACAATAAAATCCAAATGGCAGATGGTTCTTACAGTGATGCTAACAATATTTAAAATATTTAAAATATTTGAGGTGGCTCTAAGAGATCAGCCACCCCCAAGCGTGACCACTTTCCCTCTTGCCCCAGGCGAGATCACAGAGCCAAGTTTTTAATTTTTTCCTGAAGTCCAGGAGTGAAGGGGCCTGTCAAAAGAGTTATAAAATATTAGTTCAATGTGAGGCAGCTGCAATTCACCTTGATGAGGCATCTCACAGGTAGTGCTATTTCCTTCACTGAGATGTGGAGAAAGTGCCTTTTCTCACTGAGGTGCTTTGCATCACTCAGTTGGCTTCTTCTAGCACTTCCACGATTCAAAGAGGTTTCCGCGTTCATCTGCAAAAGCACTGCTCCACCATTAGAAATGGAATAGCTACACTGCTTTGTGAAGCAGTTTCAGATGGAGGGTTCAGTCAAAGAAATGTTGAAGTGAATCACTCCTTCCAAGCTATGCACCCCTTCCATTGCACAGCCCTATAAAATATGAATAAATGTCATTTATAATAGCAAATGCATTTGGATGAGAACCGGAATGTGCAGTTTCTTCTTAATTCTGCCTGAAGGATAGTCAAGCACTGTAACATTTCACTAGAACCAATTCAAGGCAGAACTCATCAGGCAACATGTGAGGGTACAAAAAAGCATGGAATCTCAGCTCTGTTTTCTCATTCTGTCCCCTTCCTTTCTGAAATTGCAGTAGATCAGGAGACAATGGCCAAGAATTGATACAAAAATTGTCAGCCCTCCTGCAAAAGAGAGAGAGAGAGAGAGGGAGGGAGGGAGGGAGGGAGGGAGGGAGAAGGTTGGGGTTTGAGGAACCATTTCCCTCATCAGCAAAACAACAACTTTTACAATGATAATCAAATCTTGTTATAATTTAGCAAAACCCTGGGCAAATGTTAGTAGTTGAATAATATAAAAGAGGTGTAAGTATAGAAATATGTCCACAAGAGAGAGGAAATAGCAATGATATGCACAGTACATCCAGAAATCAATTTGTGTCTCATCATGAAGCCAGAGCTAGTGGATCATCATGGGTCACTCTGGACTGGTGCTCTTGCTTGGCAGTGCCCTCTTCACGCCACATTGCACAGAGAAAAGTGCAGCAGTTGTAAGCGGAAATCATGAACCGCATTCCTGGGGAGGCGCTGAGGACAGGAGAGCAATCCAAGTGCCAGTCACAAAGTATTGCGCACCGAACAACTGCTTGGCGAAGATCCTAGAGCTCTGTGCAGACAGCAACACAATGCTAATAATAAGCTATAATAATAACCAGCTGACACAATAACACACAGTCTCACAATTTGGCTGCTCTGCTTTGCTTGCTGCTCCAATTACTGCCTATTTTCTTTCCCCCCCCCCCTCCTTGGGTGAAAATTAATCAGTGAGAAATTGAGGTAAAACTTCCCTCAGATTGAAGGAATGCGCACTGGTTCAGGCCTAGAAGGCAGATCCACGGAGCGTGCTCGCCTCTTGACAGAAAGGAACCATGAAATATAACAGGGGCATAAACAAACAAACAAACGCAGAGACACCAAATAAAGGCAGGAAGCACTTAGTGAACATTACAGTTGTGTTTTATAATGAGAATTTGGGACGAAGTAACAATTTCAGCATGGTGAGGCTTTTGTTCTCCCGTATGATTGGGAGAGCGAGCTTCAACGTGTGTGGTGAACGCTTGACAAAATCTCAGAGGACTTTGCTTAACAGAATTTCCAGGATTATAGATTCAGGGCAGAATTGTTGTTCTTCAGCCCTCCTTGTAACAGATAATTAATTCTGCAAAATAAAAATAAACAGAATGTATTCAGCTGTGCTTTTGTTTTGCTTCCTTTTAGAGATGAGGGCAAAGAATGTTGAACCGTTACTGTTGCTTCCCAGGGCTTACAGTAATGCAGCCACTTGCACGCCGATCATTAAGATGAAGGTGGTTTTTTTTTTTTTTTTAGTCAAGTAGATAACTTCCACCTATTAGCCAACATAAATAATTGTACTAATGCTTCCAAGAAATCTGAGACACTAGATTTAGATGTTATAATTAGTGCAGGCAAGAGAGTTACAGTAGGGAAACCTGCTTTATCTGTGCTTGAGACAGTGTGTCAGCAGGGGGAAAAGGAAGAAACTCTAGACATCTGTAGATGGTTCTAGCAGAGTGAAAAGTTGGTTTGGCGTATTTCTACTTCTTGGAACAGAGAGTTTGAAATAGGAAAAAGTTCTGAAAGTTGCCATGTTTCACCTCAAAATAAAACCTTTGGTACTTTAAGTGAATATTTACATTAAAGTAATACTTGAACCCTGATGTGGGAGCAGTCACTTGCTCACTAAGCAAACTGTCGTCTTCTTGCTAGTAGGTAAAGGCCCTCACCAGAGCAAAAGGTCCAGCCTTGTTGCCTGGCTTTCAGGACTCCGCCTGAAAGTATTACACCAACGCACTTTGTTGATACCCTGACTCAATTACCTGCAGTATTTGGGCTGCAAAAATCTGGATGACCACAAGAAGGCAGCACACACACAAACACACACACACAGAGAGACCTCCACACAATGCTGGCACTTGACTGCCATTTAGTGATCATCTAAACTTTTGCTGCCAGATCTGGTAATCTGGTAATCCTGGCCCAATTGGAATCTCTTGATATGTGGAAAAGCTCTCCAAACATGTATAGATATAGAACAGCATACAGTATATGCAACTGGTCTTTGCCCATCTTTGTGCTCCATCACTGGAGGTTTTCAAAGTTTGGAGCCATTTTTCTGAGACGGTCTGAGGATTCCTGCCCTGGGCAGGCGATTGAAGTAGAAGACCTCCAAGCAATGCTATGACTCCATGAAGATTCTTAGAAAGTATAATTATTTTGGTAGAGCTCCTGCCTAGCAGTCTTCATTGTTCATTGACATCATCATTTGGATGGCCTACATCCTATTCTGTCCCCACCCCAGTCTTTACAACACTGTGAAGTATTGCTGAAAGATAGTACTTGGCCCAAAGCCACCCATTAACTTCATGGTAGAAAAATGAATGTGTGTCTTCCAGCTAGAATCCAACTCTCTAACCACTACACCACCTTGGCTCATGCTCGGAGAAATCTCCCCACAATGTATTTTTCACATGTTCAAAGTTCCACCCTCTCTCCCCAAGTAGGAGATTTATTTCAGTGAGGAGTTAGATACAGTATTTTTTTTCCAAACACCAGTAATGGAACCCAAATTTTGCCAATCCCCTCTATCCACTGCATTTCCCTGAAATTTTAAAATAGACTTCCTGATCATAATGGGAGCCACCAGATAGTGCTGAGGACTCTAAGGGATAGTAATGTCATACATACATACATACATACATACATACATACATACATACATACATCAAATCTGTGAGGCTGCCCAAGTAGTGAATAAAGAGGATGGGCTTCAAGGACAAAAAGAAGATCTGGTAACCAAGACAATAATCAGATAAATAAAACTTGAGCCCAGGCTAAGAAAGTAGTTTGCGAAAATGCCTCAAACAGCTCTCCCTCTTCAATTCTCATAAAAGATTAAAAAAAGGAGGAAAGGGAGGACATTCAAACTTGCAATTTCTCTTATTATATCTGTTCTAACAAAATCTGCATGGTGTCTGTTTCTTAGTCTGGTCTACCTGATAGGGTGGACAGCCCAATTTCATGACAACTCTGAGTTGCCTATAATATTAAAAACATGTCAAACAACACCTAATGAAGAAAATGTGATAGACATTAGGAAAGAGTAAAACTAACTGTCGAGGGGGCGCGATGGCTCAGTGGTTAAGACACCAGACTTGTCGATCGGAAGGTTGGCGGTTCGAGACCTGAGCGCCGCGTGACGGAGTGAGCTCCCGCACTCGCCCCAGCTCTTGCCAACCTAGCAATTCGAAAGCATGCAAATGCAAGTAGATAAATAGGTACCACTTCTGTGGGCAGGTAACAGCGTTCCATGCACATCATGCCAGCTACATGACCGCAGAAGCGTCTTTGGACAGCGCTGGCTCATCAGCTAAGAAACGGAGATGAGCACCGCCCCCTAGGGTTGGACACGACTATGCAGGAGAAAACCTTTACCTTAAAACTAACTGTCAGGATGTCATCCATGCCATCGTGCCATGGCGCCAGGAAGGAACATCCCACCACTCTGTTAAACTCACAAGGTTGTTTGGGGGTGCCTGACAGTAAAACTACCAGACATGTAAAGTAGGGGTTTGGTGTATTCACAGAACTGCAAACTATGTAAATCAAGGTCTCGCGCTGAGTGTTTCAGCACCCAGGATAGATCAAAGGGCGATATTGCCGTGTTAGTTGATTCGGACCCAAAAAGATCTGAGAACTGAGAGACAAAAGGAAGGGCGATCGAGCCGCGAATCCTGATTGTGGGGGAGGGGGTAACTTGGAGATTTTTAAACTGTTGGTTGCGGGAGCTTGATTCACTCAAGTCTTTGACGTGCAATGGATCACAGGCTATAATAAAGCTTCCTTCATATCCCTGAGTGGCTTGTGTCAGGAACTCTGATTTAGTAGTCACCAGATCGAGGAGATCATACTAACATGCAACTAAGTCCCCCACTATAAGGACCCAGATGTGCTTCTTACTATCACAAAACCACCATGGGCCAGAGTCCCACATTTAGGATTGCTGTGTTGTATGAATTCAGCCTTATGATCAAGACATTACCATGAACTATATTTTCTGGTTAGGAAAACTTTAAAATGTCTCAACTCAAATATTAAGAAACCATGGAGGTGAAGACCTATTGTTATGTTATGGGAATGGCCTGTCAGTGATTTTTATACCAATAATTACAGTTTAACAAAATGAAAGGTTCAGCTCTGAGGTATATTTCATAAAGAACAACAACATGCAGGATGAGAGGAATGAACACACTGGCTTGCTGAAAATGTCATTATTTTGAACATTCTCTTTTATTTATATGGAAAATAAATTGCTTTCACTTTTTTTCTCATAGGGAAAGAAATTTCAGCAAAATTCCTAAGAATGAGATGGCTGATGGGCATGGAAGAGTGTTCTGTTGTTTCTCCTGTCCAGCAGACTGATGTCTCTCTAGCTTCCCACACTTAATTAGATCTTCATAAGGAAACATTGCCCATGATACTTTTCCAGATAAAGGAGCAGGGTTGGCCAGGCAATCTGCAGAGAGATGGAAAGATGTGTAAGAGAAAAAGAACAATAGTAGTATCCTTTACCACACTGCAGTAATGAAGTAAACTAAAAAAATGCCACCAAAGACACTCAAAAGAAATACTGAAAGAGGTAATAGAACACAATCCTTTTTTTACAGGAAGAAAAACATTTAGGAAATTGGAAGATACATTTCAGAACAGCATTAGTTAAAATAGTCCTGTGGCCAAAGAATGCAGGCCTTAAGGCTGTTTTTCAAAATGGCATTCAAATCCACATCAGCTTTCTAAATCCTGTGCTACATGTCAGTATATCCATAAGAAAAAAGTGATGAGTTTTTTCTAGGCAACAACTGGTCAATGAAAATTGAATAGGTGAAAAGGGAAATATGTGACTTGTGTATAAACCAGCCCAAGAAATCAAATTTATTGGAGAAACACACAGCCAGCATGATGTAGTGGTTAAGATATTGGATTAGGAATGGAGACACCCTAGTCCACCTTCAGCCATGGAAGTTCACTAGGTGACTTTGGACCAGTCACATTCTCTCAGCCCAACTTACTTAAGAGGGTTGTTGTTGTGGGTTAAAATAGGAGCGGGGAGCCCTTGAGTTTCTGTACAAAAAAGGTGGGATCTCTCTCTCTCTCTCTCTCTCTCTCTCTCTATCTCTATCTCTATCTCTATCTCTATCTCTCTATCTCTCTATCTCTCTATCTCTATCTCTATCTCTATCTCTATCTCTATCTCTATCTCTATCTCTATCTCTATCTCTATCTCTATCTCTATCTCTATCTCTATCTCTATCTCTATCTCTATCTATCTATCTATCTCTCTCTCTATCTCTCTATCTCTCTATCATCTCTCTATCTCTATCTCTATCTCTATCTCTATCTCTATCTCTATCTCTATCTCTGTCATCTATTCATCTATTTCACCATGCCTTAAACAATTTAATAGCATTTATACTAATAAATCTCTGAATATTGAAAGCTATACAGTAGAACTTCATGAGAAAGGAATCTCTGTTCTGAGGTGTATATGGACTGATATACACAGTAAATATGGGTTGAATGAAATCAGCAAAGTATCTTTCTTTAATCAGAGCAAGTGTGCCATTCTAATTTTGCAAAATCTTGTTTAAGTCAGGTAGGGCTGGAGAAGGTATGAAGAAAGAGATATAATGAAGAACAGGATTTTGTTGTTTTGTTAAAACAACAACAAGGATTGCCTACATATTTCATTCCACAAGTTACCCATCTCTTCTTTACAGCATGCAGTTCATCATCAGGATCAGATACAGTATTCTTGTTAGCTCCAAAACACAGATGCCTTTGTCAGCATCTTGGAGAATGAAAAGATCTTGAAGGAGCAGAGAAATGCTTATTTACTACTGACTCCATGGAGTGGCTGAGACTCACTGTTTCCCAGTCTCTTACCCTGAACAGTAGACGTTTCTGAGCTTCAGTAACTATCTGATCTGACCTAGCAATTCATTAATTTTATGGAAAAGATCTGTGAATCTATCCTTATTAATTCCTCTATAATCTCTAAAAATTAGCTTTAGCATGATTGTTCCTTATAAACAAAATCTCAATATGGCTGTCTGAAATTTGTCACAGGAATTGCTAGTTTCATCATATACTCTTCTAAAAACAAAATTATGCACCTTAAAAAAATCATTAAATAATATTGCTTAGAAACCACTACATGATTTTTTTTAAAAAAAGTTGGCCTGCTTCATCTCCCAATAATTTTCTAGGTTACTATAAATACAATTTAATTCTACTGGGGAAAATGTTTGTGTTTTACCACAGGGAGAATGCCACTCCTAGTATCTGGTTCTAGTATTGAGGCATTGAGTGAGACTGAAGGACCAACAAAGTGATACATACTAGACTGGCCTGTTTCAGAGTGCTAGCTCATGCCTTCACACCAGATCTAGTGGTGTCTTCACAATTCTAACATTAACATACCAATATATAAATATACAAATAATATACAAATGGTTTTTTTAAGTTTTCTCTGTTTGGGAAATTCTTTCCTCATTGACTTGTGTGCCAGTGAATCCTATATGCCTCAACTGAAGATTGCTGTGGCATTGGGATAGGTTTACAAATGCTGAAGTTGCAGAAGATTGAACTAAATGATTGCTAAGGAATGGGTTTTTTTTTCATTTTTTAATATAGTATTTCTATTTTCCAGAATCTAATAATCTAGTATTGTTATTTTCTATACAGTGCATTTTATAGTATATCTGCATGCTAGGTGAACCATTTAAAATGTTAGAATAAAGAGATCCAGGTTCAAGTTTCCACTTAGCCATGAAGCTTATTTGGGCAACTTTTGGCCAATCATTATCTCTTAGCCTTATCTACTCATAAAGCTATTGTTTTTTTTAAACAGCTGAGTGTTTATTATAAATTTGTTTATTCCATGTAACATGGCTTGGTCTTGATATAAGCTTTCAAAAGATCAAGTACCTTTTAGAATCCTTCAAATTTTTACTGTAATAAATTTTATTATTTAAAATATTTACACATCACATCGCTAGTTACATTTACAAAGATTTACAACACATACATAACATACTTACACAAAAATAAAGGTATTGTGATTATAAATCTGGAGAAGGAGTAGTACAGTATTTATGCCATTAAGTCGTGGATGAAAAATGGGATATAAATGCAACAAATACATAATAAATGAATAATCTGTGGGTTGCCTGCATTCCTTCCAGGGTTACCCTCTCTTCTTCCAGCTGTCTTCCCTTTTCAACTGCCCATTGCTCAATACCTTTCATTCTTGCTGGGATGTTACATACCTTAAAGATCCCTCATCACCCTGGCTATTCCCCAGGCTTACACTCTTGTTCATATGGAGTTATCACAGAGTCTCTAGTTTGTTACAAGGAGAACTTCCCAACACAAACATTTCTAAGTTGCAGCCTTCTGTCTATCCATTGCTAGGAAACACAGTTGGGAGGTTGATGTTGTTTTGAACCCTGTTAATGGGCTTTCTGTAGGTTGGACATTGTATGAACAAAACACTATCTTTGGTCTGTTCCATCATATTCTTACACTTTTGGTACACTTCATTTCATATTTAGAAGAATCATCCACTTCTTCTATGCCTGATTCCTCATTTAAATACCTCCTACTAATAGTATATCCTTCCCTGCTGCCAATTTTTTAAAACAAATTTTGTGGAGCAGAGTATGGTCTCTCTCTCATTCTCTCTCTCATTTTTTTCAACAAATACCAATTGGACAAAACAGGCATGAACAATAAAGATTGATGGGCTCTGCTATGATACTTATCTGGTCCACATTACTATAATATCTGGATACATCTCAAAATATTTGAAGCATTTGAACTATTTTCCATTTTTACAGATGGAATACGCATGGACTACAAGGCTACATGTTGATTTGCTGAAATTTTCCCCAAGGCAAAATGTTCAAGTCAGATCTCGCTGTCTGAAGTGTTGGAGTTATTGTTGTGTTCTAGGCCCATAAATGTTCCCCTCCACCCCCACTTCACATTTGTGAAGAGACTGACTCCTGAGCAGTGGACACAAGAGCTGCTTTTAAGGCACTGTATGTGCTTACATGGCAAGGAGTACACTGAACCTACAAACCAAAGCAAATTAATTGCAGGACAGCCCCTGCCCCTCACCCCATCCCATCCCATAAATATTGCTTCTCCTCACCCTTGCCCTTCTCACAAACTGTTGGATATGCTGCCTGCTTAGTTCAGTGGAAGTTATCAAGTTCCTATCATAGGCTACCAATAACCTTGTGTCTTAAAATACCAATTGCTTCTTTTTTGCAAAATGATAGGGGTTAGGGAATTTACAGAGGATTGGTCTCAGGCAGACAGAACCCTGCATCTAAGGCAAGGTCCTCACTTGCATTTACAAACAATGCAAACATGACCTGGGATCATCTTTTTTGGCCATGTCCCCCTCAAGTTTCCTTTCTCTTGTCCCCAGCCTATGAGCAAGACAAGCTTAAGGCATCCTTACAGCATTAAAGTAGTATTATTCCAACTTCGTTCAGCGGCAGCCTCAAGGTGTGCAAAAAGTTTGGGATTGTATAACCTGTGCCTTAAAAGGAAATCAGCTGACTGGCAGTGACTGGGAACAGTGTCAATAGAGGCAGGAGAGGACGTGTCTACCGGACAACAAAGTTCATGCCAATATATTTTTCTGCCAGCTTTAAGATGGGTGGCTACCTCTGTAACTTGATTGGTGGGGGGGGGGGGTAGTATACCCAGGCCAACTTAGTTGAAAAAAGATAAAAGTCACCTTTCCATTCCTTCTTCTTGAACAGACACCTCATTTGTCACTGCAACCCATATGGCCACATAAGCAACCTCCTTCAGTTTATAGATGCAACCATCACTGAAGAATTGCTATCTTGTAGTCCAGAAACTTGAAAATAAGTAATACAGTGGTAGGTGAGGCAACAGTGGTTTATTTCCAACCACCCTAACTTGCTATCCATCCTGCCATCCCAAGTACATTATAGTATGGAGTACTCCAGCTTATTTATCTCTTTCTGCAACAAGCTGACTCCATAAGAGAAGCCATGTCTTCCTTTTTTCTTGCTATACCAGGAATTTAAAGGAACTGTGCAGCTGAGTTGCAGCTTGTCAGCCCTAAACCATCATTGTTATGTAAGCAAGTTCTGTATTTGCTTCAGAGCAAATATGCTTAGAGCAAATTAAAATGGAATTGGAGACTGGATCATATCCATATTCTGAGGCAGAACCTAGGATTTAGGAAAACTAATTCCTCAAGCCACATACTATTTCTGTAACCACTATGTCATCCTCCTTGGCTCATGTGTGGTCCCCAATTTAAAAGTTCAATCTCATTTCCTTTCAACTTAATATCAAACAGAATGCCTCTATGTAATCAATGTTTTGGCATGTGTAGGCAATTATGATTTTTCTGGAAAGCACACTGTACTGCTTTGTCCTTATTGTCCATTTCCTACAAATACAATTAGTGAAGAACAAATTAGATTGTAACATCGTTTTGAGCATGCTGGTCTTGTTTTGCTCCAGTTCCACTTTTCTTAGAATTCAGTGTTTACAGAGATTAAAATACAACCATGAAAAAGTTCAACTAGAAGACATGAATAACATCTAAAATACAATTTTTAAAAGGTCAAAGAAAAGAATAGAAGGTGGATAGGCCCAAGAGTTTTATTGTGGCCATTTAAGCCAGACAATGAAGTAATTAAATAATTTTAGGCTCTGGAGTTAATGATTTTATGAATGGGGAGTCATCCACTTCAGGCCATCTTTCTTCCTCTTTGTGCTGGGCAAGGATTATAGGAACAGAAGTCCACAGATCTAGATGGCATCAGCTTTGAGAAAGGCTGCTTTTGATGGTTGTTGTTGTTGTTCAGTCGTTTAGTCGTGTCCGACTCTTCGTGACCTCATGGACCATAGCACGCCAGGCCTTCCTGTCCTCCACTGTCTCTCGGAGTTTACTCAAATTCATGTTCATTACATCGGTGATGCTATCTAACCATCTCATCCTCTGCCGTCCCCTTCTCCTTTTGCCTTCAGTCTTTCCCAGCATCAGGGTCTTTTCCAGTGAGTCCTCTCTTCGCATTAGGTGGCCAAAGTATTTGAGCTTCAGCTTCAGCATCTGTCCTTCCAATGAAGGATGGTAATGTGCCCCAAATGTAAATCAGTTCTTGCTGTCCTGGAAACATTCCCACCCATCCTGTTAAAGGGTCCAAGGGTCCTTGCTCTGAAGTTCTTCCCTAAGGCCACACCTGGTGGGCAGTTCCAGAATGACTTCTTCCTATTCAAGACTTTGCCCTCCTGCCACAAAGACTTCAGTTGTGGCCTACGATATAAACTAGTTTTCAGCCACTTCACTTATTGTGAAACTGGCTGTTTTGATTTAGGGGTGAGGGAAAATTCTCCCATCTCTTTTATCAGGAAACAGGATGAAACATCCTTCAACCTTGCACTCATTCAGCTCTTGACTCTTTAGTGACAATAATCAGAGGGAGTTTTACATATGAATAAGTAGGAAAAAGAACAAAAAAGAAAATTTAACGTGTCTTAATTTTAGTTTCCCAGATCAGATTTGATCATGCACAGATTGTCAAAACTTCTTCTGGAGCCATCTAACCCAGTGGCCAAGTGTTTTATTCATTATTGTTAGTCATTTTGAGTGTCTTTTTGGTCAAAAGATGTGTTGTTGTTATTATTATTAGTAGTAGCAACAGCAGTAGATGAAGTAGAAGATATTATATGTTACATATGTATTACCCATCTGTGATAGCTAAAGAGAATCTCCAAGTTCAGAGGCAGTAGAGCTGAAAAAAACCAGGAGATGGAGGATAAGTACTAAAGTGGTGAGAGCCCTTTTACAGGTAGCAATAGATGGGGAGAGATGGAGTCCACTGAAATCATGTGTAAGATTGAAGAAAAAGCATTTTATATAGGGAAAATTTTGAGGTTACCCTTTTTTGAATCTTCCAGTCCATTTTCTCAGGTTTGACCTTAGAGCATATGTGTATTTAGAGCAGTGTTTCTCAGCCTTAGCAACTTTAAGACATGTGGAATTCAACTCCCAGAATTCCCTGGCCAGCATATTGGCTGGGGAATTTTGGGAGTTGAAGTCCACACATCTTAAAATGGCCAACTTAGAAAAACACTGTTCTAGAGTATACAGTATGTGTGTCAATACAGCCAAGTCACTTAAGAATATCTATAGATGCCTAAATTCCAAGGACAAGTGAGGCTTATTAGGAAAGTTAAATTCTCTGACAGAAAAGCAGGCACTGCTGAACTTTCTATCCAAGAAGTATGCACTCTATTCTTCCAAAAGGAAGCAAACTGAAATGGGGAGCCTAAAAGTCTTGGGGGGAAAGCAGGGCAGAGATAAAGAAAGGAACAAAGAGGGAGAACTCTGTTTGCTCTTGGTACAACTCCTATTGCCCACAGTAGTTCAATAGAATAGAAAATGCAAAGTGTTGGTGCTTTTGGAGCTGTATTTCCAACGCTTTATAAATGCTTAGTGCCACTCATCTTCTTACTCCACCCAGTGGGGAGCTGAATTAGCAATTTTAGGGTATGCAAAGCTATGCCTGGCCAATTTTAAGCTGCAGCATCATTCTACATTCTATCCTATGACATTAAATAACATGTCTTCAAGACATTTTTCCACTCTGCTCCCCTCACTCCCCACCAGCAGGTACAGTAAAAGAAAATTCAAAAGAAGAAAGGGTACAGATTTATAAAAGAAAATCTAATAATCTCCATCTGCACAGAATTCTGGAAGGCAGCACCTACTGTAAATGTATTGAGTATCAGCCTTACTGTACAGCCCACTTTAAAGTTGTTCTGCTACCTCCCTACCTTGTAACAAGTTGCTTTTCATTTGTGAAAAAACTGCTGGTAATCCCTGTTGCAAACTAATACTTATTGTGAAGTAGAGATGGGGGCAATCAACTTTTTTTATCTTCAATTTAACAAGCAACCCCAATAATCTTTTTTAAGGAGGCTTAAAGAATGAGATCATGGAGAAAATCTATCTACTGTATGTCGTCACTAGGAGTCAAAAACAACTTGATGGCACTCAATCAATCAATCAAAGACAGAGAAATAGCTACAAATTTAATAGCAAAACAAGGATGGAAGTGGCTCCATTTAATCATCATCACCATCATCTGTCTTTTGTCCTCATGAGATAAGTTGGACTGAGAGATAGTGACTGACTCAAAATCACTTAGAGTTCATGACTGAGTCTAAAGATGGTTCTCTTTAATCCTATCTCAGTAACAACAATTACATCAAGTTAACATCGTTTCATGCCTGCCTCAATATGTTTATCTTCTGACTTCTCTTTCTCTTCTCACAGCTGAATACTTGAAGTGTCTTGAAGTGAGGTGACCTGAGATGATCGGATAGTTCCATATGTGGCATTTCAACAGGAGTAACCCAATACTTGTAAGGTGTCATTCTATGTTTTCATTATTTATTTATTTATTTATTTATTTATTTATTTATTTATTATTTAAATTTATATCACCACTGACTGGCGGTGAATATTAAGGTATGAACCTAAATTTGTGAGGAGTCTCCCAACAAACATTCAGGACTGGATATTCCATGTGGTCTTCTGCTTTAGGCAAGGTTGGCTGGCTTAAGATTTTCTTTATTATTTAATTGAAGGTTTAAGAATGAAAACTGTTTTGTTTAAAGAAAAACAGCCATTGTTTGTTTTAATAACAAGGAAGATGATATGCCAAACACCTTTTCATGCTGCACATGGAGTCATAAAGAGTAGGAACGTGTATGTTCTTCAACTGTTCATGAACAGAGCATACCAAGAACTGTTTCCTGGATGAAGATGGTATGATTTCCTTATAGACAGAATCACTTCTTGAGAAAAACAAATATAAAACTTTATTCCTTCCTGGGAGGTAGATTTTTTAAATTTTATTTATTTATTTAATTTCATTGGCGATCACTCGTAGCCGAGTAAGATTGTCTTCCAAAGGTAAAATTGGCTATAAAGGCCAATTCTGGATCCGCACAACCTCCCACAATGAGGGCATAGGTTTCCGGATGGGAGACGGTCATGATGAGGGTTTGCCTGACGTGCCTTCCTTTTAGCTCTTTTCTCCCTTTCGCCCTGTACTCGTGCTTCTTCAAAGTCCATAGCGCCATTAATAAAGGATGACCTCCAATTGAAACGCTCATGAGTTAGGGCTTCCCAGTTCTCAATGCTGATATTACATTTTTTAAAATTAGCTTTGAGAGTATCTTTGAATCTCTTTTGCTGTCCACCAATATTCCGTTTTCCATTCTTAAGTTGGGAGTAAAGTAGCTGCTTTGGAAGACGATGGTCAGGCATTCGAACAACATGACCGGTCCAGCGAAGTTGATGTTGGATGATCATTGTTTCAATGCTGGTGGTTTTCGCTTCTTCTAATACGCTGACATTAGTCCACCTATCTTCCCAAGTAATTTGCAGAATTTTTCGGAGGCAGCGTTGATGGAATCTTTCAAGAAGTTGGAGGTGGCGTTTGTAGAGGGTCCATGTTTCACAGGCGTACAGAAGGGTTGGTAGTACAATGGCTTTGTAAACAAGCATTTTGGTCTCCCTGCGAATGTCCCGATCCTCAAACACTCTACGCTTCATTCGGGAGAAAGCTACACTCGCAGAGCTCAGGCGATGCTGAATTTCAGCATCGATGTTGGCTTTTGTAGATAGATGGCTGCCGAGATAAGAAAAGTGGTCGACATTTTCTAGTGACACACCTTTAAGCTGGATTGATGGTGCTGCGGAGCAATTGGTTCGAACTTGCTGGTAAAGCACTTTGTTTTTTTAATGTTAATCGAGAGGCCGAGCTTTTCATATGCTTCTGCAAAGATGTTTAGGATAGTTTGAAGATCTTCTTCGGAGTGTGCACAGACTACGTTATCATCAGCATATTGAAGTTCTATAACAGAAGTTGTAGTTACCTTATTTTTTGCTTTCAGCCTACTAAGATTAAAAAGCTTTCCATCTGTTCGATATATAATTTCTACACCAGTAGGAAGTTTCTCTTCAACAAGGTGTATAATCATAGCGATGAAGATAGCAAATAAGGTTGGAGCAATAACACATCCCTGTTTAACGCCGGATTCCACTTTAAATGGATCGCTTTGAGAGCCATTGTTATTCAGGATTGTTGCCATCATGTCGTCATGGAGTAGCCGCAAGATGTTCACAAATTTATCAGGGCATCCGATTTTCAGAAGGATGAAATAATAATAATAATAATAATAATAATAATAATTATTATTATTATTATTATTATTATTTAATGGCCAACTGACTCCAAATCACTCCAAATGACTCTCCAAACTCCAAAAGTATAAAATGGCTTATACTTTAAAGCAAGAACAGTAAAATTAAGAAACAGATCACAGACGTCCAGAAGAGAACAGAAACCAAACCAAACAACAAAACAAATAATCATCAGGGGCTCAGCAGCCACCCTATTCCAAAGCCTGGAAGAACATGCAGGTTTTAAAAAGGCTTTTGAAATATCACCAGGGTGGGAGCTATATGGATCTTTGGGGGGGATACTCTTCCAAGGGGTAGGCACCGCAACAGAGAAGGTGTGCTTCATAGGATCCAATAGATGACATTGCTTAATTGAGAGAACGTGGAGTGCACCCACTCTGCCTGATATTACTGGACAGACAGAAATGATGAAAAATAAGCAGTCCCTCAAATAACCAGGGTCTTTTCCATGAAGGGCTTTATAGGTGATAACTAGCACCTTGAATTGCTCTAGGATGCCCACTGGCAACCAGTGCAGCTGGCAGAGCAGCAGTGTTACATTACTGCCCACACCACCACATTCTGAACAAGTGGTAGCCTCTGGATGATCTTCAAGGGCATCCACATGAGGTGATTAGGGCATGAGTGACCATCTGAAGAGCCTCCCATTCTAGGAACATAAGATGGAACATTATTATGTTTATGTAAACTGTGCTTCTGATCATGAGACTAGAGCTCTGATTCATTTGGGATGAAAAGCTCCTGGCAATCCAAAACAACAACAACAACCCTATATCAAAAATAAATTCACTATTCAAAGTTTTCAGGTGAATATAAAACAAAGATCTCTTAATTATTTCTTAATTTTATCTGTTGCAGATTGTCCAATGTGCAACAAGGTAATACAGAAAGTCTTTCTTTTTGTGGTGGAATATAACAGAATTTATTTTTTTCCTTTCCTTTCCTTTCCTTTCCTTTCCTTTCCTTTCCTTTCCTTTCCTTTCCTTTCCTTTCCTTTCCTTTCCTTTCCTTTCCTTTCCTTTCCTTTCCTTTCCTTTCCTTTCCTTTCCCTCCCTCCCTCCCTCCCTCCCTTCTTTCTCCCTCCCTCCCTTCTCTGTTTATTGAATTCAAATAAGGTCTTTCCACTACTTCTCATTCTAGAGCTTCCCTGTGAAATAATACTAGGTAAAATTCTTTCAAGCTGTCACCATTACAGAATCCAAACTTTATTTCTTCATTAATGTATTACAGAGCAAAAAAACAATGAGAGCATTTCTCTGGAATGTGTGTTTACTGAACACAAAATGATATGTTTACTGAAATAGCAGTCGCTGCCGGGTTACCCAGTAGGGGAAAGCTTTCTCTTTCCACATCATTCAGATCTCCTGGTGTCACCCTGATCTGGAGCGCTACCCTCCAGTGAAGGTACACTAATTTCTTCCCCCACTCTCTGCCTCTTAGTATATACAGGGGGCATAGTGATTGGATGATGAATGGAAGGGGTGGTTGGGGCTTACCAGCGCCGAGAGCTTCGGTTGGTTGCGCTGGTGCCCTACAACTGCCCAGGAGGATTGAGAGTGGAAGGATGGATGCATGGAACAGACCCCTGCCTAGTTCCAGGTTTTCGAGGGATTCGGGAGTGGAGGCGACCGGATCAGGAAACTCTGGGGACTATAATGTGGGCAACCTGATCGAGGTGGTGACGGGCAGGAGATACTGTGACGGGAACCGGAGGACAGGCCATCTTCGGGGAAGGCACCCCCGGTGTTTGATACCGGTGGCGCGTTCCGGTCCTCCGAGTTCAACCCTAAGTTCTGGACAGCAGATCCTTGAGGGCCCTGGTTTCCGGCTGCTGCTACTTAACGCCAGGTCAGTAAACAACAAAGCCCCTCTCATAAGTGAATTAATCACGGAGAGAGGGGCTGACCTGGTGTGTATTACAGAGACCTGGCTGGGCCCAGAGGGAGGGGTAGCCCTCTCGGAGATGTGCCCAGCCGGATTTCAGGTGTGGCACCAGCCGAGAGACCGGGGTAGGGGAGGAGGGGTGGCAGTTATCATCAGACAGTCTCTGGTGGCTTTCAGGGGCCTTGCTCCACAAGTGTCCGGATGTGAGTCCCTGTTTTTCAAGTTGGGTGCCCGAGAACAGTTGGGAGTGTTGCTATTGTACCAGCCTCCCTGCTGCGTAGCAACCTCCCTGCCTGAGCTGCTGGAGGCCGTCTCAGGGTTGGCGGTGGAGTTCCCCAGGCTTATGGTCTTGGGGGATTTTAACCTGCCGTCCCTGGGACGTGCCTCGGAAGTGGCTCGGGAGTTCATGGCTACCATGGCAGCCATGGGCCTGTCCCAGATTATTCGGGACCCGACTCGAGACAGTGGACTCACTCCAGATTTGGTTTTCTTGTCAGAGCAATGGCAAAGTGAACTGAGGGGAAAGTTAGAACTATCCCTGTTGTCATGGTCAGATCACGTCCTGATATCCCTAGGATTCTCTTATCCCGCCCCACTCCGCAGGGAGGCAGGATCTACTCGATTGGTTCACCCCCGGCGACTTATGGACCCACTGAGGTTTCAGAGGGAGCTGGGGGTAATACCCGAGGATCTGCTGCACAGTCCAGCGGAGGCATTGGCCGCAATCTGGAATAGGGAAGCGGCTGGTGCCTTGGACAGGATCGCGCCGATGCGACCTCTCAAGCCCCATTCGACCCTTCACTCCCCGTGGTTTATGGAGGAGTTGAGGGTCTTGAAGAGGGTGAAGAGACGTCTAGAGCGCTGCTGGAGAAAGACGAAGACAGAACTCAACCGAATACAATCTAGAGCCGCTATTAGGGCCTACCTTGTGGCGGTAAGAGCGGCGAAACGTGATTATTTCTCCACTCTTATTGCATCCGCAGAATGCCATCCGACGGCCCTGTTTAAGATTACTCGATCCCTCTTAGATAGGGTGGTAGTGACCACCCACCTGCAGGGCCGCGCGGAAGAATTTTCTGAGCATCTGCAGGATAAAATCGCTCGGATTCGGTCTAAGTTGGACTCCATGCGTGGAATGCAGTCTGGGGAGATGCCGGGAGAGTGGTCTTGCCCTGTTATCTGGGAACGATTCGATCCTGTTGGACCTAAGGAAGTGGACAGGATCCTTCGAACTGTTAATTCCACCACATGTCATTTAGATCCCTGCCCTTCCTGGCTGGTAAAATCGGCCATGGAGGTGACATGTGGATGGGTTCAGGCTATGATTAACACATCCTTGTTGGAGGGGGTGGTTCGAATGGCCTTCAAGGAGGCATTGGTACACCCCCTCCTCAAGAAGCCGTCCCTGGACCCTACCATTCTGGACAATTTTCGTCCAGTCTCCCACCTTCCCTTTTTGGGAAAGGTGGTTGAGAAAGTGGTGGCATTGCAACTTCAAAGGACCCTGGATGAAGCGGATTATCTAGACCCTTTTCAGTCAGGTTTCAGACCGGGACATGGGACGGAGACTGCATTGGTCACGCTTACGGATGATCTCTGGCGGGAGCGGGATGGAGGTAGTGCATCCATCCTGGCTCTCTTAGATCTCTCAGCGGCTTTCAATGCCATCGACCATGGTATCCTTTTGGGGCGGCTTAGGGGGTTGGGGGTGGGGGGCGTAGTTTTGTGCTGGTTCACCTCCTTCCTCCAGGGCCGCTCCCAGTCAGTGCTGATAGGAGAGGAGAGATCCGGCCCGCGACCGCTCCTATGTGGGGTGCTGCAGGGGTCGGTTCTCTCTCCTCTCCTGTTTAACATCTACATGAAACCGCTGGGTGAGGTCATCCAACACCATGGGATGAGGTATCATCAGTATGCGGATGATACTCAATTGTATATCTCCATCCCTGGTGAGGTAAGTGATGCAGTGTCCACCCTGTCCCAGTGCCTGGGGGCTGTGAGGGCCTGGATGGGGAACAACAGGCTTCAATTGAACCCTGGTAAGACCGAGTGGCTGTGGATTGATGGCTTAGCGTCTTCTGGGAAATTATCATCTTTGGTTCTCGATGGGGTAGCACTACCCCGTTCAGAACCGGTGCGTAATCTGGGGGTCCTTCTAGACTCACGACTCCTGCTCGAAGAGCAGGTGGCAGTCGTGGCTAGGAGGGCTTTCGCACAACTTCGGTTAGTGCACCAGTTACGCCCATTCCTGGATCGCGACGCCCTCCGTACAGTCACTCATGCTCTCGTCATCTCCCATGTAGATTATTGCAATGCGCTCTACATGGGGCTACCCTTGAAGACTATCCGGAAGCTACAGCTGGTGCAGAATGCAGCCGCGCGGGCAGTTTTGGGTGCGTCAAGATCCGCACATGTAACACCGCTGCTCCGCGAGCTGCATTGGGTGCCGGTTTGCTTCCGGGTACAATTCAAGGTGTTGGTTATCACATTTAAAGCCCTACATGGCATGGGGCCAGAATACCTGAGGGACCGTCTTATCCCCATATTATCGACCCGCCCCACCCGGTCATTCAGAGAGGGCCTGCTACGAACCCCATCAATTAAAGAGTGTCATCTGATGGGGGCTAGGAGGCGGGCCTTCTCTGTGACAGCGCCCACTCTATGGAACATCTTACCCCCAGAGTTGAGACAGATCTCCTCCCTCCCGACCTTTAGGAAAGAGCTGAAGACCTGGTTCTGCTGCCTGGCATGGGAAGGAGGAAGGGATAGTTCCTCATGGGGGTGGCTAATCCCCTAATTTTATAACTGTCCTTCTTTTAACTATTCCATTACCATCTGGATTTTCAATTTAATTTATATTTTCAATTTAATTTATATTTATTGTATAATTGAGATTTTAAACCTTATTTTAACTTGTTTATTGTGAACCGCCCAGAGTTCCCCATGGGGGGAGATGGGTGGTTATAGAAATTAAATAAATAAATAATAAATAAATAAATAAATATTCAGTTATACAGATTTTGGTTATGATGATCCATCTTAGAATAGTCATATTTTGTTCCAAATGCAGGAAAGAATAATCTCTTATTGTGCAATAGCAACATATAGAAAGAAAATGACCAAGTCAGGATTACACAAAATCTTTGTCCTTGTCATATCAAGTACCTGGTATTCTCTCTCCCGCTCTGACAGTAGTTTTCCCAATCTACTGATATTGGAGATGCCATTGTTTTAGTCAGGGATCTGCTATATCAAAAAAACTTTGCTTGTTCTTTTTTATTCAATGGAAGACAGATCTAATGATTCTTAATCAGAGCTGCGCTACAGTTAATCTCCTATGTCAACAAATGAAATCATTAATAACAAAGAATTCGGTTAATCAACTATCATTATTCTTTAATGTAATAAGATTATGGCTTGTTTCATGTCATTCTTTGTGGCCCAGATTCTCCTTTGTGATGTGCCATTGATGATGACCCAATATGTTTTTCAGTTGCCTCAGATGAACAAGTTGTTATTCCCTATTCCATGAAGAGACAGGCTAGCTTCTGAAACTTTTCTCCAAAACTTTTTTCAAAACATTGCAGCAGGCTAGCGTGTTCGCCAGGGAGATGGTCCTCCAATGCTACATCATGATTCCCTATTCTCTGACATGCATTGCCCAAGGTTACAGAATCACCTTGGTATGTCCAGTTCTGTTGCAAAGATACCAAATAAATATCAGGATCACTATGAGTTAGTATCTGACCTCCCGATTTATAGCAGAACTTATCCAATCACTATTAAAATACAATTTCTTACTATTTAAAGCCCTGGAGCCCTGCCAATTAAAACAGAATGAATCCAGTGACAATAGGCATTACAGATTAAAGATCTAATAAACATAACTGTGACATGACGGTTTCTTACTACCTTTTACAATATGTTGAGTCTGATCATCTAATTTAGATTTTATTTCTATTCATAAAATACACATATAAGCATTAGGAGCACATCACAAACAAGAAGATTATCCTGCATATACAGAAAGACAGCATGTTAGGCAAAACAGGGTTCTAAAAAGTGTTTCCCTGATACATTCATAGCCATTTTATTTTTAAACATTTTTTGGAAAACTTCTATGAAATCTAACCCTAATCTGTATTTTCAAGGAGTGGCCATATTTTGAATGTCTATACTGATTGTCTCGTGAATTCCTGGAGAGGTACAGACAGTAGCCAGAAGATACTTAAGCTGATTGGTAGCTTTCTGTATGCTCCTGGTTCACACCTTCTGCTAACCTAGAATATGATTTCTTTGGTCGTAGTTTAGTGCAATGTGTGAACCCAAGCATTTCATTTAGAAACATGATTTATTCTTTATGGAATAGTGTGATGTGTGAACTCAGCCATTATTGCTTGTTCAACGAACTATGTTTAAAATAAATAATAGTTTTTGTAAACCTTGTGCAGTGTGATTTATCTACACAATTCTGCAAAGTGAAACCTGGCCACAATGGATTGATGCTTCAAAGCTGGCAAATTACAGTATTTCCAGAAGGGAAGAGCGACCTTAAGTAATATATATGAATCACCTACAGTATATCCAGAAGTAACAACTCTTGACTGTACCAAAATAAGAACGAGAAACAACTAACCAGTACAGTGATGTTTTATCTGTTATGCTGATAATTGCTTCCAAGATATCCTTGTCACTGAACATCTGTATGTATATATTAAACAGAGGTGGTGGTGGTGGTGGTGGTGGTGGTGGTGGTGGTGGTGGTGATGGTGATGATGATGATGATGGTTTCTTCGGGCTCATGTCACAGAGGCATGTTGTTTTTCTCAGCTATAGTGATTGAAAAATAATATATATTATTATGAAAAATAATATTCTATATTATTGTTTCGCACTGAAGATGTTGCCTAGCTTGGCAATGAAACGTCTGCAAGAAAACAACAAGGCTCAGAGAGCACCAAGGACTCCACAATATTCTATATGCCTGCATGAGAAGACTTGAGATTCTGTGTCTGTTTATATGGGTATATTCTGATCCAGATACTAACACCAACCTGTACATAATTATGGAACATTTTTCTTAATGCAGCTGCCAAGCAGATATCCACATTGGCTGTAGCAGTACCAGTGTAGATACCACCACAACTCCCTAGTGATTCCTAACAGCCAGTCAGAGTAAAGTTCACCAGTTCACCAAGCAACATAAACAAAATATCTGGAGGCTTATATTCATTCCTTGCTCCTTTAAAAAAACACATCAGAATATATTCCTTGCCAGCCCTAACCTAGAACAGCATATTAGACTAATGAATGGCTGCTGTTCATTCATCATAAACAGCTGCCAAAATTGAGAACAATCCCCCAAATTTGGATGGAACTGTTTTTGAACTTTTCAGAGGCTCATAACCTGAAAAATCTGGACAGGAAATTTCTACTTTCCACCCTGTTATTTAGATTGTACAGAATCAAACTATGAAAAAAGGGAATGGAGACCAACAAGAACAGTAGCTTTTGTTTCATGTTTACTTAAAAAGGGTTATTGCTGAGCCTTCAGTAGCTGCTGAGGGCTCAACAGGTAGAGGAGAACAAAGATGCAGTCCTTCAACATTGAGCATCAGCTATGTTCCAATCTGGACAAGCCTAGGGAACTCAATCATGCCATGCAGCAGATGATAGGCAGACATGTATTACCAATCGAAGAGAATGGCATTCTAGAAACACAAGTCTACTGGAAATCTACCCACACTAACCAAGTGCTCCACTACCAAAGCAATAACCCAACCTCCCACAAGAGGAGCTGTGTAAGAACACTATTCAGACGAGCACAAACGCACTGCAGCAACCCAAAACACCAGAAAAAGGAAACAGACCATTTATATAGCATCTTCCAGCAAAATGGATACCCACACAACTTTATCAAAAAGTGCCTGGCCACTCAACCCACCACAGCAAAACCAACAGAAGCTATGAAAAGGATTACACTGCCATACTTCAGAAACATCTCAGAAACTACTAATAGACTGTTACAACCACATGGCAACACCGTAGCACATAAACTAACCAAAACCCTTCAGAACATTGTAAGTAACCCAAAAGACCCAGTAGCCCAAGAAGAAAAAACAAGAGTTATCTACAACATACAGTGTAAAGACTGTAGCAGCCACTATGACAGTAGTGTATGACAGTAGACAGTAGACAGTAGACACTAGACACTAGACACTAGACAGACGGGCAGAAGACTAGCAGAGCGCATCCATGAACACCAACTAGCAGTCAGAAGACACGATGAAAACTCCTTAATCTCACAACACATGGACAGACTCAACCATACTTTCAACTGGGAAACCGTGAGCATCTTAAACCAAGCCAAATCCAAAAATGCTAGAGAATTCCTGGAAGCTTGGCACTCAGACAAAGCAGCCATCAACAGACACATAGAGGTAAACAACATTTACATACCATTCATAAGAGACAATAGAAAAGCCAGAAGACCAGAACACCTCCTTGCCAGCAATCATTACCCAGATATGCAAAGTTTAACACCAGGATTAGCACCAGAGGAACAATCAAACAGCACAATATACCCTAATCAAGGAACTATTAACTCAGTCAATCAACCAAGTAGCAAACAACTGCCCAATCAAGGAACTCCTAAGGAGAGAACAACACCTCCACCAACACAGGCAGGACAAGCCATGGTATATAAACAGAGAGCAAGTCCCACTCCCTTTTCGCACTGAAGATGTTGCCTAGCCTGGCAATGAAACGTCTGCAAGAAAACAAGGCTCAGAGAGCACCGAAGACTCCACAGTCATGTATTACTTCTTACAACCCAATGGAGTGTTGGAAAGAAGTTATGCAGTAGCTCAGGACTCACTCTGTCTGTCTGTCTGTCCATCAGCAGGATGACTCTCCAAAATTAAAACCAAAGGTCAAAATCAGGCCAGAAGCTGCAGACGTTAAAAAAATAAAACCCTCCATGAATTCCTGTGGAAGAGGCAGCTAGGTAGTTGCTCAAAAGTTGCTGACTGTTCCATTTTAAGCCTCCTTTCCTCTTCCCTCTTGGTCAAATGGCCCAGCACAGAGTGTATGCAGCCTGCCTTCTGCTTCCCTGGGCACACATACACATAAATACACACAGATGCAACATGAGGGAAGAGCAAAAATATACACACACGTGCAACAAGCTACTTTATTATACAGAAGAAAATAGGTACTTCCTGTGGCCATTATTGGTAAAGGCATTGGAAAGAATTCCAGAAGCTGTGCTCTGCTTCCTTTCCTTACCTTGTTGATGTTAAAATGTAAACTGATATTTTCCAGTCTCATAATCAGTGCTATGTTTTGAATACCTGTTTTACAATCCACATACAGCATTTTAGCTGCATCATCTAGTAAGATTGTAAGCGGTTCCACTGGTATTTCATCAACCCCTGCAGCTTAGTTGTTAGCAATATTTTCTAGGGCCCACATAACTTCACCATTGGTTATTAAACCTTCATTCCTATCATTGATTGGGGATCTTTTGGTACAGTTCTTCCATATATTCAAACCATCTCATCTTTATATTTTCAGTAGATCTTTGCTTTCTTGGTCTTTTATTGTGCCCATCCTTGCAGAAAACATCCCTTTGATTTCTGTTGCTGTTTTCCTTTGGCTGTGTCCCACTTAGTTGCTTGTTTTGCGCTGTGCTCACCTGGTTCTTACAGCAAAACTTATCAGTGCATAATGTGATTAGGGGGTTTGTTTATCAACTGGCTTGTCACAGAGCCTGACTCTGATTCAGGCCGAGAGGGAGCAACTGACCCAAGGTCACCCAGCTGGCTTCTGTGCCTAAGGGAAGAGCAACCTTAAGTAATATATATGAATCACCTACAGTATATCCAGAAGTAACCACTCTTGACTGTACCAAAATAAGAACGAGAAACAACTAACCAGTACAGTGATGTTTTATCTGTTATGCTGATAATTGCTGGGGTCTGATAATGTACCTGGGTCCCCCTGTCCCAAGTCCAGCACCTTTATGACTATACCACAGTGGCCATGTTTCCTTGATTTCTGTAGTTTATCTTGCCTTTCCCGTTCAATGTTTATCCTCCCTTTCTTTGCCTTGCTTATTTAGACATCCCTTTTCATTTCTTTTTGCTCTTTGCTGAAATTCAGTGTTTAGCTGGGCAAATTGTCCTCTGCCTCTGTTGGCTTTTACGTACTGCCTTTTTCAGCTCATTTCAACATATCAGCAGACAGGCCTTTTGCCTTCTTTTTTTTTTTTTTTTTTTTTTTTGGACTTTGCAATATTTTTATTTGTTTGATCTTTAACAACATCTTGAATTTCAGTCCAAAGTTCTTCAGGCTCTATTTATCAAATCGAATCCATTAAATCTAGTCACCTCATACAAAATATTGTATCTTGTCAGTTTGATTGTTTTGCTTTCATTAGTTGCAATTTTGCAAGAAGTTCATCATCTGAGCTATAATCAACACCAGGTCTTCTTCTTTTTTCTTTCTTTTTGGCTGAACAGAGCTTCTCCATCTTTGCTTGCAGAGTGTATAGTCAATTTTATTTCAGTGTTGTTGACCTGGTGATGTCCATGTGTAGGGTTGTCTTTTAGATTGTGGAAGAACCTATTTGCTATACACATTGCATTTCCCTGGCAGAACTCTATTAGTCTTTCCCTGCCTTGCTTCATATACTGAGGCCAACTTTTCCTATTATTACAGGTGCTATTGTACTCCAAACTTTGGCATTTCAATCTCCTATACTTAATATGATGTTTTTTGGGGGGTTATATTGACAAGGTGGTAGCCTTGAGATCATTCTATGATTTTCTTTTCCACAGTAGAAGACCTGGTGCTTCTCTGATATGAAATGGATTATTCCTATCCATTTCACTTCACTGATTCCTGGAATGTCAGTGTATATTCTTGACAATTGTGCTCTGAGAATATCAATTTTGCCATGGTTATTCTATGTACAGGGCATCCATGTGAGGTGGTTCAAGAGGGTAGGTGCAGCATCATAATCCAGGCCCCACCCATTTTGTATGTATGTTTGTGATGTCAATACATATACAAAAGGGTAATAATTGCATAACCTCAGGAATTATATGCTAATTCATAGATAATATACTGTATTTTTTGAAAATATATTTCTGTTTTAAATAAAATTAAAGGATTATAATGACTAATAATGACAATAAAGATAAAACAAGCACAAAGTACTGTTGATGTACTTCTTAAAAGAGGGAAATGAATCTCTCTCTCTCTCTCTCTCTCTCTCTCTCTCTCTCTCTTTCTCTCTCTCTCTCTCTCTCTGTATACTGTATCTGTATAAGCTGTATCATTGTTAAATAAAGTTATTTTTAAAGGGAAAAGATACATATAGAAAAGGGGTGGGGCTTGGATCATAACACTGCACTTGCTATCATGCAGATGTTGATGCCCCCTGCGGAAGTTGCTGTCCACATAGTAATGGTATGCTAGGCATGCCAAGATGGATTAAAAAGGCTGGAGTGTCATGCAGAATAACACAAGACACTTAGGGCAAAACTTCCTTCATGGAATTTAAAGATTTCCATAATTTATACACTTCTACTCACCCATATGCTATGTGGTTGCAACCCAACATGAGTAATATATTTGATTATACATGCCATGCTGCTATAATGCTCACTATCGCATGCCCTGCAATTCTTGCCATGATAAGGCAAATTTGAGAAATGTTTATGTAATACACTTCTCAAGGTTATATCATACAGCCTTATTCATACAGCCATCCATAAATCCATACTGTCTGTTCATAACCCATATTATATTCACTGGACACATTCGAATCTCATTCACCAAGGAATGTTGCTATACAGCAGGGGTGGGGAACCTTTTTTATGCCAAGGGCCATTTTGATATTAATAACATCACTTGAGGGCCAGGGGGCGTGGTTTGCGGGCGGGAGCCAATCGTGCGGAAAGGGGCAGGGTTTGCGGCTGGGAGCCAATTGCGCGGAAGGGGGTGGGGACTGCGGGTGGGAGCCAACCGCGTGCACTGGGGGGCCGCCGCACCTGCCACACCTTCTGCAGCACCCGCCACCACCACACCCGCCACCACGCCCACCACCACGCCCACCGCGCCCGCCACTGCGGCCGCCACCACCATGCCCGCCATGCCTCCTGCCATCGCACCTGCTGCCACACCCACCATGCCTGCCGCTGCCTCGCCTGCTGCCGCTCCTGCCCCCGCCACATCTGCTGCGGCGCCCGCCGCCACAGCGCCCGCCGCCACACCAACCATGCTTGCTGCCGCCGCACCCACTACCACCACGCCTGTCCCCGCCTCGCCCACCACTGCACCCACTGCCACCATGCCCTCCATGCCTGCCACTGCCACGCCCACCATGCCCTCTGCCATGCCCGACACTGCCACGCCTGCCCCTGCCACGTCCGCCACTGTGCCTGCCGCCGCCCCCCCCGCCACGCCCCTGCCGTGTCCGCTGCCATGGGCCACACCAATTGCTTTTGCAGGCCTTATACGGCCCGCGGGCCAGACGTTGCCCACCCCTGCTATACAGCATTGGATAAATGTACATGAACTGAACGAAGCTAGCAGTACTTCAGCATCACTTGAGAGTGGCCGTTTCCATACCACCACCATTTCTACACCCTAGTCTTCCAAAAGCAGTTGGAAACTGACCTGCAATCATCTTCATCTCTACCACCTCAAAACACAGCTATGAAGGGAAACAGCTGAGCTGCCAAGTACTGTTTCTCTGTTGCTTTGAAAAAGTCCTGTGAAATAGGAGCTGGAAGCAAAGTGAGACAAGAGTTCCCACCTAGGAGTAAAGGGTCCATCTAAAGTTCTGCAGTACTGCAAACAAAAGTCTACTTTAGCAGCAATTTGAAATACATCACTATTGAACCAGAAATAAATTGGTGCAGCTACTGAACACCATTGGCTATCAAATTAGACAGATCAGATCAGGAGCTGATTCTGATGTGATGCAGAGACAAGGGCCATGTCTCATCCCTAGGCCATGATTTACCTGGCCTTATCCCAATTTTTTTCAGTGCCACAAAACAGTCACAGAAAGGTTGAATACAGTCCAGACCATGCATTTTTTGCAGAGGGAGGTTAAGGTTCTCTAATGGTTTGCTACTAAGGAAAAGCTCTTAGATTTTTGTGTAGAATTCAGATCATCACACCTCAGGAAGTATATTGTAGAGGCAGAAAAGATTCAGAAAAAGGAAATAAAATAACTAAGGGTCTGGAACAGTTCCTCTTCAAGGAAAGATTATAACCTCACATGTAGAAATGGCTTGGCAGGAATCTCTTTCTTTCATAATATTACAACTCTCAGATATCCAGGGATGCTGAATGAAATGGCAGGAAATATTTTACATAGCACATCATTAAATCTGGGATTTGTTAGCACAAAATGTGGTGATGGCCAATAGCAGATTATTTTAAAGGAGGATGAGATAAATTCATGGCGGATCAGACTCTCAATGACCACTAATCATGATGGCAATTGATAAACACATATCCAGTATAAGAGGAAATATGATGTTCAGTGCTGATTGACAGATAACATGATTGGAGGATGTTGATCAACTAATTGTTAGCGTTAATTGGCCACAGTGAATGCAGAAGGCTCCATTAGATAGGCTTTGGCAGCTTAAGCAGTATGATTCAATTTATAAATTATCAAATGAGACCCTTCCCCCCAAATCCCCATAAATTTCTATCATTTTAGGTAAACCTAAATGGTATAATGTTATGTTAGGAGTAGGCTGACCATATGTCCCGTTTTGAACGGGACAGTCCCGTTATTTTAACATTTTCCAACCGTCCTGACATTTTGGACAAAATCTCCATTTTGTCCCGTTTTCCAAGTTAGAGTGTGTGCGTGCGTGCGCTGGCGCGCCAGCTTGCGTGCCTCCCTGCGCGCCTCCCTGCATGCCTGCTTGCGTACCTGCCTGCGTGTCTGCATGCCGGCGTGCCGGCGCGCGCATGCCTGTGTGCCAACACACGCTCACGTGTTAGGGTCCTGTTTTCGTCTCAAGGAAATATGGTCAGCCTAGTTAGGAGAAACAAAAACTTGGGATGTGGTACCAAAACTTGGGATGAAACCAAAACTTGGGATGGTCAGCCTACAAAACCATTTGTAAGATTGCAGTTCAAAAATGATTTCCACATTAAAATAAATTCTGTATCAGATTTGTTTTTTAATTACTGTATGCATACTGCCATAACTTAATTTGCCATTCTTCTATGGAAGGAATTAGTTGTGCTTTCCAAAATAAGTACAGAGTATTCTAGCAACTGTTATCATGCACAATGACAGTTCAATATATTTTGTGTGAACATAATGTTTAGTAAAAAGATTATGGGCTGAATAGAAAAACACACCTTTAAAATCAGTTTCATTTTATTATCAAACATTTTCCAGAATTGTTGCACCTTACACACTGTCACCAAATATGAGGCAATAATCTGATTCTTTTGTTGTTGTTCAGTCATTTAGTCGTGTCCGACTCTTCGTGACCTCATGGACCATAGCACGCCAGGCCTTCCTGTCCTCCACTGTCTCTCGGAGTTTACTCAAATTCATGTTCATTACATCGGTGATGCTATCTAACCATCTCATCCTCTGCCGTCCCCTTTTCCTTTTGCCTTCAGTCTTTCCCAGCATCAGGGTCTTTTCCAGTGAGTCCTCTCTTCGCATTAGGTGGCCAAAGTATTTCTAATATTGTTTTATTTTAACATTGATTTCAACTTTCAAACTAATAAAAGATACAGTGGTTGTTGTGGGTTTTCCGGGCTGTGTGGCCGTGTTCTGGCAGTTCTGGTTCCTAACGTTTTGCCAGTCACTGTGGCTGGCATCTTCAGAAGATAGGAGCACAGCTAGAAGATTCTGTCTGTGCCCAAGTGGAGGATGTGTATGTTCCTGCTGGTGTTTATAGCTGCTGAGAGGGTGTGTGTCTTCTGTGGGTCATTTACAAGAGATTAGGAGAGGGTTTATTGTGGTGATTAGGGGGTGTGGTGCTGTCGTGTGTGGGATTATACAAGATACAGTGCTTGTAAACTTCCTTTTTAGTTCCAAATTGCTTTTTCTATATTTTTTTCCTTACTCCTTTTTATTATATTTATAAATTTAATAAAAATAATTAAAAATAAAAGAATAAAACAAACAAGAATAAAAAAGGATTTGGCCTAACCTCCTCTTTATGTTTTTAATACTATATTTCCCTTTGTCTTTCCTGCTGCTGAGGTAAGCTATCACACTAGTGTAATTTAACAAAAACAACTCAGACAAATAATCTTGGAGGACATTTGGGGATTGTTGCTCAGGAACAGCATATTTCCCCATGTTGCTTATATTTTTCTGTGCATCCATAACATATGCAGTTTCAGGTTATAGATGTTGTTTGCAAGAAATCACCCATTTAATCTGGAATGACACTTGCTATGGTATTGCGGATTCCAGTGATAAATTCCAACCTGTCATTTCTGAAGCCTGGAATGAGTTTTAATGGCAACATTTTTTCTCTCATTAATTCTTCCTGGGCTTGCTTCTACTTGTTCAGATATGATATATCCATATATTGCTGAATGATGAGTAATATCCAGTATGTGTAAAAACACATTCAGGTCAGAGAAAGAGCTACTTAGCTATGAGAAGTGGTGTCAGAAAAGAAACATATTTAAAGATGCTAATCTAATGCCAGCACTAGTCCAAGCACAGAATGAAAACAAACTGGCCCTGAGCATCAATTCTATCTTTTCCCCTCCTAGGTGTTAGTTTTCTATAGGCATTTGTGAGACCCCAAGGGAGTTAGTTATTCATCAAATAATTGCTACCAATTCTGAAAGAGTCCTCATTGCTTTTTGGACTCTTACTATGTTTACACATAGGTACATACAGGATAAGAGAAAAATGTGTTCTTAGATACATAAATGGAATGCGTAGAATCTGCTGCATTTTGCCAGGTAACATTGTGGCCCTTTGCTGCAAATGCTACAGGTTTTTGTGGATAGAATAAAGGCATGTCTATTTTAGATGAGGTCAGATTGAATGGTGTTATTATTATTTTTACTTTCAGATCAAGCTGCTCTACTGTATCACAGGCTTCTATTAAAACATCCACCAAAGAGACTTGCCATGTTAATATGGGGAGGGGGAAGCTGTAGTTAAAGAAACGAAGGTTGAGCATCTTTTGGACATAGATGGATGCTTCTTCAAATCCAAGGTATAAACAAACTTTTTCAACCAATAGTTGAAGGAATTATGGATATTAAAGTGGTTGGAGCTGTTATTTTTTGATTATTATATTTATGCTTTATTGCTACTTACCAGTGTTTTTTTTAATCAAAATTTATTTATTTATTTATTTATTTATTTATTTCTTGAATTTACTGTATATCACCGCCCCATCTCCCCCAAAGGGGACTCTGGACGGTTTACAACAGATAAAATTGATGGATATAGTATAATACTTTGGTAAATTACCAGGTTATTCTATTAATTGGGAATAAGTCTAATACTTCCCATTGGATCAAAGATTTCTATTAAAATGTGTAAACATTGGGGTTTAATATATAGCTAGAATTATTTTTAAATAACATGAAATAATTATCCCAAACAAAATGTCCATGTCACACAGATAAATACTTCAAATTGTTTATCTCTGATTAATATCAACAGATGGTTTAAAATGCCTATAGATATTCTTAGGAGGAGGAGGAGGACTGGAGTGAGGGTTTCTTAGAGGGAATTCTCAGTACTAAATATTTTATATTTGGCCAATATTAAGTATTTTAATAATATAATATTGGGGAAAATGTTTATGGGATGGGCAGAACCCCATGTTTTCTTTATTCAAAGAATATATTGATCCTTGTGAAGAAGGGGGTTTTAACTTTCCAGATTTTCAGTTTTATAAGTGGGCTTGGTTGTGGTTTGTTATTGCTGTTCAATCATTCAATCCCTTCTGACACTTTGTGACCCAATGGACATAATTTTGCAAGGCCTGGCTGTCTGTAACTACTTGTTTATGTTCTTTTAAACTCATGCATGTCATTAATGACAGCACTAGATGTCTTGTCTTTTGGCAGCCTCTGTTTCTATTGCCTTTGATTTTTCCAAGCATCAAGGTCTTCTCTGTTGGAGATTCTGGCAAATCCAGCATGCCTCATCAGCATATGGATGGTTGCTCTAGGATGCAAGCTCTCCATGCTTTTGAGGAAGTTGTTTGTAGCCACTCCCACTTCCTCTCTCTGTTTCTCCTCCTTCGACTGGGAGCAAAGCACACGGCTGTGTGCTGCTCCATCCTAGGCCATGGATAGGCCTAGGAGATTTTTCCCCCTTTCTACACACATCTCTTGCCAGCAATGAGGGGCATGAGTTAACTAAGTTTAGGGAACAGAAAGAAGAAACGGAACATAATTTATCTACCGAAAATGCTGTACCTGCAATGAATAAACGTAAGGAGTCTTTTGTACTTACTTTTCATATCTGCCATGTCTAAGCGTGTGTTTCTTTATGCTTGGGCAGGCTAAGGGTGTAAGATTAACCTGGATCTCTGTAATATGCTCATGGGCTCTGTTTTTAAACAATATTCTTTTTCTGTACACAAGTTTAGCAGCTCTGCTCCATTTCAGTAGTTCTAACAGACTGTTAAATGGACCTCATTCTCCAGTCATGGTTGTCTTCACATAGTTGGAATTCAACTTCGCATGCACTGACTTTCTGCACCTCTAAACCTATTAACCTGTAGAGGTAATAGATGCAGAGATGTTTAGCCGAGAGACTCTGCACTTATATTTCCTTACTAAAATGCTTATTTGCATATCTCTATGTAATATGCTTCCTACCGGTTAGACGGATATTCTCAGGGCTTCCATCTCTTCCTTCTTCCTTCAGTTCACTTCTTTTTCTCTGCCTGTTTTTACCTGTTTCATGGCCTTTCCATAATGGAGCAGAATGCACTACAGGCTCTTAGCTGTATACAGATTTAAGTACCTCAGGCTTTCTTACAACAAAGTCAGGGTGGGGCTGTCTGGGGGCATCAGAGTGAAGTAAGCAGTGTTGCAAACTTTTGATGAAAGCCCCCATATCTATGTGCATTGTGATGTCACACACATTCCCCAAAGGGGTGGATCTTTCATCATGATGCCATGAAGCTGGTTTCACCATTCTGGTGAAAGCAGTGAGGACCTGTGGACACCACTGCTTTCTTATCACCATATTATTTCCTAATAAGTATCAGACTCAAGAACATTCACATAAAGGTTATACTCCTAACCTTACTGTTTCTCTCTCCATGCATTCTTTCCACTGTATAAAGCTATCTGCTATTCAACATGCATTATATGGCCAAAATATTTAAGCTTTAGCTTCAGTGTTAGTGCTTCCACTGTTCACTTTAGTTTTACTTCATCTAGTATTGAATGATTTGTTCTTTTTGTGGTCCAAGGTATTTCCAACAATTTTCTGCAGCACCACAAATTAACATGGATCCATTTTTCTTTGTTTAGCCTCTCTGACAGTCCAGTTTTCACAGCCATATATTACAACTGGGGAAACATTGGCCTTGATATTACAAGCTTTTGTTGTCAATGTGATGTTTCTACACTTTAATAATTCGTCTAGCAGAGAGTGGAAAATTAGCAAATTAGTTACTATCTGACACCTCTGACACCTTTGTAAGGACTTAATTCCATATTTTAATTGAAATCAGTTGTTTCCTCAGCATTAAAAGCTGCAAGATATATTTGGAAAGGTTATTCAAATGTGATTCTTATTTGATTTAATCCTAGCTAGAAAATTGTAGGTAACCCTCTTTCCTCTCCTCTCCTCTCCTCTCCTCTCCTCTCCTCTCCTCTCCTCTCCTTTCCTTTCCTCTTGTGTGGGGTGCCGCAGGGTTCGGTTTTCTCTCCTCTCCTATTTAACATCTACATGAAGCCACTGGGTGAGATCATCCGTCACCATGGGATGAGGTATCATAAATATGCTGATGATACTCAATTGTATATCTCCATCCTGGGTGAAGTAAGTGATGCGGTCACCACCCTATCTCAGTGCCTGGGAGCTGTGGGGGCCTGGATGGAGAACAACAGGCTTCAACTGAACCCTGGTAAGATGGAATGGCTGTGGGTTGATGGCCTCTCAGTATCCAGGAAGTTGTCATCTTTGGTTCTGGATGGGGTGGCACTGCTCCATTTGGAACCAGTGCGGAACTTGGGGGTCCTCCTGGATTCACAACTCCTGCTCGAAGAGCAGGTGGCAGTTGTGGCTAGGAGGGCCTTTGCACAGCTTTGGGTTGTGCACCAGTTAAACCCATTCCTGGACCGAGATGCCCTCCGAACAGTCACTCATGCCCTTGTCATCTCCCATATAGTCTATTGCAATGCGCTCTACATGGGGCTACCCTTGAAGAGTATCCGGAAGCTTCAGCTGGTCCAGAATGTGGCCACGCGGACAGTTACTGGTGCCGTAAAATCGGCACACATGACACCACTGCTGCGCGAGCTGCATTGGGTACCAGTTTGATTCCGGGTCCAATTCAAGGTGTTGGTTATCACCTTTAAAGCCCTACATGGCATGGGACCAGGTTACCTGAGGGACCGTCTCATCCCTAGAACATCAACCCGCCCCACCCGGTCATGCAAAGAGGGAATGCTACGGACCCCATCAGCAAAGTAATTCCATCTAGCAGGGTTCAGGAGGTGGGCCTTCTCTGCAGTGGCACCCGCCCTTTGGAATACCTTGCCCCCAGAGCTGAGGCAGGTTTCCTCACTCCCAGCCTTCTGGAAGAATTTGAAGACCTGGTTCTGCCGCCTTGCTTCGGATGGGAAAGGCAATAGCTCCTCCTTATTTATTCTATTTATTCTGGTTATTGTAATTGTAATATCGTGTTTATATTTTTTTAACTATTGATTTTATTGTAAACTGCCCAGAGTCTCCCGGTTGGGGGAGATGGGCGGTGATATAAATTTAAATAATAAATAATATTTAAATTTAAACAATAAATAAATAAAATAAATATTATGAAGATATTGGTAATTTACCAGAAATTTAGAGTAAAGTGTTGGAATACCGTGTTTTAACAAACCAATGGGTTAGGGTTTTAAGGAATGTTAAATATGTGCCTTTGAACTTAAAATTCATTTAGTCCAACAAAACATTTTCTCTTTTTTTAGTGTTAGACATGTCAGAGGACATTTAGTAAGGGGTAGATGAGATCTTCACTTTATTGGAAATACAAGATGGTGGAAGGTACCTTGACACACATATTTTGGCTTTCCTCATTGTTCTCAAGCTTTGGTTTAACATGCAAACTTATATGTTTATAATTATATGTTTATTAATATGGTATTCAGAAGAGAAATAATGTTTCAAAATGCCAGTGTAATGTGGCATTGAACTGTATACCAACAATTTGGACCTTATGAATTTATGAATGTATCAATTCTGGATCTATCATGCACGGATTGAGGCTAAAATGATTATTCTGCTTCAGTGGAACAATGGCCATACCTGATTTAATACCTTGGCTAGATGATACGTGGCCATTTCTATCTATGAACTTGTTTCATATCAAAATAGAATAAAAATAGACCAGTATCTTTCCTTTCCTTTAATTTGTTGTTTAAAAATGGAGTTCTTCTTTGTTTCAGACTGTTCATTCTCTGTATATAAGCAATAAAGTTGGATCCAGTTTGGCTCTGCCAGTGATTATAGTCAGAGGCAAAAAATAGTGAAACCAGCGAGTCACACTGAATGTTCATAAAATAACAATATAATCTGGAATAGAAAAGATCTGCTGATTCCACAAGCCTTTAGGCCAATAGTAGATACAGTCCAGGAAACTGAATCAAAAAGTGAATGCGAGAAGTCCTAATAGCCTGTGTGTTGTATTATTAAAACTCACATAGTAATTTAACAATTTCTTCCATAAGCCTGACATAATATAATTATTTTCACAGATTTCCTAAAAATCTATCTGGCCTATGTTTGATGGATTTATCTCATATTGACTTTATACACATAGATACACACACACACCCTATCCATAAACACATACTGTATATACATCCAAGCAAGAATATGTTCATACAAATCTATCCATTATCCATGCACTCAAAATCTGTCAGCCTCTGTCTCTGTCTCTCCACACACATTCTCTTCTCAAAGGCAAGAAGAATAAGAAAAACAACAGAGGCTCATGTCTTCCAAGAGAACAGGATAAGCAATAGGAAATCTTAAGCTCTGCAGGGTTAGGTCCAACAGAACATTAGTGACTGGTGCTGTGCTCACATTCCATGCAAGGTCCAAAACACTTCTTCTGAATCATTTTCCAAGTGTGCACAGCCCTAATAATATCTTCAGAGTTAATCCCTTAGGTCTCTCATTGGTAAGAGACAAGTTATATTATAGAATATAAAGACCATTGTTTCAGGTTTCCAAATAGCCCTTCTTGTTTTCAGATCATATTTTAAATGGGTGGATTCTTCAAAGAGAACCAATGCCTTTTTCAAAGATCATTGAATCTACAGCTTGATCCACGTCAATAGTAAATCCTATTGTATTACATACAGTGCGGGTTCGGGGAGGGGGGGCTATGCCTACATGCTAGTAACAATACTATACGTGGGGGATATTAACAATGTAAACCAAGCCCTAGCTGGAATAAAGAGCTAAATGATTTCTACTTGTAAAAGCATTCTACCACAATAGGTACGGTATGAAACAATAATGCTGATAAAGTGTTATTCACCTCAACAATTAATGAAACATCAACAAAGTTGCTTATCACTGAAACTCTGTGAGAACAAGCTGGTCTCAGCTTTGCACACATCAACTGTTAAGCACAATCTGGTATGAATGTACGGCAGTGCAAATTTGGCCACTTTAGTCTTTTAAGTAATTGGATGTAGATGTTACTTGCAATGTACTAGACTTCACAGTTCAAGGATGTCTTTGACGTCAGCCACCTGTTCAGTTTCTAAGATCCTAGTTAGCCCACTGAATGTAGAGAGATAATTAGATTACTTTGGAAACTTTCAGCTGCAGATCCATTGCTGCCTCCCACATAGAACCATAGCTGGTTGGAAACTGCTCTTGTTTAGGGAATACCTTTGATAAATCTAATCTCCCATTTTCTTTGTATATGGACCACATATCTTCAAACCAAGGACATTTCTCAAGCATGGCATCAGGTGTACAAAGTTGTCTTATGCTCTTGGAAAGAAAGAATTTGGAAGGGGTCAATGAAACTGAGCCAAGCCTTCTGATACATTCAGCTCATGAAGTATTTATCATTTATTTAACAGTTTTGTCTGTTTAAATTAAATATCAGAGGGTCACCCAAAAGCTAACATGTTAATAAGCACAAGAGTCATTGTAGTGTAGTGATTAAGGAAGAGGCTATAGAAGCTCTTAGTTAGAAGTTAACTGCGGCCCACTTGCTTCCTCTCAGTCAAACCTGTCTCACAGAGCTGCTGTTGTAAGGATAACACTGGAGATGAGGGAGTTGTGAATACTGCTTTGAGCTCCTGGAGAAAAGCTAGAATGAAAATCTAATGAATAAATAAAAGTTTAAGAATTTTAAAAATCCAGCAGCACTTTCCCTTAGTTAAGTTATGATTCTGAAGGGAAAAAAAGGGATGGGGAAGGAGAAAAGAAACAAGACACCTCAGGGTACCAGTTATTAATGATTCATCTTCCCCATAATGGATAGTATGTTAGATGTTTAGAGAAAAGAGAGTCAGAAAGCCTTGTCTGTTTCTTTGCCAGATAATGTCAATTTTGACTTGAAAGAAACTACCTTTTCTTTTCCACTTTTAAAAACTCAATTCTTACAGCATCCTTTAAAATATATACTAATATATTCCACAGTAGAAGAGATCAGCAGTTTATGTAGTAGAAATTCAATGATGATGACAAATTTGAGGTGATAGTACTAGAACACAGGGCAATGTTAGGAAGTTCTAGTCTTTTAAGAAGTATTGGGGCCTCAAAGACACAGATGCTACAGTATATTATACAAGATGCTTAAGCTGTTCGGCTAAGGAACTAACAGTGGGTCTGCGGGTCTTCAGCAAGTTGTGCAACTTAGCTTATTTTGTTTAATATATTGTGCAAAACTCAGAAAATGGGTTAATTCAGTAACCAAGTTAAGCACTACTGAATTAAACACAGCCATTATATCATTATTTTCCTGGCTAACTGTCATCGGTAAATGTTATCCCTTCCAAATTTCACTTCTATTTTGAATCAAATATATCAAACACATCCTGTCTTTCTTGGGGAAAAGTACTACAACTATTGCTCCATTGATAGCAAATGGGTACTTCTGAGGGTGATCTCCTACAAGATAGGAATTTCTGTGAACACACCTGCACTCTGCCTTATCTAAAAAATCAAAGGTGGGAAAATGCTGGCAGTTTTAGGATCTCTTTTGATGACACTGTCTTCCCATAAATATTGAGTGAACATTTTTGGTATCTGAAGCATAAAAAATGAGAATTAAGTCAAAAGGACAAAACACAGCTATCATGATGTCACTGTGCATGGTGCACAATATTCTCACAATGTGAGGTCTGATGCAAGTATATAAGTTATGTCACTTGCCTCAAGACCCACGTGGCATTATTTGCTCCTCACATTTCCTTTATGCAGGTATCTGTGACTTGAAGATTCTCTGGAAAAGCTGGCCAAGACATGTTCCAGTTAACACTTAAGCAGAGAACATATTTTATAGAAACAAGTCTGGTTCATGATTGAGGCATCTCCCCTGCCAGGTAAGTAATTCTGGCTCACGGAATTGTTGCCACTCCTTTTAAATATTCCGTTCTTGGTTGTTTCTCTGTATATGGTAGCTCTGACTCAGGAAAAAATTGCTATTACTAAGCACACTGAAGTTAAGTAAGCAAGAACATTCTGATGGCTAGGTTATTAAATTCAACTGTTCTATTGGGACTTAGCCCCAATGATTTTTAGCTAAACTGGGACTTCCTTGCTGAAGTGTTCTCATTCCCACAGTATTGGGTTTACAGTATTGCCTTTAGAATAATTTCAGTTGCATGTAAGTTTTGGAGTTCATTACTCGATGCTACAAAACTGTAGATGAAGAGCAGAACATTGTTTTTAAAATTAGGCCAGTGGACTAGCCATGAGCTCTTCCTTTTAGATCGAGCTTCAAGATGGGGATTGCAGAGCATGAGTGAGTTGTTAATTCTAGATCAGGGATGCACAAGTACTGGCCCGGGAGGTCTCCACCAAACTTTGTGAGGCACATTGAGAGCCATACTTGGTAGCTTCAAAATCTGAAGGGATGAAATTAAAAAGGTCCAATTTGGGGGCCCTTCTGGGGAGATGCTGGTAGGCTGCATGTGTCTTATCTCCTTTAGCTTTCCTGGATAACTCAGAGTCAGTAGTATGAAAGGCCTACCCACTAACCCCATTCATAATTTTATACTTCTCTACCATTTTTCTCTTTGCTTAGCTTTTTCCAATAAGTTAAAAAGACTCAAATATTGTAATCTTCCCACATAGGGGAAATATGCAAAACCACTGATGAGTTTTCCTGATTGGTGTGTGTGGGGAGGGGGGGGAGGTAATTCTACTGTTTTTGTTATTTTGATTTTCTTTTTTGGTGTCTTCTGTGTTTTAATTGTTGCAAGCTGCCCAGAGTTGCATTTTGTGATCTAGGTGGCCTGTAAATTTGAGTGAGTGAATGGGTGGGTGGGTGATAAAGAAATACATGCATACACTTTTTCTTGCCCTTTTGAGCACCTTTTTTCAATTTTACAGTAACTAGTGGCTGCATGGGAAAATCCTTTATCCAAGCAGGCCATCTATATTCTTTTTGAGAAATATCAGAAAGACAAGCTTAAGCTCCTCTAATTCTCTGAATGCTTCAGTTCTATGGCCAATGACAGGACTCCAATGTTTTTGTATTCATTGGAGAAGATTGCAGATAGTTGCATTTTACCCATTCAAATACTGCAAGAATACAATATAAGTATTGCAAGAATGCAAGTATCAGGAGAAGTCATAACGCTTGTTCCTAAAGCCTGATGAGAATACAAGCCTTTTGGTTCAGGATAAAATAAGATAAAATAAGAGCATATTTTTAAAAGAACGATAGATTTTAACTTGACCAATGAAGTTTGGGGAAAATGGCAATACTCCTGGGAGCAACAATACTATTGCCAGGGATCACAAGACAGGGGGCAGAATGTGAAAAGGGAGTGCTGTTAGAATTTTTACTTCAAGAACGGTTGGTCCAAAATGCCAAGTACCAAAGACATATAAAGACAGAGGAGTCCCATTGCCATTCACTTGCCTCCCTTTCCCTCTTCCATTAGCTACTCAATCAACAGAATTCTATTACTGCTGCCACTGGACACCCCAGGTTGTCCTGCACGAGCCATGTTTTCCTCATGAATTATATAGGGTCCGGACTAAAATGGTCCCTTGAAGAAATCATGAGCCAAGTTACTTCCAACAATCTATTTTCAAATGTGATTTAAAAAAAAAAAAAGAAAAGAAAACATTTTACAATCTCTGATATAAATAACAAAACAAATCATTGACATTTGGGCAAAACACTATTTTAGTCATCGTTCAAAAGCTGCAATATCTGTCTGCTTGATAAATCAGCTTCAAGTCCATACAGAGCTAAAGTACATAATAAAATAGATAACCAAGGAGCACATTTTCTTTTCTGGGAGACTAATTATTCAGCTGTTGGAAGAGACAAACAAGCACAGAGTATTTTATGTTGTTGCTGTCTGCTCTTTTTTTAAAAATTCTTTCCCCTATGAAGTCAAATACTCACCATTGTTTGAGACAAATTAGTTGGCAAAATAAATTCTAGGTTAGACAGAGACTCTTCTGATGTGGCCTTAGCAGGGTGGATGCTGCAACAACATGCATTAGAGCTGTTCAGGGACCAGCCAATCTCTTTTGCAGCTGGATTCTGGGCTCCAGAAGTAGTCCAACACATCTATTGGCTCAGAAGATTGTCTACTCCAATCATTCCCAGTTCAGGAATGTGAACTGGGGAAAAAATAAGCTCCAGTGTTAGCATTTTAAGAACACCCATTCGCATCAGTAATGTGGCTGGCTTGCTCTCTCTCTCTCTCATTCTCTCTCCCTCTCTCCTACAATGTTTAAAATTATTTTACACTATTAAAAAACTAATTAGTGTATTATTGTACCATGGATACATGAATAATGGAGAACTAAATAAAAACTAGTACAATCAGAAAGTTATTATCTTTAGGTAAAATAAAATATTGAGATATAATATATAAGATCTGTTTGGTTTGGTTTGGTTTGGTTTATTTATCATATTTATCATATTTATATCCCACCCATCTCCCCCGCAAGGAGGGACCCTTGTTCTGTTCAGAGCCAGTTTGGTCTAGTGGTTAAGGCACCAAGCTAGAAACCAGGAGTCTGTGAGTTCTAGCCTTAGGCATGAAAGCCGGCTGGGTGACCTTGGGCCAGTCACTCTCTCTCAGACCTAGGAAGGAGCCAATGGCAAAACAGGAGACTGAGAGTTCTAGTCCCGCCTTAGGCATGAAAGCCGGCTGGGTGACCTTGGGCCAGTCACTCTCTCTCAGGCCAACTCACCTCACAGGGTTGTTGTTGTGGGGAAAATAGGAGGAGGAAGGAGTATTAGGTATGTTCACTGCCTTGAGTTATTTATAAAAATAATAAAGGCGGGATATAAAATAAATAAACAAACAAACAAATAAATAAATTAGTGATGAAAGGAAGAGAAGAAGAAAAGAAGAAAAGGGATGGGGGTGGAAATGTGCATAATAATAGTTAGACAGACAGATAAGCAAACAAACAAACAAACAAACAAACAAATAAACGAGCAAGCACGCATGCATGCACGCAAGCTGCTGGTGACATTACCAAATCAGAAGGCTACCAGAATTGATGGAATATCTACAGAAATATGGCAAGCAACTGAAGACAAATCAGTAAAAGTTCTAACCAATCTATGACAGCAAGGAGAATGACACAGTGACTAACCAATTGGAATAGGTCAGTCTCTATACCAATATCAAAAAAAGAAGAGTTAACAGAGTGTACAAACTATCACAGAATACAGTGTCCTTAATTTTGCATGCTAGCTAAATAATGCTTAGGATCATCCAATGCAGATTAGAGCCTTATATGGAAAGGGAAATCCCAGATGTTCTAGCTGGCATTAAAAAAGGCTGAGAAACAAGAAACATTGCTGATGCACATTGGATCATTGAGAAAGCCAAGGAATACCCCAAAGAGATCAATATGTGCTTCACTGATTACAGAAAGGCTTTCTAAGCAAGGTATCTAATGAGGAACAGGGAGGATTCTTCAATGAGAATCAACCAATGTGGTTTAGGTACTGGAGTAGGATTGGAAGGGCCAGGTTCAAACCCAGGAAAAGTCAGTGGGTAATTTTGGGTCAGTCTCTTCTTTCAGCATTAACTGTCTCACAGAATAGTTGCTAAAATGGGGATAAAGTTGGAGGCATGATTACTGTTTGACCTCCTGGAGATGAGGAGAGAGACACAGAGAGAGAGAGACTTTAAAAATAAAATAGAATAAACAGTATTCCAATGAAGATGATTTGCAGAAAGAAACATGAGATTTAAGGATATAAGCCAAGAAGACCTTGGCAAAATAGGTTTGGTAAGCCCTCAACTACATTTTTCCAAAACAAATAGAGATCTTATTAAGGATAACAAAAAAAGCACACCATTTTTTCCTTATAATTATTATTATAAATAAGTGGAAATTACTTATAATAAACTACTGAGAAATATCTGTCATATACACAAGACATTCTCAAATTTATGGCTTTTTTTGGCATGCTTTTTAACGGGTTTCCTGAATATTACACATAGTAGCTATTTCAAGCTGGGATGAGGGATGAGTTTTTCAAACCACTGATTCATTCCAAATAATAACATTATTCTAGCTATACTGTAGTAAAGAATGTTAAACCCAAGAACCCCTGAAAATAAAAGAGGCAGCTCTTTATGACTGATCTACGTTTTTTTGTGAATCAGGACAGGAGAGCTCTTCCTAACACACTCTCTGCTCTTACTCACTTATTACAAAACTGTATGTGCTCCCTGATTGGCCTGATCCTCGGCAGCTGACATAGATAAAACAATAAAACCACAAGGCAATTCCCACTCTGCCACATTTGAGAGCCTTTTGACAGTGGCTGGGAGAAACACTGAAGGGGAAATCTAGTGTTAAATGTCTCCTCCAACTGTGGAGCCTTATCTCTGGGCTTAGAAGAAGAAATATGAGGAATCCTATTGCCCTGAACTATCCACCCAAATATCACAGGTTTGCAGCCATAACAAAAACATGAAGATTTAATCACAGATATGCCAGTTTGGTGTAGTGGTTAAGGCATCAGGCTAGAAACCAGGAGACCACGAGTTCTAGTCCCACCTTAGGCTACAAAGCCAACTGGGTGACCTTGGGTCAGTCACTTTCTCTTAGCCCTGGGAAGGAGGCAGAGGCAAACCACTTCTGATAAACTTTGCCAAGAAAACTGCAAGGACTTGTCCAGGCAATTAATAGGAGTCAACATTGACTTGTAAGCACCAACATTTAAAAAAAAATAAAAAAAGATAAGGTGTTTCTCCACCCTATGCATTTAAGTGACAGAATCATGATTTTGCATGCTTTTATTAGAAAATATACATTCTAAAAGAATAGCAAATCATAAAAGAAACATTTATGCCTCCTATTCCAGAAGACATGTTGTATATAATTGAACAGACATACTATATCCCAGAACCTGGGAACAAGTAATGAACAAAATGTGATACTAATATAATTGGAGGCTATGTACAATTATTATAACAATTTATTAAGAAATAATATGCATCATATCCTTGGAAATTAAATCCTTTTTTTAAATAACAATTAACCAGACAGGAATTAAAGTAAAACTTAAGCAATTTTTTTTAAAAAAAGCAGTCAATACACCAGATGTGCCCTATAGGCATAATACAGGACACACTGAAAATGGTAATGAGTAGATATTACATAAAAGAAATGGTTCAAATTAAAAAAGAAAGTAATGATTTCAGACAAAAATTATAAACAGAAGTAAAGTCAGAAAAAAATATATATAAAGCATCTGGAAACCAAAACGATTACAACATCTTACCCCCAAAAGAGAAGGAGAAAAATACATAAGTAAATAGCAACAAGATATGTGACTTGGACATTTTAGAAAGACATGCATATAGGCTATGCACTATGGCTATGAAGTATGTAAATAAAAATGAATTGGAGAAAATAATACAAAATCATGAATAGAATAATGAAAAAAGTATTGATCAGAATTTAAATGGTCAGGGAAAAGCTATATTTAAAAATCAAGTCATGTAATTTTTACAGGATCCCTTCAAAAATACAAAATTGTCCTGAAAAACTAAATGAAAAATAAGTGCAGGAAGTGAAAAATATTGGGGAAAAAAAAGAATTATAATAGAAGAAATCATGAATTTAATTAGAAAAAAAGAACCATGAAGCAATTGAAACAGATGGCTTTAATGGGAATTTTTATAAGACATATGTTACATTTATTCAATAACATTCTAGAAAATTGCTCAGTTTCAACATCCTTACAGCTTTTATACATTAGAGTCCCTAATTCAGGCAAAGACTCAGTGGATATAGAATCATGTTTCCTTAAACACTGATAAATCCAGAGGCCAAAATATTAGTGGCATCTTTGCAAAACAAAAAACCAAGAGCCCTTTTATTTAAGAGCCCCATTCTCAGCCCCACTCCCGTACCAGAATATAAAAACCCGCCAGAAACCTACCAGCAGGATGTGCGAAGAAACTTCTTATGTTTTCCTTTCTTCCTTCCTGTTCTGAGGTTGGGATTGATTTACTTTCCATTGAAATAAATGGGAAAGACTTTTTTTTTATATCAAAAATGAAGAGGGAGGGGGGCAGCCTTAGCATGCTACACATCCAGTGCTTTCTCCAAGATAAAGGTAAAGGTTCCCCCTGCACATTTGTGCAGTCGTGTCCGACTCTAGGGGCCGGTGCTCACCTCTGTTTGTTAGCTGAAGAGCCAGCGTTGTCCGAAGACGCTTCCACGGTCATGTGGCCAGCATGATGCACGCGGAACGCTGTTACCTTCCCACCAAGGTGGTACCTATTAATCTACTTGCATTTGCTTGCTTTTGAATTGCTAGGTTGGCAAGAGCTGGGGCGAGTGCGGGAGCTCACTCCGTCACGCGGGGCTAGGGATTCGAACCTCCAAACTTGCGGTCTTCCGATCGACAAGCAAGGCACCTTACCTGTTGAGCCACCACGCCCCTTCTTTTCTCCAAGATACTCATGTCATATTCCCAACTGCACCCCTTTAACTCCTTCCAGCGCCAAAGCCCCAACATCCAAGAGGAAAGTGCTGTTGATCTTGTCACAAAGGTCAGGAATGGGAACCCAATGCCAGCTCTCACACTCCAAGGTTGGAGTTTGCTCCCTGAGAGATTGCAGGTTCCTTGGAAGGGGAAAGCTAAGGAATCCTATGGTCTCTGAAATGTTCTCTTAGGGACACTGCAGCCTAAGTCCCATTACACAAAATCTGTGCATAAAGATTGGCCAAGCACAGACACATTTAAGACTTAATTCCTCAAACCAGAATGCTAAAGGGTGCTGAAAGATCCATGTTGAATGATGTTGAATGATGCTGAAAAGATCAAGAAAAGTTGGGAAGAATAGCCTGAGTCATCAAACATAAAGATCAAGTGGATGAACAGCCATCTAAATCTATAACTTATAATCAGGAACCATTGGTGATGAAAGAACAGGTTGAAGCAGCATTGAAAGCACTGGGCATTGATAGCATTCTCATTCAAATACTGCAGTCATCAGATGCAGCTGTTACAATACTTAGAAGGCTTTGCCAGGAAATTTAGATGACAACATCATGGCCAACTGACTGGAAAAGAACAAACGTTCAAAGCAATACCAAAGAAAAGTGATTCAGCTGACTGTGGAAATTATCACACAATCATCTTGATCCCACATGCAAGCAAGATTCTACTCAAGATCATTCAATGGAGACTAAAACCATACCTGGAATAAGAACTATCTGAAGTGCAAGCAAGTTCCAGGAAAGGGTGAGAAACAAGAGATATCACTGAAGATATGACATGGATTCTTGAAAATACAAAAGAATATTGGAAGGATATTTGCATGTGTTTACTATAGCAAGCCCTTTTACTACTTGAGTCATGAAAAACTCTGGGCCACATTAAGAAGCAGGGATATACCAGAATATCTAATAATCTTCATGCACAATCTTTTCTTTGATCAAGAAGCAACTGTCCAAATAGAAAAAGGAGAAACAAAATGAGTGGTTTAAAATGTGCAAAGGTGGATAAAAATGCTGCATACATTCTCCAGACCAGTTCAACGTATCTGCAGAACAAAAAATCAAAGAAGCAGGACTGAAAGAAGAAAACTGAGGCATGAAAATTGGTTGAAGACTCATCAACAACCTTTACTATGCGGATGATATTGCATTACTGGCTGAAACTGAAGTTGATCTGAAACATCTGCTTATCAGGATCAAGGAACATAGTCTCAAGATATGCCTGAACCTTAATGTGAAGAGTCTAATAAATGGGTAAAATCAATAATTTCACGCTTGACGGAGAAGAAATAGAAAGAGTTGACAACTTCAACTTTCTTGGTTCGGCAGTCAGTGATCATATTACAAGCAATCTGGATCAACAATCAATAATGAAATTACAAGTAGCCAAAAAAAAAAACACCAATCAATGAATTCTCCTTAGGAAACCAGCTATAAAGGACCTAGGCAAGATTTTTAAGTGCAGATATGTTTCTTTGTGTACAAAGATCTGACCCATTCAGAGCTTGGTATTTTCAACAACATATGGTTGTGAAAGTTGGACAGTGAAAAAACAAGATAGAGAAAATATCTTTTTTCACTGTGCTCCTTGACTTTTATTACTAGAGCTTGCAGATCCTTTGTGTTTTCAGCTCTCAGAGTAGTGTCATCAGCATAGCACAGGTTATTGATGTTTCTTTCTCCAATTTTAAAACTATACTCAACTTCTTCCAATCCAGCTTCCCTCAATATATATTCAGCATATAGGTTGAATAAATAAGGGGAGAGTATACAGCCTTGTTTTACTCCTTGCCAACCTGGAGCCAATCTATTTTGCCATGTTTATTTTATTTTATTTATTTATTTATTTATTTATCAGATTTATATAGCTGCCCATCTCACAAGCATATTACTAGAGGGAATATCTTCTAAGGTATCTTGGATGTTGATACCTCTACTGTACAGAATTTCAGTATACTTTTTCCATCTTTGTTTACCTTCTTTGAATCAGTTATTATCTGTCCATTGGCGTCTTTTAGCATACCAGTTGTACTCTCCTTCCTGAGATCTTTGGCTTTGGTTTCTCTTATCTGCTTAGCAATTCCCAGTTTCTTCAGACATTCAGTTTGCTTTCTTTTATTTTTTGATCTCTGGCAGTCTCTTTTCACATTCATCCTTAATGTCTTTAAATTTTTTACCATGTTCCTCTGGAATCAGTGAGGTTCAGCACTTCAAAGTGATTCCTGACGTTCTCCTTGAAAATTGTAGGTATATGCTCAAGATAGAAACCATTTTGCTTTCTTCCTCTGCTTTAGCTTAACTTGGAACTTGCACATGAGCAATTCATGATCTGACCACATCTTCCAATAATTTATTTATTTATTTATTTATCAAATTTCATCACCGCCCATCTCCCTCAAAAGGGGGACTCTTATATAATATTGGCCTTCTACTAATAATACAATCAATTTGATTTCTAAGTTCTCCATCTGGTGATGTCCATGTACATAGGTGTCATTTTGGTTGACTGAAGACTATGTTAGAAATGAAGAAGTCATTTGGATTGGTAAAACTAGTAAGTCATTCTCCTGCTTTGTTTAATTTTCATAAGCTATACAGTCCTCCTTATTATTTCTAACTTATTATTTAATTAATGTAAATAATATGATCTTCTGACTGAAAGTGTCCAATTCCAGTCAATCTCAATTTGCTGATGCTTAAAGCCAATCATCATTGGCGATCACTCGTAGCCGAGTAAGATTGTCTTCCAAAGGTAAAATTTTAACAGTGGATCCGTAAGTGGCTATAAAGCATCCAAGTGTTGTCAGTACATTTCATATTTCAGTATGTTGAGTTTTCCTATGTCCATGTTTCTTACATCCCATGTTGTCATTGTAATTCTGTCTTTGCAGCTTCAATTTTTCTTTCCCTACATGGCAACACCAGCAACTAGATGTCCCAAAGTTTTCAATCCAGCCAGGTCATAGACACCATTAGTATTCTGAAAGATCCTCAGCTCTTCCTCGGTAGCATGTTGAGTGCCATCCAATCTGAGGGGGCCTATCATCCAGCACTATATCATCAATCATTTTATATTTATATTTTATATTATTTTCTTGGTAAAATACAGAAGTAGTTTATCATTGCCTTTTCCTGCACAGTATGAAATGATGCCTTTACTGTTGTCACTAAAGTGATCTTCTTTTTCCAGCAACTTCCTATATTGCTGATGTCCAATATAGTCCCTTCCTACTTTAGCCAGACAACTGAAATGACCTTCACACCTTGGGTGACCCTGCTAGGATTATATACTCTTGGCATACCCTCCTGGAATTAATTGCTCATCCCTCCCAGGAACACCCTCCCACCCAACAATGTTGCAACACAGCAGGACTTGGGGCGGGTGTCTGTATCTGTGAGTTTGTGCATTTGAGTCAGTCTTGACTCCTGGCAACACTCCTGGCAACTGGAGCGTTTTCAGAAGTGGTTTGCCATTGCCTTCTTCTCAGGGCTGAGATAGAGTGATTGATCCAAAGTCATCCAGCTGGCTTTGTGCCTAAGACAGGACTAGAACTCATGGTCTCCCACTTTCTAGCCTATTGCCTTAACCACTGCACCAAACTGGCTCTTGCCTTTCATTACCTAGGGCTTTGTTGTCACATTCTTAACAAAAAGAGATATCAGGTCCAATTTCTTCTAGTAACTGCACACCTATAATAAAGTTTATTCTATTAATTAGCAGCCCACTTACTTGGGATCAGTGGAGATTGATGAAAGCCTATGTTCAGCCTGAGTCCCCTAGGAGAGCCTGCCCTATGCCCTAAATTATCCTATTCCTTTCAGGTTTAGGAGGATGTTCCTTTACCACAAGTGTAAAAATAAGATTTAAATACCTTTTCAATTGGGTTCTGTATGTGGAAAGAGTTGCAGAGCTGGAGGAAGATATAGTGTATCAGACAGTGAAAGGGCTTGGGTTGGGCTTACATGAATTCTCCTACTTGAAGAAAGATAAATGCTTTTATCACATCTTCTCATAAATGATTGTAAGGAAGGCAGTCCATTCATTTGTCTCTTCAGTAATGGTCACAGTGAATGTGGTTGTTCTGCTACTAAAGAGATGAGAATGGAGCAAAATAAATGGTAGATGAATTCAGAAGACATTTTGCAGCCACCATTGCCTATTCTGGCACCATGAAGGAAAAGAAAAACCTTCTCTAAGAATGAATCCTTGTATATTATTTGGGGTACTTATTTCATATTATGGTGGGGAGCCCAATTCTAAGTGATGGAACTAAAAACACTTGGCACAGTTCTGACCATTAGCCTACATATCTCCTTTCTATCACCACTTCATTTCATCATTCATGCTCCTGCTCCTGCTCTGTCCATCACAAACCATTTCTTTTTCTTTTGTGTTTATGTCCTCTTAGTGGTTGTTAAATATAAATTTGAAAGGTGGAAAAAGATAGCAGGGCTTTGGGGAAAACCCTTCCTTCCAAACTGCAACTTGCTTGCTTACATAGTCAAATAGGGATGAAACAGTTTTGTGAAAAGAAATGCCATAGGAAGTGCTATCCCATACAGTTTACTTTGTTCCAGTAACAAATAGCTTAGGTTCCCCTAGCAGGTATATTCTGAATTTTAGAATAATATCAGCTGTATCTCTACTTTTCATCGATTATAAATACCCTTTACTTTTTATAATTCTGACAATGTAACAGTCTACATATTGTGCCACCTCGATCTTCAAAGGATTGTTGGGTATCTAAAATTCTATCACTCACTATTTTCTGTTTAGAATGTGAAAGGGATGACATTCTTTAACCTTGGATGCTCTATCCTCAGAGAATAAGAGGTTTAAACAAAGTTGAGATCAGTCCATGGCCCAGACATCACGCTATATCTCCTCCAAATCAGAACAGCAAAAAAAGCCAACTGTTAACAAAGGAGCTGAAAACAGACAACCGGTGATAACAACCAGGAAGACAACAGAGAGAGGCATTGTATTTTATTTATTTGTTGGTTGGTTTATTTGTGTATTTACACTTATTTATAAGTCACTCAGATCAGAACCAGCTCTGAGCAGCACACAATTCCCACCCCAGTCAACTCAGTTTAAAACAAAGTACATAAACCACATAAATCCATAAAAACATTTGTGTATGTGTATGTGTATGTATGTGTGTGTGTGTATGTATGTGTGTGTGTGTGTGTGTGTGTGTGTGTGTGTGTATGTATATGTATATGTATATGTATATGTATATGTATATGTATATGTATATGTATAAATAAAAATGACCAGGAATATCTAGCAATCAAATTAAGGTACCCTTCATTACTAGAGGGACCAATCATACTATTCCAGCCCATTTGATTTTCTAAAAATCAACAAATCCAGGGGAATGCTATTCCAAAGGAGGGGCAGTGATTGAAAAGGCATGATGTCATATTCCCTGCTGATGGCTATCTTTGAAAAAAGCCACAGAGAGCCATCTTACTTGTTCTTACTGGGCAAACAAGTGTTATTGGGCGAAGGCAGTCCTGCAGATATCCAGGCCCTGGATCATAAAGGGCTTTAAAAGGTGACAACCAGCACCTTGGATTGCAACTGGGAGCCAACTGGTAACCAGAGCAGGTCTTGAAGCTGTGGTTTTATGTGAGCATATCAAGGCATGCTTGTCAACCTGCTGCATTTTGAACCAGCTGTAGCTTCCAAATGCTCTTCAAAGGCAATCCCATGTAGAGTATGTTGCAATAGTCCAACTGCGAGGGCACTTAGGCATGAGTGACTATGAGTAAAGACTTATACTTCAGAAGGAGTCATAACTTCTTGCAAAGGCTCTCTTGGGACTGAAGAAAGACTTTCTTGGCCACTGCTGCCATCTGCTCTTTGAACAGGAGTTGTGAGTACAGGAAGATCCCCAAGTTGCAAGCCAGTTCTGTGTGAGGGAATGCAACCCCATCCAGAACTGAAGTTGGATTTTTTCTGGAATCAGATGGCTTACAAACCCAAAGCCACTCCATCTTGCAGAGATTAGGCTCCAACGTATTCCTCCACATCCAAACCTGAACAGGTTCCAGTCACCTGGACAGTGGATTGCCCATTTAAGAAAGAAGAGAACCTCTGCAGAACAGTGCCCACCACCCATACCCCTCAGAGGTGGGCTAGAAAGATATCACAACTGATGGTATCAAAGGCTGCTGAGTGATCAAGCAACGCTGTGAGGTCTCATCAGAGATCATCCACAAGTGCAGCCATTGTCATTTCCACGTTATGCCTGAAGTTGAGACCTGACTGGAATGGGTTTAGATAATCTGCTTCCTCTGGGGCCCTTGGCAGCTGCAGACCCACTATTTGGTTTTAAAAGAATTCTTCACAGTAATATCCAGATATTACATATCCTGAAATAAAAATTCCCTGAATTAGCAGGAGAACATTCTTCAAATTAAGGTTTGTCCTTTAAGGCATTCCAAATTAATTCATAACGAAAGGTAGACGGTTAGGATAGAGAAAGGCCCTCTTTAGAACTGTATGGAAGACTCCTCTGATTCAGTCCACCCGCAGACACTGAAAACACAGAAAACCTTTGGTCACTGATTCTCATGCCAAGAGCAGCAGCCTGAAATCATATAATGGCCAGCTCAAGAAAACTGCATATACATACCGTACATAATAATGAAGAGAAGAACTGTAATCTTGTAGAGACAGTTCTTCTTCAGCAGAACAATCATCTGGAGGATAAATCCAGTTGCCAAAACATCTGGAAAAAACTTCAGGGTTCTCAGTTCTTGCAGAGAGAAATTCTTCCTCAGATTTCTGGCATATCTTTTCAAGACTATCCACAAGACACCAGAGATGTGATTGGTTAGGGGACATCTAAAGATCAGAAAGGTACTAATCTCGAGAGTAGCTTTAAGAAGTGAAAAAGTCATACAGTACTCAATTTCTATATGAAGCCGCCCTGGATTCTAATGTAAGATGGAATCCTGAAAAAAAGTTTAACACAGGGCTGGCCAGAGTGTTTTGCCTTTTAAATATTTGTTTGGTACATTTTAAAAAGTCTAATGCTTTGAGAGCTTTAAAATAAAATTTGAATATTAGGAAAAGTGGCTTTATACTTTACCTCACAGCAGGGGTGTCTGGAGCTAGGGTCAAAAAAATTACAATGGCGGGTGCAATTAAAGCCTCATCTCTTTTTATGTGCACATGGCACATGCTAAAAACAGGTGAGGCTTTGATCCTGCACTTGCACCCACCATCTTGACTTTTTTACTGTCTTGAAGAAACCCCTGACTCACAGCACAGCCAGCCAACCCACATTTTGCACAACTGAATGGGAATCTACCATGGTAGAGATGGGCGGGGATAAATCCAAATAATAAATAATAAATCTGTGATAGTCACAAGGTCCAGCCAGTGGGCATTCTGCACATCTAGCTTTAGCTAAAAACTTTACCCTTGGGCTTAACACAATTTAGATGAATGTATCTCTGACTTTTAAAGAACAATAATAAATCTTGGTCATGACTCCAGTTTCATATTTGTATAATTAGAATTCCACATACCCTTTGTAATCTTGTTGAAAAAGAGACGTTGACCTGAAAAAGATGTTTGCATAAATGTTCTATGATTTCTGTTGCCATTTTGACAGATAGATTGGAAGAACATCAGTAGAGTTTACCATTTTGAAATTAAATTGTGTTTGGAAGGTTGACATGTATCTCATTCTGCTGTGGTTGCCTTATCGGTCTTACAGTAAAAATAACACACCCAGAGGAAAACTCTTTTTCCTGATTAGATATGAAGAAAATCCAAACTGCATATACAAGACAAAGATTACAAAAGGCTCCATAATTGGGCAGGTGTGGATCTAGGTCTTCTTATCAAATAACGTATTATGTCATTCTGTCTGAAAAAGAAAATATTTCCCAAAGTATATAATACAAAAAGTTCCTCTGCAGCAGAGAGAGGGAGAAAACCAAAGTAACTCTACTCAGCCAACCACACAAAACAACAATCCATTAATACCAGGTTGATCCTTTTAAAAAATAGAATGTTGCAATAGTCAACTCAACTATGTGTAAAAACAATTCTTGCTGAATATTAATATATTTCAATGGGAACAATTAAAGATGTTATTGAGCAATATGTTTTTTAAGGTAAAAGCCAAAGAAACATAGTTAAGATCAGATTTTCACAAAGTAAGGACCCCTGGGACAGTTTAGAATCTCTTCCAGACTGTTTTCATTATCTGTGTACATTATATGTAACTTTTACAGTATTCTTGGTTGGGATGTGTAATATTCACCCATTTAAGGGGGAAAAAATCACACACACCCCAAAAAAAGAAACCTGAATATTGAAACCAAAATGTGGTCCTGGGGAAGATAAAGTCTTGATGGCTGTATTTATCCTGGCCCTTTTTTTCTCTCAAATCAGCAGCCTCCTCCCCACCCCCCCTTCATCTTGTTAAAGCTTCATGGTGCATCAGAGACGTCCTCAGTGAGCAAATGGCTGACAGAAACTAATTCTGCCGAAAGTAACACTGATGCAGTGGGTGCTGGTATTGGTGGTGCTGGTGGGGATTATTGAATAGAGGGCCACAGGGTACAAAGTACGATAAGGAGGACTGGAATGGCCACAAAATGGAGCAGCATGAACATCTATGAATATGAAAACACAAGAGGAGGCATGTAAGTTTGTAGGATTGTTTGATTGTTAATTTATGATATTGTTAATTATTTTGAGCTGCCCTGAAGGAAGGTTCATATAAATGATTTTAAAAGTAAAATAAAAGAAACCAAAACAAAATACAACAGATGCAGAAACACCACAAATCTATGGCCAAGGACACACAATACCTGTGACAGTTTGGTAGGGTTGTCATGATTTATGAGAGAACAAGAAATTGGTTTTTAAAGAAAAGTCTCAGTGGGCCAGACCTGGCCATTTACAGTATAGATGTAGATGACTCACGTAAGCACCGCTGAAGAGAAAGGAACACTCTTCTCAACTATAGTGATCAGTTACACCATGAGTAGAAAGCCAACATTATCTAAATCTTTGAGAATGGATTGGAGGGCCTGAGAACAAGGTAAATGTACCCCATCAGCATGCTTCTATTTTTGGCATTCCTTAATGCCAAGTGTCATTTAACAACCTTATAGTGCTAATAACTTCCCCAACAACTAACCCTCCCAAACCAACTTCCCCCTATATTTTTAAGGGGTGCAATTCTTGGGTCTTCTGGAAGGAGACTCAAGAGCCTTATGTTCAAGCAGAACCAATTGACAGACTTTTCATATCAATTACACAACTCTAGCAAAGGATTAGGGTTAGGGTTACAGCTAGGGATGTGGTGTATTTCCATCCCTGTGAAACCAATGGCAGAGAAGACGAGAAAGGGGGAAATGAATATTTCTTCATCTTCAGTCCAAATAAAACATAAAAATATTGTCCTCTTCACAGTCTTTGCTCTTAGTTTGAGGCCAGTGGGGCATAGAAAGTGCCAGTCTCTCTACCACTCCTTCTTCCACAATCCCATTCACTTGCTCAGTAAAGTGAATATCTGTGTGGAAGGTAAGTGGAGCAAGTGAAAAACTGGGTGTCGTGAAGTCATAACACCAAAACCATGGCTTAAGTATTTCTGTCAGACATTGGGGCACATTCCAATAAGGGTGGTTTTGCATCATGACATCACTGCACACGTGCCACTATGTTTACATAATCTGTTTACTATCAACATCTACAGGAAAAACCCATTCTAATTTTACTGTAGCTATATACCAGAGATTAGTCTAGCTACCTAATTTTTTCTATATCTTGGACCTCCTGAATCCTAAATTATTATGTGGAATTAACTTTTCTTAATCATTTCTTTTTCTTCCATATTAATCATTTTCTCTGGAATTGGCATAATTTATTCAGTGATTTTTAAAAAAATGCTGCCAGTGTTTTATCCTAATCTTTTTTCCCTTTTTAAAAGCTACAAAGGATCTAGTCTGTGGGCTTCCCCCCCCCCCACCCGATTTTAAACACAATTATAGTGCTGTTGTTGTGTGGACTAGCAAAATATTACTGAGGCTTCTCCCTACCCTCTGGCCCTTTAATTAGCAATTTCCTGGTAGCTCTCAGCCACAACTGGACCTTTAATTATCTGTTTCATATTTGTAACTTGAACAGCCTTCCATAAAACTGAAAGCTGCAATTCAACCCTGCTTGGATTTCCCAAGCAATATCTCTTTCAGTGATCAATTAGATTATTATATTTCCAGGCTTGCGTAGATTAAATAGGTTAAGTAGCTCACTGAAAGCAAACTAGATATTTTACTAATATCTAATTACTAATATAATAATAGATATTTTACTAATATATTACTAATTTTAAACTAATGTTACTCAGTTACTAATGAGCAATTTTTAGATGGTTGATAAAAATATTTCCAAACCTGATTTTTTATGAATGAAAAAAATCTTATTTTTATATTGGTTATTAAATTTTATATTAGTACCCATCATTATATCATTTAATTCATAAATGAAACAATTTAAAGTATTCCCTCTGATTTTAAAGTAAACCCTGATTTATTTATAGAAAGCTGTACTTGTTTGCCTTCTTGCCAATTTCTTACTTAAGTTAAAGATATCAAGCTCCTTAGTTTCTACTTTTAAGGTCGGTGCTTCATTCTGCAGTCATTCCTAGGGTTTCCCCTTCTAGTTGTTACAATTTACTGTGTGTTAACAGTTTACGGCTACATTTATTTATTGACTTTATACTTCATATTTCTTCCATGGAATTCAAGGTCCAGAAATGGGTTTTGTCACACAGTATTCCCTCACCACCACCAACACACACGCTGAACTGACACAGAACTGCTTTGCTTCAACATGGTTGTAAGGTCCTTTCAAATATGTATTAAGATTCCTGATCTTTTTTGCTTGTTCCTATGAAAGTATGGATAGGAATTAATATGAAGTGTCCATGTTAGAACTCCTAGTATGTCAACTTTCTAACTTGGAGGTGTGTGTTTCCTGGCAGCTTAGTCTTGTTACCATCAGTTAGAATGACCAGGGATGGTGTGGTTGCTGGACTTCCCCACTGTTGATGCCTTAGGAGCTGCTTCCCACTATGGTGTTCTAAGATGTCACTGGGTCTAGACTTTGTTGGCGGGCCTGGGCCATTCTTTGGGTGAGAGCCAGGACTAGGTTTCAGGTATCCCAGTTTTGTTAAGACCTCCCTATCTCTGATGAGGGGGCCAGGTGTATAGTGGATATAGGGTGGGTGGTAGTCTATTGAGTGGGTAGTTGAAGGGTTGATTAAGCCCAAAGGGCTGGCTCTGTTGAAAGTTCCTATGTTATATGGTTTGGGATTTTCCAGGGGAGGGGGAAGTACTGGCTGGAAGGAGGAGAGTAAGGAGGCATCATGGTGGAATGGGATCTTCATTATCATGAGCAAAGGGATGTATGGCAGGAGACCGAGAGCAGACCATACTTAGGAAAGATGATTTTAGTATCTTCATGCAATCCCACTTTCCAGCTCTCTAGTCTCACATGGGAAACCAAGGTTCCAGATCCCTGGAGCCCAAGGGCTCTGGTTGCTATTAAATGCCAGGTCTGTCTACAATAAGATCTTTCCTCATCCATAATTTAATAATGGATGAGAAAGCAGACTTAGCTTTCATTACTGAAATCTGGATGGAGGAAGAGGGGAAAGTTCCTCTTTGGAACTTTTGGAATCTGCCTATACAGGTTTCAGGTTTGGCACCAGCCACAGTCTTTGGGCAGGGGAGGGTGGAGTTGTCTCTGTGATCTGTAAGACTCTGTTGGAATCAATAGTTACTGCTCTGCAAATAACCAAATGTGAGACCTTGTTCTGGACAGTTGAGTGAGGAGGTGTTTCTGTCCCTCTGAAAGAAGCTATAATGTGCCTCCTGTTCAAGAAGCTTTCTCTCAATTGGACAGTTTTAGGCAACTTTAAACCTATCTCCAACCTTCTGTTTCTTGGAAAAGTTGTGGAGAATGTGGTGACCTACAACTGCAAGAGCCCTAGAGGAAGCAGATTATTTGGACTCCTGGCAGTCAGTGTCCTGGGATACAGCACAGAAATTGCTGACATTTAAATGATGACATTTAGAGAGACCAAGATCAGAGGAGTGCAACCTCTTGGTCTTCTATGATATCTCAATGGCTTTTGATACCATGATTTCCTTTTGAACTATTTCCAAGGAATTAGAGTGGAGGGCACTGTTCTGAGTGGTTCTCCTCCTTCCTGAAAGGTTGGTTCAAGTTAATGGTGATGGAAGGGATCTGCCCAGAGACCTCTACTTTGTGGACCATCTCAGAGCTCTCCCCTCTCTCTACTAACATCCTCATGAAACCCCTGGGGAAGGTCTTCCCCTGGCACACAGTCCAATACCATCAATCTGCTGATAATATCTAGCTATACATCTCATCCCTGGGCCAAATAGATGATGGGGTGGCAGTGTTGACCCAGTGACTGGAGGCTGACAGGATCTGCATGGGGAAGAACAAACTTTATCTGAATCCCTCCAAGATGAAGTAGCTTTGGGTTTGTGGGCATAATTACTCCATCTTTACTGTAAATATGATTGTACTTCCCTATTCAGAGGCTATCTACAATTTGGAAATTCTCCTAGGCTCACAGCTCTTGCTTGAAGAGCAGGAAACAGCTGTGGTTAAGAGGGCTTTTGCACAGTTACATCATGTGTGCAAGTTGCAACCTTTCCTGGACCAGGAAGACCTGCTCACAGTCATTCATGCCCTAGTCACCTCCCATTTGAACTATTATAATATGCTGTGCATGGGGCTGCCATTGAAGAATATCTGGAAGCCACAATTGGTGCAGAAGGTGACAGCATGGGCAGTGATGGATATATCCCAAAATACTTGGGTGAGCTTGCTGCTTTGAGAGCTGCATTGGTTACTAGTTGTCCTTCATGTAGATTCATGGTTCTGGTTGTTATCTTTAAGGCCCTATATAGCTCCAGATATGTTAATCAGAGGGATCACCTTTTCCTTTATTTATATGCCCACCCAAAGGGCCAACTCTGACTGGGTTCCATCCTTACAGAATTGTCATCTGTCAGGGCCTCAGAAGCAGGTATTCTTGATAGTCACCCCTACTGTTTGGAACTTCTCCCAGTAGACATTCAATCAAACACATCCTTCTTAGCCTTCAGGAAAACTTTGAAGATCTACCTGTTCCATCTGTGATTTAAATGTAAGGCTGCAGGTCCATGTATTGATATTTGTTGGTGTTTATTTCTTTGAAACCATTTATATGTATTTGGAGTTTTCTGGGCTATTTAATATATGTTTATGTTATTAGCTGCCCAGAGCCTATGGGAATGGGTCTCGTCTCATCTCGTTTTGTGTCAGAAATGCAGGAAATAAAAAAGGGGGAAATAGTAATTAAAATTTAAAAAGTTAAAACATTTAATAAAAATATAAAATTTATATAACTCTAGCCCAATGCCGGGGCACATTTTTTTTTAAATTATCTTTATTCTTTTACAAAATAATAATACATAGAAAAAACAATAACTAACATAACAAAACAATACATTACATAAAAGACAACCTTTAAATTACATTATAAAATTAAATACAACTTCAACCCTCTTTCACAACCACCTTTTGTTTCACCTCTCATACTTAGATTTTCTTACTCTCTTTAACCTTCTCAAACTCTTACTTTAAACATACTACCTCTTATACACACAAACCCTGTCTAAATCTCCTCTCCTTTAACCTTCTTATACCCTCTACTCTCTTCTCCCACTCCTCTACCTACTCTTACCTTCTCTACTTCCTAATCCCCCTGATCCCCCTTTACTCTCCCCTAATTTTCACCTATTCTTCATTCTACCCCCCCAAGAAAAAAACAAAACAAAACAAAACAAAACAAAACAAAACAAAACAAAAAACTACTAACAAACAGGACTTCCTACTTTCCCACCATCATTTTCTACAACTATTTAGAAATAATCTCTAACATAATTAATTATTTATAAAAACAATTATTATTTACATTAATTTCCCAATTGTATTTTTTGAGTTTTTTCTATAAATTTATAGAAAGGGCTCCAACATAAATTAAATTCATCCATATTCTTATCATTTAACAAATCCGTTAATTTAGCCATCTGTGCTAAATCCATCGTTTTTATCAACCATTCATCGATTGTAGGTATGAAGTCCTCTTTCCAATGTTTTGCGAAGATGGTTCTGGCCGCAGTTATTAAGTAAAATAATAATTTACCATATTTCTTATGTATGTACCAAATTTAAAATTATATTATGATGCACGTGTTCTTAGTTGGCTTAGAGATTGGTTAAAATTGAATAATCATAAATTACTTAATATAGAAGGGCACGATCTTAGATTTGGATGGCATGCGTACCTTTGGTACAATAAGATTAAAGCAAACACGGCATTTAACTATCACCCTATTAGAAAATCAATTTTAAAAATTTGGAATAAATATAAAAATTCACTCTTACCCAATTTGCCTCTGTGGATTTCGCCACAGGAAGCACAAGCGTGGCATGGAAACTTGAATATATGTAATTGGTTAATATATAAAGATCTATTAGTATTTGAGGGTACTAACTAAAAACTAAAAACAAGAGAAGACTTACTAAAAGAAGGGTTTAATTGTAATTGGTTTACATATTTACAGATTAAAGAACAATTTAAAATGGATAATAACAATTATAAGTTTAAAGAAAATTCAGTAATGTATTGTCGAAGGCTTTCACGGCCGGAGTTCGATGGCTGTTGTGGGTCTTCCGGGCTGTGTGGCCGTGTTCTGGAAGTTGTGGTTCCTAACGTTTCGCCAGCATCTGTGGCCAGCATCTTCAGAGGGCAGGAGCACAGATAGAATTATAGATAGAATTATAGATAGACAGAGATTTTGCTTCTATCTGTGCTCCTGCCCTCTGAAGATGCTGGCCACAGATGCTGGCGAAACGTTAGGAACCACAACTTCCAGAACACGGCCACACAGCCCGGAAGACCCACAACAGCCATAAAATTCAGTAAATTGGGACAAAGTGTTATGGAAAGAAAATGACCATTTGATAGCTAAAATTTACAAAATGTTAATCCAAATTAATTTGACAAATCTACCTAAAAAGAACTGCATAATTAAATGGGAAGAAAATTTAGGCCATAGCATCCAAATTGATAATTGGGGAAAAAATGTGGTTAAAAGGTTTAAAATTTACTTTGAATTATAATATGAAAGAAAACTTTTTCAAAATGATATACAGATGGTATATAACCCCTAACACATTGTCAAAAATGAATATTATGACATCCAATATATGTTGGAAATGTAAAAAAGAAGTGGACACCTTTTTTCATCTTTGGTGGACTTGCCAGAAAACCAGAAGGTTTTGGAATACTATTCATCAAACTTTATGTGAAATACTGGAAGAAGACATTACTAAAGAACCAGAACTGTACCTGTTGGGATTTACAAAATCAATGCCGGGCCACATTGATGGCAGAGGTGTTTCCGGCCAATAAGTCACTCTCCATGCATGTTGGTCCCAAAGGGCACTGTAAAAGATCGGTAGTTGTTTGAATATTGCCGCATTCACAACAAGTATCCTTACCCTCAGGGAGAACCCCCCATTTTTCCATATTATCTTTAGTTCTGGCCAAACCAGTGCACAATCTGTCTAAACATCTCCAAACCGTCCACTCCTCCTCCGAACCTCCGGGCAGCTTCTCAAGTGGTTCATGGGAATGGGTGACATGCAAACAAAATAAACAAATAACTAACTAAAGGCAAAAATACATAAATTGGAAAGAAATTACAAATATAAAGTTTACTTACTAGTTTTTCTCTTTATTAACCTGCTTTGATGAAAACAGTAATTAAAAGATGTACAGAATGGTTAAATCAAGACAAATCTAACTTCTCCAAGATTACAGGTAAGTATTTAAAGCCATAGGTTGCCAAGACTAAAATGTTAGGTAGGATTCTGAGACTGGGAATTGAAGACCAAATGAGCTTATCCAACTGATTTGTTGTCTCCAGTCTACTGTTAGAAATGCCTATGTGAAATGGAATGTGTGAATAACAAGGAAAACCCATTAAGGTGTGTTACTATCATGATTGTAACATCATCCCAAGCTAATAGGAAGGCTGAAATGGTATTCCAAAGTTCTGAAATCTTTTTTTAAAGTTAGCTTCTCCACTGCTTTTTATACTTACTGTATTTATTGAAAGAAAATTATTTTTCCCAAAGAATAAAAATATTATTTCCCCAAATAATTTTCTTTCAAAATGGATGGTTCATTTTTTTAATATAATATTTATTAAAAATTTTCACAGAGGTAAAAGATAAACAAGAAATAATATAAAGTAAGATTAAATAAAAGGAAAAGAAGAAAGTAATGTGAAGTGAGAAAGTAAGAAAAGTGTGAAAAGAAATACAAGTAGAGCAGAAAGAAAATATATATAAAGAAGTGACTTCTGATCGTCTTTACAGCAGTTACAAATCCTCTCTGCTCCCTCATTAAAATTACATCATAATTCTTTTCTTCCCATATTCAAACCTTTTTAATCAGCAATCTCATAAATCACCACTTCATTTTTTACCATTTTCAGCAAAAAGTCCATAATAGGTTTCCAGTCTTTAATAAAAGTACTTGTTGTCTTATCCCTGATCAAACAGGTCAATTTTGCTATTTCCACAAATTCCATCACCTTTACTATCCATTCCTCTGTTGTGGGTATTTTAGTATTTTTCCATCTTTGTGCATACAATAGTCTTGCTGCAGTTACCATACACTGTACAAAACAAAATGGACGGTTCATTTAGTATAAGCAGATTAGCTGTTTCCACCCTTTTTTATTTTTTTGGTGGAAGAGAGCATCTTAAATTCAGGGTTTGCTTCCTCTGGAGTAAAATATATGACATTACTTGCTCTTCAAACGTAAAGCTTCCAGGATTAAGATTCCAAAAACTAGCATAGATTGCATAAGGTTTTCCCTGGAGCTATCCATGTTGTAATGTTATGCTTTTACATTTGATTTGTAGTTTGTGGAACCCACTATATAGCTCAACATTTTATACATACACACATCTTTCAAACATGTGTGCATTATTTTCATCTTGTTCTGATTTTTACTGGCCAGTTTGCTTAACCATCGGAAAACCACCCAACCTCCTAGCTACTGGAAATTCTGTGCATTAAATGCACAATCAAGACAAGTTATGTAAGTCAGACCAGCACGAATGGTAACCTATCAAGCTGCAGAAACTAGTTAGGATCACTAAAGAAAATGTCTTTAAACTTATAAAACCATGTTACAAGAGAGGGCTTGATATCAGCCTATGGAAGACATATAATTAAAAAGAGGAACAAGAAATAATTTTCTATTTCAATTATATCACAAGCGTTCTTCATTCCCTACTCCTGTCCTTGAAGCAGTTCATGTGAGGCTTTCCCCTCTGGGTACAAACTCTCTAGGGAGAGAAGCTACAGTTTGGTGCTGAAATGTTATGTTCTACCTTTTCGGTCTAACATTAGCATTTCAGCACATGACAAGAGTCTTACATTTTTAATGATGCAGTGTCACAGCAAGTAGTGCATTTCCCCCCATCCTTGTTGTTTCCTATTCTATTAAACAGATCCATCTTTTCTTTCTTATTTACTCTAGTGAATGCAAAATAATGAAATATACTCTTTCCTACCCAATAGATAACAGGACCCAAATGTATGCTGGAAGTTGGTCATAAAAGAGTTTCTTTATAAAACGGAGTTCTTGCTCTATATTTAAAAGCCTCTAGTATTCAGGCTGAAGTGTTATTATTTAGAAATCACTTGTTTTCTGCCTTCCAATGTAATTGCCACTGTCAGTCCATTTCTGGGCACCCTGCCTCGCTTCCAGCCATGCTGTAACATGCTTAGTCTTTTTGAAAAAGATCCTTGAAATATTAATTTGATGAAACTATGGACAAAATATGATGATCCTGATGGGTTTCTCCATAAGATTCAAAAAGTAGGTCTCCTTCGAACACTGTAAACAGTGCAGGGCTTCAACAATTCCTGCCACGTTTTGCTACTAGTTCACAGATTGAAGATGCTGCTATTCTCTGGTACAATTTTATGCAGGGTTTAGACTCCATGAGTCTTACTTTTTTCATGCATTTTTTTTTATTCACAGTTAGTCACCCAGAGAACTGTCATTACTGGGCAACGCATAAGTATAGCTAGTAAGGAAGTAAATGTGTGGAGCTGACTTTGAAGATTGCCCCAAAACTGCAATTAGTTTGAACATTGTTGGCTCTCTATCTCAAGGGCCCTTGGGCATGAAAACCTTGGGGTGGGGTGGAGGGATAAAGTTCTTTGAATTGGCACTTAAAGTCAATCCTTAAATTAAACTATAGCTGCCAGGCTACAAACTGAATCTGACTGCTGGAAACACGTGCCTCTGGAGCTCCATTTGTTTTTAGCCCTTTCAGGGTGCTTATGCTTAAGATCCTACATGACCTGAAGGACAGTCCCTCAAATAGTACTTTGGCCAGAGCACTCCTAGTCAGGAAGAGTCCAAGCTAGCAGATTGAAGGAATCTGCTCATAGGCACTACTGAACACCAATGACACCTGTGCTTTAGCTTTTAAAAAAAGGTTCAAGAAGTACTCTGAAGCTATTCTAGGAAAGCAGTGCAATCCTATCTAGTACACTCAATTCCTGGACTATTATAACTGGCTAACTTCACACTGCTCTGCCTTGTCACAATTCAACCTCAGTTCATTTGCCCTCAGCCAGCCTATTTCTTAATCCAGACTGTAGATCACTACCCACACTGTCTTATCTGATTCAGATGTCATGAAGTATAACTTCAAGGTCAGCACATAATCATCATGCTTACAGCTGTACTCACCAACCAGATAACCTTCAGATGTGTTGGGTTTTAACATGCTATTTTCAAGTCAAGATGGTCAAATCATAGCTGGAAGACACTAAGCTAGGGAAGACTGCCCTCTGATTTAAGGCTTGTATTGTATTGCACTATATTGTCTTGTTTTGTTGGAATAACCTTGAATGGAGGAAATTCACTGACATCTGAAAAGGCAAGTTCATTATTAGCAGTTCTTTGAAGGGCAATCAACGGGTTGACTCATAATTCTTTAGAATGCAATCTTATCTTCACTCATATGGAACAAGTTTCACTGAACTCTGTAGGACTGAATGGACAACATCAATGGCTTTTCTACCGGAAGATGCACTTGCAGCATGTACAGTGTTGTGATAAAACCAGAAATGTGACATTGGTTAGTCTTGTTAGTCCAATGGTTTTCCCTCTAGTAAAACAGACACAAAAATAGCCATCAAACAAATCGAGAAGTTAGAAGAAAACCATGGGCAGGACGGGAGGGGTACACTCAAGAGGCTGAGGTCAGTTCTTCCTTTCCAAAACAATAGAAATGACAAACACATTCCAGAATTGTTCTCCCACTATAGCAAACAAAGGTGCTTGGCGGCACATCAGATCATATGCCAGGATAAACCCAGCTTGGAGGGCCTACAATTGTGGCAGGAAACAGTGAAGGTTTCACTGAGAGCACGGCACACTAGGGCTGTTAAAAATAGAGAGGCGTTTTTCCCTATAAACCAGAGTATCCCCAGTGGATAACAGGAGTAGGCAGGTCAGTAGTGTCTGCTGCTGTTCTTTAAACTTCCTCTCTCTAAAAATTCCATTAAGGATATTGTTTGTCCCTTCTCTGCCCTTACTATAATCATAACTCTCCTTTCTGAGACTGGCTTTCTCCTCAGCTATCACTATCACTGAACATTGGCATGCTGTTAGGTTTGTGAGTTATCTCCAGTGGTAAGTAAACCTAGTTCCCTGATCCTATGTACCACTCTCACCTGCTGCAGTTTGCATTCCATGAGCAGTGAAGTAGAGGGTACAGAAATGAGTACACCCCCCCTCCATTAGAAAGCAAATGGTGAGAAGCATACACACAAGTGAAGCAGAAGCATGGGGGAAATTAAAAATTTGCCACACATTGCTACTGATTTGCTCTTGATGATCTGTGATAGTCAGGTGGTGGGGTGGTTATCAAGCTACAGAAGAAGGTATTCCCCACATGTGTAACCCTTTCTATTTCAACCAGAGGTAAGAAAACCTGCTTTGAGTTTCTTAAATATATTGTAAGCTGGTTAAGATAATGCAGAGGGAAGGGAAGGGATTATGACCAAATCCTAGAGAGGCTGACTTGGAGTACATTCCATGTCGCTCAGTAAGAAAATGCACATTATACTTTTGGCTGACATAGTTGAGAATGAAAATAAGTTGAATGATGATTGGAGTTCCCTGCCTTTCCCATTTTGCTTTTCCTTCTATGGACACAATAGTGAGAGAATCAAAGACTAAAGCAGGGCTGCTAGCAGCATCCACACCAAACCACAACGATGACCAAATGATTGCCCTCAGTGCAATAATGTTGTCAAGCAAATGTTGTCATTATGTACTTTGTGTCCCAGCATCTGAAGCAAGCATGTAAGTTGTGGATTTTGTGTGATGGCATGATGACACATAGGTTGTCTATGGCCCCTATGGACACCAGTGAGAGCTGGCAAAGCAGTGGCCATGAGCTACAATGCACCCATGGACACCTCTCTGAGTATTCCCAGGCTCCTTGTCTCACAGGGCTATTTCTTAATATTAAAAAGAAAAAGAGAGAAAAGCTGGTGTGCTGCAAAATATCCGCCTCCAGCATTAGCCTTGCTTTCCAGAGACCAGCAATGCTTAGAAAATCAAAATGGGCTTTGTTTGCAAGTGGATCCTGCTCAGATTGTGGTGGAACACATGCAGGAGAATGATACAGGTAGAGGGGAAGAGAACGAGGAGCCTAAACTGTTGGCTTGCTTATAAACTGGTGCTTTGTATCTGCTCATGCCCCCCATGATAGCTATTTTTTGAAGAGGCAAGTTCCCCAAGGCAATCAGCTTGTGGGAGGATCTCACAACACTCACCCAAAATTTCTTTGAACTAAGGAAATAAGAATATATTTCCAAGAGTTAAATGAATCAAAGTTAAATGAACCCCAGCACTCTTTAATCAATAGTAAGAAATCACCAGCCAATAAGCATCTTATAAGGGCATGAAAGGTATATTTGACCCTAGAAACCTGATAATCCAGGATAAAAAGGTAAAGGTACCCCCCGCACATTTGTGCAGTCGTGTCCGACTCTAGGGGCCGGTGCTCATCTCTGTTTGTTAGCCAAAGAGCCAGCGTTGTCCGAAGACACTTCCACGGTCATGTGGCCACATGACACGCGCGGAACGCTGTTACCTACCCACCGAAGTGGTACCTATTAATCTACTTGCATTTGCATGCTTTCGAATTGCTAGGTTGGCAAGAGCTGGAGCTAGTGCGGGAGCTCACTCCGCACGCAGGGCTAGGGATTCGAACCTCCGAACTTGTGATTTTCCGATCGACAAGCCTGGCGTCTTACCCACTGAGCCACCACGCCCCCTAATCCAGGATATCCTGCCTCTAATCTGAAGGTTGCATTCTTCCCTTTCTCCACCTTTCTTTCCTGTATAAATATCACCACCACCCACCATCCCAGTTTAGTTTAGCTGTACAGAGCAGCCTTTCTCAACCTTTTGACCCTGGAGGAACCCTTGAAATATTTTTCAGGCCTCGGGGAACCCCTGCACATTCAGGCTCAAATATAGGCCAGAAGTCACAAAATTATTATATCCGTTTCATGTGTAGGCCTGTATATATGCATTAACAGTGTTCTTAAACTAAAAATAAAGAATGAAACTTACCTCTTTAATGTGAAGTTGCCCCAATTGAAATAATTTTTTAAATAAATCATGATCTCTCAGGGAACCCCCAGTGACTTCTCGCAGAACCCTAGGGTTCCATGGAACCCTGGTTGAGAAACCCTGGTCTAGAGAATAATCTACAGTTGGCCACTTCCTCCCAGAAGTCACTTTAAAAGCTGCTCTCCATTATTTTGTTTTAAAATTTAAGCACCATGATTTTATTTAAAGGTATGTAAAATATTTATATTATGCCTTTTGTAAGCTCAAGGCAGCCCTCAGTAACTGAAATGTTATAAATGCAAACATGATAATACCCCAAACTTTTGTCCCAGTGGATATACAGTACATCTCTTCAGAACAGTTTCCCATGGTTTTCAAAGTGTTTTCTCAAGCTGTCCTACCATATCTAAATCTAGTGCTTCCACACAGTCTAAAGCATTACACTTTTGCAGTGCTTCTTTTTTTCCTGGACCTCCATGTGGAACTCGTAATATTTCTAAAACAGCAGTCTTGAAAATTCTGAATTCTAGACTCTTACTCCACTACCTCAACTTGAATTTGAAAACTCTCTACAGCATTTTCCAATATCATACTTATTGACTGGCACCAGGGCATATTCATTCATGTCCTACTTTAAGGATCAAAATCCATTTTGGGTCACAAAATCACTTCACCTATTTTTCTTTGGAACCAGGTGAAGCAGACTGTATTTGACTAGGAAAAGAATCCCTGTGAAAGAACCCTTCCAGCTCCTTCAGATATTTGATAGAGCTTGAAAAAGTAACTAACACAAGCATTTTTATCTACGTGTGCGAGTCTAACCTGGGACAAGCTAAGAATGAAGAACAAGAGTTTGGACTGAGATGAATATCATCAATTGTTTGGATTTGATCTGTTAGTTACAGGATCTCTGTGTAGTTGCCTCACAAGATGAAATGTCAAATTGCAGGATCTCTTTAGGTCAAAAATGACCCTATGACCCTCCAGAAGTTGTTAGTGTACACTTCCATTATCCTTGACCAATGGTCATGAGAGCTAGGACTGATGGAAGCTAGAGTTCAACAATGTTTAGGAGGGCACAACTTTCCCATGTCTAATAAAGACTAACCCTGGGCTGACTCATCAGATCTGTTGAATCCTCTTGGAGCATTTTTGAGTCCTAAGTAACTCAATCTTCCTAGTGCTAGAATATATCTGATTCCTGGTTTGCCTTTGGCCTTTGATTCTGGTTTCCTGTTGCACCCCTTGGCTGTTAATTTTCGGGCCTCACCTCAACACATACCTTTCTCAACTGCTGAGTTGAAACACTGTCCACCTACCCTTGAGATGGAAGATAACTATTCCAGCATGAAAATTACGGTAACCATTGCTGTTGTTGTCTATCCTGACTGTATTTCCTCTGATTCGAGACCCTGCTATCATCTAACTTCCATTGAAGGTATTGGGTGATGGAGCATAACAGATTTTATACAGCCTGAGGCTCCTTTTGAATGGTGTTGGAATAAGAGAGAAATTCTATTTAAAGACTGGTCCAACTAAGGATGACTTAAGATTTTCTCACTCATGGCTAGGGATGAGATGAAGGCAACATCATGAAGACACATCAAAAAGAAGATTCTGCCAGGGCATATTTGTGCCATGGTTATGTGGAAGTGAAGAACACCTCTAAGATCAGCTGCATAACATTAGGTAAAACTGTAATGTGTTTGGTTTTGGCTTAGTGCAGTGTATGTGCAGCATATGTGAACAAGGGCCACTATGACTTGTACATGGTTAAAACAAACCAGGACTTTAGCATAATGCTTGAGCTCAGGGGAAGTCAAATGATTTTAAGGTAAAGGTAAAGGTTCCCCCCGCACATTTGTGCAGTCGTGTCCGACTCTAGGGGCCGGTGCTCATCTCCGTTTGTTAGCCGAAGAGCCAGCGTTGTCCGAAGACGCTTCCACGGTCATGTGGCCACATGACACGCGCGGAACGCTGTTACCTACCCACCAAAGTGGTACCTATTCATCTACTTGCATTTGCATGCTTTCGAATTGCTAGGTTGGCAAGAGCTGGGGCGAGTGCGGGAGCTCACTCCGTCACGCGGGACTAGGGATTCGAACCTCCGAAATTGCGATCTTCTGATCAACAAGCCTGGCATCTTACCCGCTGAGCCACCACGCCCCTACCTGAGCCACCACGCCCCTACAAATGATTTTAGTTTCCATTAAATCCAAAGGACTAATGTGATGGTTATGTTTTTATATTTGACTTCTCTGGCACCCATACGTAGCTGAATTAATCTGAATCCATCCCAGTATGAATGGCAAATGTAGACTAGTTGGTGAAGAAAGAAGGATATCATAGATATACCTCAGATTCAAATGTTACAATGGTTACTTCTTTGGCATGAAAAAAAAAACACTTGGCAAACATTTTACTTAAAACACATTAATAAAATTGGATTCTGGAGATGAGTATGCCATTGCCGTTTCCAAAATGTCTGTGATATCAGAGAGAGAGATCCAATTTGGGTATTTCCTGAGCCACAGCTAATGCCATGTTTGGTGTAAATGGATAAGTCCCTGGTTCATACAAACTTTTTCTCCCATTTCTGAGAGAGAAGGAAAAATACAGATTATACACTTTTATTCTGATTATTGACATGCTTAAAGTAAATGTAAAGGTTCCCCCCGCACATTTGTGCAGTCGTGTCCGACTCTAGGGGCCGGTGCTCATCTCCGTTTGTTAGCCAAAGAGCCAGCGTTGTCCAAAGACGCTTCCACGGTCATGTGGCTGCATGATGCACACGGAACGCTGTTACCTTCCCACCGAAGTGGTACCTATTCATCTACTTGCATTTGCATGCTTTCGAATTGCTAGGTTGGCAAGAGCTGGGGCGAGTGCGGGAGCTCACTCCGTCACGCGGGACTAGGGATTCGAACCTCCGAACTTGCGATCTTCTGATCAACAAGCCTGGCATTTTACCCGCTGAGCCACCACGCCCCTACCTGAGCCACCACGCCCCTACAAATGATTTTAGTTTCCATTAAATCCAAAGGACTAATGTGATGGTTATGTTTTTATATTTGACTTCTCTGGCACCCATACGTAGCTGAATTAATCTGAATCCATCCCAGTATGAATGGCAAATGTAGACTAGTTGGTGAAGAAAGAAGGATATCATAGATATACCTCAGATTCAAATGTTACAATGGTTACTTCTTTGGCATGAAAAAAAAAACACTTGGCAAACATTTTACTTAAAACACATTAATAAAATTGGATTCTGGAGATGAGTATGCCATTGCCGTTTCCAAAATGTCTGTGATATCAGAGAGAGAGATCCAATTTGGGTATTTCCTGAGCCACAGCTAATGCCATGTTTGGTGTAAATGGATAAGTCCCTGGTTCATACAAACTTTTTCTCCCATTTCTGAGAGAGAAGGAAAAATACAGATTATACACTTTTATTCTGATTATTGACATGCTTAAAGTAAAGGTAAAGGTTCCCCCCGCACATTTGTGCAGTCGTGTCCGACTCTAGGGGCCGGTGCTCATCTCCGTTTGTTAGCCAAAGAGCCAGCGCTGTCCGAAGACGCTTCCGCGGTCATGTGGCCAGCATGACGCACTTACATGTCTATTAATGTTTTTTTTAAAAAATCAAAAGCTGACATACAGGAGGATGAAACAAGCAAACAACCAAGCTCTGAGAGCACCAAGGACTCCACATTAATAGGACTGTGTATAATAGTGGTGTATAAATTTAATAATAATAATAATAATAATAATAATAATAATAAATAGGACTACCAGATCTGGACTGCAAAACTCCAGATAAGCCCTCAGATGGAAGCAAACTGGCATCAACCTCTAAATCTTTGCTACTTTCTCATAGTCAATAATACATGCCAGAGAGAAAATGGCACGTAGCTCAATCAATCAAAAATCACCTTTGCAGTTGCCCAACCAATGAAAATAACGGGGGGCCAGAAACAGTACTTGATTGGCTGAGGCCAGTATCACTCTTACTCTGGAGAAAAGTATGAAATTAAATGGTACACGGCCACAGTCTTCACTGATGACACATAGCGTAACTTCAAAAGACAGGCCTAGAAAGGACAAAAGGGAAAAAGTGGTACCATGCAAGGAAATAATGCGAAGGAAAACCTCACTGGTCATCAAAAGCTTAAAGATAAATAGGTCAGCCACTATGGGGCATGGTTGATGCTTAACTGCCTGGTCCAGAAGGCATCTTTTCTTGGTCCCCTCAATCTTGCCTTTGTACTCTTAAACACCACAGGAAAGAAGAGTGGAGTCAGTTTGCAGTGACTTGTGAACCATCTAGAACAAAGGGTTAACCATCACCAGCAAAATATTTCTTGGTCAAATTATTTAGATTATTTATTTACAGGACTTAATGCTATTGATACAGCCATCCAACTTGTACATTGTGACTCTGGGCAGCTAAGGTAGGATTAAAAGACAAAGTTGCAAGCCTGGAGAATGAAATCCCCTTCTTCTGTGGTTTAATAATATGTCTATGGTCTTCATCATGTTGCTCAGCCCTCCCCCTGAGTATCACTTGAATCAAGCATCTTCCTTTTTTCCCTGGACCATTAGGGCTAATCACAAATCAGGCCTCTGTTCTTTTCCTGCTAATTTAAAAACCAAACCAAACAAAATACTCAACAGGAGGAGGAGGTTGGAAAGAACGCAAGTTTATTTATTTATTATTTATTTATTTAATTTCTATGACCGCCCATCTCCCCACATGGGGAACTCTGGGCGGTTCACAATAAATAAGTTAAAATAAGGTCTAAAATCTCAATTATACAATAAAATATATATTAAAAAATCCAGATGGTGATGGAATAATTAAAAGAAGGACAGTTATAAAATTAGGGGATTAGCCACCCCCATGAGGAACTATCCCTTCCTCCTTCCCATGCCAGGCGGCATAACCAGGTCTTCAGCTCTTTCCTAAAGGTCGGGAGGGAGGAGATCTGTCTCAACTCTGGGGGCAAGATGTTCCATAGAGTGGGCACTGTCACAGAGAGGGCCCGCCTCCTAGACGCCATCAGATGACACTCTTTAATTGATGGGGTTCATAGCAGGCCCTCTCTGAATGACCGGGTGGGGCGGGTCGATAACATGGGGATAAGACGGTCCCTCAGGTATTCTGGCCCCATGCCATGTAGGGCTTTAAAGGTGATAACCAACACCTTGAATTGTACCCGGAAGCAAACTGGCACCCAATGTAGCTCGCGGAGCAACGGTGTTACATGTGCGGATCTTGACGCACCCAAAATTGCCCAAGCGGCCGCATTCTGCACCAGCTGCAGCTTCCGGATAGTCTTCAAGGGTAGCCCCATGTAGAGCGCATTGCAATAATCTACATGGGAGATGACGAGAGCATGAGTGACTGTACGGAGGGCGTCGCGATCCAGGAATGGGCGTAACTGGTGCACTAACCGAAGTTGTGCGAAAGCCCTCCTAGCCACAACTGCCACCTGCTCTTCGAGCAGGAGTCGTGAGTCTAGAAGGACCCCCAGATTATGCACCGGTTCCGAACGGGGTAGTGCTACCCCATCAAGAACCAAAGATGATAATTTCCCAGAAGACGCTAAGCCATCAATCCACAGCCACTCGGTCTTACCAGGGTTCAATTGAAGCCTGTTGTTCCCCATCCAGGCCCTCACAGCCCCCAGGCACTGGGACAGGGTGGACACTGCATCACTTACCTCACCAGGGATGGAGATATACAATTGAGTATCATCCGCATACTGATGATACCTCATCCCATGGTGACGGATGATCTCGCCCAGCGGTTTTATGTAGATGTTAAATAGGAGAGGAGAGAGAACCGACCCCTGCGGCACCCCACATAGGAGCGGTCGCGGGCTGGGTCTCTCCTCTCCTATCAGCACCGACTGTTTAGCTCATAAGGCTCCTCCAAATGATACTCCTGCCGAATTCCCTTGTAGTCTTTCTCCCACAGCACTCACCTGTATGGAATATAACCAGCTGCCTTAATACTTAAGCGCAACTCCATAGGAGGAAGTGGGGCTTGTTCAGGCCTTGCATCAGTGACCTAATAACTGGTCCACATTTGTACTGCAATTGGGAGGTGAAATATTTCCCCACACTCCTTCAGAGGAGTGCCAGGAAACTGAATGCCAACATTTTTGTCTGCTTACCATTAGACAAGAGCTTGGAATTTAGGACGAGCCCACAAGCAGGACACAGACCGGCTGAATCACATGGTAACAAATGCAGCATCCAAAGAGTGGGCAGGCAGGAGAAGCGGAAGAAGATGCAAGCACAGTTGGACAAAGGGAATGTCCGAGACAGATGCATTGGCTCATAGGAGATGGGCTATTGGGATTTCTCCAATTTATTAGCATTATATAATCTGATTTATAGACTGGGCGTGTGCAAAATACTTTTCTATCCTTGGAACAAACAGTAATGCTGAAATGAGTGCAGCCTGCATTCTCTTCACCCCTGCCTTTCCGACACAGCAGAGAGCATGAGCAAGTGTTGTGTATTATTATGCAAGTACCTAGGAAGTTAGGGTACCTCATGGGAAGTGTGAGTACTTCCACAACTGCAGAACCACATAGCTGGCCCTACCAAGAGCTGCTGGGTGCTTCCAGACAGAGGGTTGCTAGCATTATCAGTCAAAAGACATTGTGTGGCTATTTTGTCTTTCTCAGTGGCAGGGGGCGGAAAAGACGGAAGAAGCAGTGGGAAAACAAATGTCATAAATGATTGATGACATTTTCTGTAGATTTTTCCAAAAAATTCCATAAATGAGGCAAGACAGTTGCACAATAACAGCCTCACCTGGAAGCCTTTCAGAATTTAACACGCCCAAGCCAAAATCCAAGAGCCTTTCCCAAGTAATATTAAGAAGCTTGTAAGAGGCCAGCGAGGTTAACAATGGGCCAAGAAACTCATAACAGGCTATTTGACCAGCAAAATGCCAGACTGGACACAAGCTACATATCATATGCATTATGAAGAAACCATTAATGTACATATGAGGAAACCACTACTGTACGTATCTACATGAAACTACTAGGTAAGGTCATTGACAGGTTGGAGTGCGGTATGTTTTACCTCTCTACCCTGGGTTGTACTAGATAAGCTGTTGAAGTCTTGTCCTGCTGTTCAGAGACTGTAAGGGTCTCAATAAGAGAGAACAGGTTAAAATTGAATCTTAGCCAGATGAGTTACTATTTGTTCATTGGGGTGTTTGGGCAGCTCCAGTGGTGTCTCTTGATGGGGAAGCACTACCTCTGAAGAAGCAGGTCCATGACTTGGGGGTTCTCCTGGACACAATGCTTCTTCTTGAGCAGCAGGTGGAGGCTCTGGCCAGGGAGTCTTTGCCCAAGTTTGCCTGGTGTACCAGTTGTGGTCCTACCTGGGTTGAGAGAACCTTCCTACAGTGACTCATGCCCTCATCATCACAGTTATACTGCAGTACACTCTTTATGGGGCTGTCTTTAAAGACCACTTGGAAGGCTGAATTGGTTCAAAATGCAGCGGTCCATGTATTATCCAGGACCCATCAGTCGAAGCACATTATACCTTACAATTAGTTCTAAGGGTAGGGTGACCATACATCCCGTTTTGAACGGGACAGTCCCGTTATTTTAGCATTTTTCAACCGTCCCGTCGTTTTGATCAAAATCTCAATTTTGTCCCTTTTTTAAACCCGGCGGGAAGGAGAACAGGAAGACAGGAAGGAGGACTGGAGCCGGACGTGCCATTGGAGGCAGCCCGGAAGAGGCCCTATCAGTGCGGCAACTGGAAGCCCAGTTGCCACGTGCGAGCCCAGCAGCAGACACAGCACCACAGTCCAGGTTCCTGCCTCCTTACCTGATCCTGAGATTGTCTGCCCAGCAGTGGTGAGGCCAGGGAAAGCAGGCACGGGAAGGTTGTGGAAAGAGGGTGCACGTGTGTGTGTGTGTGTGCACGCGCGCACGCAGATTACTTGCTCAGAGTAATTGCACGCACACCCACCCACCCCACACCCTCTTTCTCCAGCCTCCCCATGACCAAATGCGTGGATTACTTGCTCAGTGTAATCGCGCGCACACAAACACACACACACACACGCACCCCACACCCTCTTTCTCCAGCCTCCCCATGACCAAATGCACCTGAACCTGTTGCAGGGAGGCTGGAGAAAGAGGGTGTGGGATGCGTGCATGTGTGTGCGTGTGTGTGCTCGTGGGTTACTTGCTCAGCGTAATCACGCGCACACACACACACACACACACACGAACCCCACACCCTCTTTCTCCAGCCTCCCTGCAACAGGTGCGGGTGCATTTGGTCATGGGGAGGCTGGAGAAAGAGGGTGTGGGGTGCGTGTGTTTGTGTGTGTGTGCATCTGATCGGGCTTGGCCATGGGAGGAGAGTTGTCGGGCCTCCGAGCAGGAGAAGCAGGAGCCGGCCACCCTGGGGAGCTTCTGCGGGCAGCAAGGGGCGGAGTGGTCGACAACTCTCCTCCCTCGGCCAAGCCCGATCAGATGCACACACACACACTCACAGGACAGACTGCCCTTGGCAGGAGCTGGCCATGCTGGGGGGCTTCAGCAGGTGGCGAGGGGCAGAGTAGTGTGGCTGAAGCCTCCCAGCACGGCCGGCTCCTGCCAAGGGCAGTCTGTCCTGTGAGTGTGTGAGTGTGTGTATGTGCATCTGATCGGGCTTGGCCGAGGGAGGAGAGTTGTCGGGCCGCCGAGCAGGAGAAGCAGGAGCCAGCCACCCTGGGGAGCTTCAGCGGGCAGCAAGGGGCGGAGTGGTGTGGCTGAAGCAGCCGAGCACAGCCGGCTCCTCCTGCTTCTCCTGCTCTGTGGTGGTGGCAGCAGCAGTGACTCTCCTCCCTCCCTCGGCCAAGCCCGAGGGGGATGGGGCAGTGGTGGGCCTCCATCCCCTCCATCCCCGCCCCTTGTTCCCCGGCCGATGACGGTGCTGTGTGCACAGTGTGTGTACTCTGGCCTCCCCCAAACACACCAGCTCTGCCGCACCATTTACTGCTAGAAGAAAAAAAAACCTTTAAAAATCGGAAAAAAAAAATAAAATCCGAGCCAATCACGCTGATGGGGGCGGGGTTTGCAGGCGGGAGCCAATCGTGTGGGGCGGGGGTGGGGTTTGCAGGTGGGAGCCAATTGCGTGGACTGGGGGGCGGGGTTTGGAGGCCGGCATGGTGGCAAAGACCCTGTCCCGTTTTGCCATCCCAAAAGTCCCGTTTTTGTCTGAAGGAAATATAGTCAGCCTATCTAAGGGTGATCTAAGGCAGTTTTTGTTGATGCACATGCATGAGCATTGCTAGATCAGGACACCTAGTTTCTATGATTCTTGTCTTGATAACCACAGTTGGCATGCTATCCCATGCACAAAAGTAGGTTCCGTAGGACCTGCTTGTGGCAGGGCCTCAGTTATGGAATTCTCCCTCAGACTCCCAGTCTCTGCACTGAAGATGTTACCTAGTTGGGTAATGAAATGTCTGCAAGCAAACAACCAAGCTCAGAGAGCACCAGGGACTCCACAGTTCAACCCTGAGCTACAGATATTCTCTTCTGTTGGTGTCTATTTTTAGTTGGTAGATGAACTACTCAGTTGTTCTTCTGAGTATATGCAAGGCAAACATTGTCCCAGGAAAATGTTTTTACTGTATAACTTTTCTTATTTTTTCTTACTGTTTTTCACTCTGGTTTCTTTTAGAAGGAGGAGAAGCATAGAAATATACTATTACTAGTGGTACTAGTAGTACTTGTGTTGCAATTGTTTTGCAGTGCAGTGTATATCAGCACAAAAAGGTGGTTGCACACTCAGGATAGAGGGACTCTAACATTTGCATCCAGACATTCTGCTTCTCCAACATGCATGATTCTCTTCAGAAGCTCTAAAGTTCACAGAGAGAGATTTAATAATAGGGCCGGGCAAAGATTTCAATAACCAGATTGAATTGGTTGCCTTCAGATTGATCTGATACTTTGATGGCTTTTTGCACATGCAGACAAAGGCTTTCTTCCAGATGGACTCAGCTTGACCATGTGATCCCAAAATGAATTCATTTCATTTGGAGATCCGATTTGACTGATCCACACATCTCTAGGAAATGGTGTCATTTATCTAAGATGGGTACAGAGGCCTTAAGAGAAACTAGAGGTCCACTTCGAGAAGCTTAGAGGTTCACTCTTACCCTTGCTTTAACCTCAGGATCATTGTCTATTGCTCCAGGTAGCACCCCACCCATTAATTATTCTGAAGTGTTGGGTTCTTCCACCCACTTGCCACTCATCCATTTCATTCTATACTGTAAAGCCCTTTTCAGCTTGATGTTATCTTCAGGAATAACTTTTTCCCAACTCTGTGCCACTATCCGAGTCTGATGTCAGCTTGCAGGTAAAGTAACTACCCCTTTCTCATGCTGATATTTCTCTTCCTTCATGCTTCCCCTTTTCCTAGCATGTAAAAGCCTGCAGGGAAAACCCACCACACCCTCTTGGGGAAAACAGAGCAGGAATATGACCTCAGCTGCCCAGGGCCAAAGCCAGTATTCTAATCTCTTGCTGATTACGGTCAGAGCTGTTTCTTTTGTCTTACATAATACCCAAAACATCTTAATGCCCAGTTTTTCTCTGCCCATTGACAATCCACCAACACAGGATAATTTATTGTTGTTGTTTTTGTTATTATTGTTTAATTCTTAAACTCATTTTACTTCACTTTTCCATCAGAAAAAAACTATTTCAGTTTACCCAGGGCAGAACAAAATTATAATAAAAGACTGAAGAAAAATACAGTACAGTCAAAAAGTCACAAAAACATACAGTGCTGAAAACACTTACTAATAATCAGAGGAATAAAGGATAGGAGCTAGAACTGTGCTTAGTTTTAAGTGTAGTGTTATAGAAATGTAAGATCCATCTTCATTTTACTGGTTAGGATCTATTTCAAAGTTTTGCACAAATACAGCAGTGGGAACTGGGAAGTAGTAACCAACCTCAATATCATCAACTTCATCAAAATAAAAAAATAAAACAAAAGGGACATGTTGGCCAACATCTTCTCCGAAAGCCCTCTGAAATAATCACATTTTCTTCTGAAAGACAGTGATAGAATCAGATGGATCCTACACTCAAAACCAAGGACACTGCAGTGCCACAAATAAAATGTTTTGTATTTTGACCACAATCTCCTTCTCTGCTTTAGAGCTAGAAAGGGACCAGTGAAAGGAAGCATGGGTATATTGTTTTGGTAGTGAGCGGCTGAGATTCTCTGACCCCTAACCATCATCAATTGCCCCTTGGTCAGAAAATGAAATATTTTTCAAAGACTCAGCCTCATTAAATGTATTCTCCCAAGTATAGGTAACAGCAACTAGCCAACCTTTGTTGATCTCAAAAAAAGGCAAGCAGGGTCAGACTGTGCTAGGATTTGAATGGGGAACCACAAGAGCTATAGATTTGACTCTTGTCAAATCAGTGATGCCTTCACATCACTGTTGACTCCTGGTGTCTGCCAGGACAAGTCCCTGCAGTTTTCTTGGCAAGATTTCAGAAGTGGTTTGCCATTGCCTTCTTCCTTGGGTTGAGAGAGAGTGACTGGCCCAAGGACACTGAGTTGGCTTCATGCCTAAGGTGGGACTAGAACCCATGGTCTCCAGGTTTCTAGCCTGGTGCCTTAACCACTACACCAAACTGGCTCTCATAGATTTGACTAGTAGGTCAAAAAAGCATCCTGGAAGAAAGCAGTGGCAAACCACTTATAATGTTGCTAAGACAGCTACTGTATATGGACATGCCCATGAAGTCACAAGGAATAGAGCTCAACTTGAGAGTCTTTACCTTCACTTTGCATATGCGTTAGAATTGTGCTGAAGAGTAATAATAAAGAACAATAATAAAGAACTGAATAATAAAGATCAAACATTTTTGTTTAGAGACCAAGGCCAGAAAATATACATGGACCAACGACTGAATATGCAGCAGGGCCCCAGATATTATTGATCTGAATTTTCAAGCAGGTGCATATGGGAAGAAGTGGCCTTTATCTTGGCCCCAGAGCATGTAGAACTTGGAAGATCAAACAAGTACTACAAATTGGTACTGGAACCAGATGGTAACCAAGGAATAGGATTTGAGTTATTTATGCTGTTTGGAACATAACCTCCATTTTATAAAGTAGCAACTGTATTTTGGACCACTTGAACTTTCTAAATATTCATCAAGGCAGACACAAACAGCACACATTCCCATTGTACGATCTGGATGTATTGATGGTGACCATGTCTGAGTATAATACATTATTCATATCACACTTGCTTTTGATGAATGACTTCATAATGAAAACTGAAGGAACCAAGGAACATCCACAGGTCCTGAGTAGGACATGTTACCCAGCTGAATTTCATTACAGCTCTGATCGGGGCTTCAAATGAAACTGGCCTGGATTGAGTAGTAAGGCATCTCCAAAAAAATAATGGGAACCTAGTGTTACCAAGCAAGTGAGCAAGTTGATTGTTTCCCAAAGAAAATATTGATTCTTCATAGTTACTGCACCATCACAGCCAAGTATATAGCTTAACCTACTGACGTTTGCATGGAGATACTGTATGTTTCTTGAATCTCAAACAATAACTAGCATGGAAGGCAACTCATTTTTTAAAAGTAAAATGTGCTAAGCGGCTATTTCAGGTTGAGTTGGAACAACCGAACATCTTTATGAGCTTTCAAACCCATTGGCATATTTTGATTTGAAAAGTTAAACAGCCAGGGGTGTTTGTCTCAGCCTTTAGCCAATCTCAGTTCCATTAAATTGTCTTAAACTTGCTGTTTTTCTGGGAGCTATCTGTTCCAACTGGACTTTAAAATTTACAAGATATTTGAATTGGCTGAGAGGATGCTCTTGGGCTGGGTTTTCTCACATGGAGTTTTTCAAGACATGGCCATGTACACACTTCTGTTTCTTAATGATGAGGTATCAAAGGGAGCTTTCAGTGTAAAATAAATGACTGGATACTTTGGGGGCTTTTAATGCTTTGGGACTTTTAACCCAGGAAAATTTTTTCTCTCATTAGTTATCCTTTCAAAAACTGATTGTTAGTTTTTATTATTCCTGTGTAGCATTTTGAAAGCCAGTTATTTGGTGCAAGAGGCTGGACACTAATGTGCTATTTCAGCCTTTTGCTCTGCCAGTAAGGACCACAGAGGTAATGCCCTTACAGTCCTTCCAGCTGAGCAGTCTGGTGCTATGGCACAATTCGGATAGATCACCAGCACCGTGCTGCTGCGTCCAATTCTTTAGGGAGACAACAACAGCATGGTGGCAAACAAGACAAGGCTGACCAGGGAAGGGGACATGTCAATAAGAGTTGCTTTGATACCACCCATTGCTGATCATCTGACTTTGCTTTCAACATAATGGGTGGCAAAATATAACTGATTTTAGACCCTTTGCAGCTGCTGTGGGATATAGTTGGCTAAAGGTGGGAAACTCCCACTTTAACACCAGCCTAGCCAGAGATACCTTAAAGCTCTCTTACTCGTGGGGTGCTGACAAAAAAAGATTTTTCCAGGGTATCTTTGTAATATGGTTTGGGGCAAGTGGGGAAAAGACCCAAAGTGAAGTGGGCTGCTCCCAAAGCTTTGGATATCCTTGGACCTTTAGAAGGAGCTCATTTTCCTAGCTCCATCCTGAACCTTTCTTGGACGTTACTTCCTTGCTTATACTTATTTAGCTGTTGACACCCAGACTTTGACGGGTTTGCTCAGGATTCTGCTTTACTGGCTCTATTCAAGAACCTGATTCCTTTGACTGTTATCTGTAGTTCACCTGGTCAGCCTTTCAGCCTGCCAATTTGTGTGTGATTCTGAGCTAAGCAGGATGTGTGACTCAAAACCATCAAATTGTGAGATTCCCAGAATACAATCCATATCTGCATTGTTCTCTAATGGCAGTGGGAAAGCTCTCTGAGCCCAGCGTCTCCTTCAGCCCAAGCAGTTGTTCTCTCTAAAGAATAGGCTAAAGGGTTGGGCCTATCTATACTGCATTCCAATTCCTCTGCAAATGCAGATCAGTGCCAGCTATCAGATGAGAAATGTTTAGATGTATGGGTCATGTTTCCAAAAGTGAAAGATTAGTCATTTCCAGCAATGCCATTGTCCTGTCTATCTTAGAGTTCTGCTTCTTTCTATTTCTTGCATTCAGTTTTTAAGAGTCTGGATTCTTCCTGTGCATCCTTTGAAGCAGATTTAGGAGATACATGGAGAGTGGGGGGAGGAGACTAAGGAAATCCATAGACCCAGCACTAGCGATTGAATCCATGGCAGCAGTTCTACGCAACACACCTGACCTAACTAGATACACCAAGATCAAAATACCCAGAATCATAGACCTCATCAACCTCTGCCTCACCACCTACTTTCAGTTTGATGGACAAATATACCAACAAATCAAAGGAACACCTATGGGATCACCACTCTTAGGACTCATAGCAGAGATTGTAATGCAACATCTAGAAAGGATAGCACTCCCATGCATACAACCCAAAGTATGGATCCGGTATGTAGATGACACCTTCATCATAATAAAAAAGGAACAACTGGAGGAAACACATGAAACCATCAACATCTTCAGAGGAATAAAATTCACAACGGAAGAAGAAAACAACAACACACTACCCTTCTTGGACATCCTCATCAGTAGAGGAAATGAGGGCATTCTAGAAACACAAGTCTATCTGAAATCTACCTACACTAAGGAAGTGCTCCACTACCAAAGCAATAACCCAACCTCCCACAAGAGGAGCTGTGTAAGAACACCTTTCAGACGAGCACAAACACACTGCAGCAACCTAGAACACCAGAAAAAGGAAACAGACCACTTATATAGCATCTTCCAGCAAAATGGATACCCACGCAACTTTATCAAAAAGTGCCTGACCACTCAACCCACCACAGCAAAACCAACAGAAGCTATGAAAAGAATTACACTGCCGTACATCAGAAACATCTCAGAAACTACTAATAGACTGTTACAACCATATGGCATCACCGTAGCACATAAACCAACCAAAACCCTTCAGAACATCGTAAGTAACCCAAAAGACCTAGTAGCCAAAGAAGAAAAAACAGGAGTTATCTACAACATACAGTGTAAGGACTGTAACAGCCACTATGTAGGACAGACCGGCAGAAGACTAGCAGAACGCATCCACGAACACCAACTAGCAGTCAGAAGACACAATGAAAACTCCCTAATCTCACAACACATGGACAGACTCAACCATACGTTCAACTGGGAAACTGTGAGCATCTTAAACCAAGCCAAATCCAAAACTGCTAGAGAATTCCTGGAAGCTTGGCACTCAGACAAAGCAGCCATCAACAGACACATAGAGGTAAACAACATTTACATACCATTCATAAGAGACAATAGAAAAGCCAGAAGACCAGAAGACCTCCTTGCCAGCAGTCAACACCCAGATATGCAAAGATTAGCACCAGGGTTAGCACCAGAGGAACAATCAAACAGCACAATATACCCTAATCAAGGAACTATTAACTCAGTCAATCAACCAAGCAGCAAACAACAGCCCAATCAAGGAACTACCAAGGAGAGAACAACACCTCCACCAACACAAGCAGGACAAGCCAGGGTATATAAACAGAGAGCAAGTCCCACTCCCTTTTCGCACTGAAGATGTTGCCTAGCCTGGCAATGAAATGTCTGCAAGAAAACAACAAGGCTCAGAGAGCACCAAGGACTCCACAGACTAAGGAAAACTCCTGTTGGAGGTCCATTTGCACAAGTTTGGATGTAGTCCAGTAGAAACATTCAAAAATGACAACTTATATGACTGGGAGTTTCTAAAAGTCATCTGTTTTGGTTTTGCTCTGCTTTTTGCTATTTCTGCATAGGGCATTGGCGGTATAGATAGCATAGTTTGCATTTCATAACATGATGGATAGAAACTGGAAGCAAGCAGGCCCTTGAGAAACTGTCAGCATCTGTGCTAACATGCTGACACACAAAGAGGCCATTTTTTATAGTTTAAACTTTATTGATTTTCAGAGTATAGATAAAATACAAAATAGAAACTACAGAAAAGCATGAAAATAGAACTAAAGAAGAAAGAAGAAAAAACTATAAAGTGCAAATAGGCAGAAAACAAAGACGGAAAAGTGACTTCTGACTTTCTCCAATACAGATATAGATAAATTTACAAAAATAATCTCTTACCAATGATTAAACCATAGTAACATTATTTCTTTTAAAATAAACCAATTAATCATTAAAACCCAAAATCAGAACATCATTTTTTCCTACCACAAGCAAGTACTCTAGAAGTGGTTGCCAAACAGATAAAAATCCAGAAATTGAATGTTCTCTAATGCTGTCAATTTAGCCATCTGCGCCAGATCCATTAATTTAAGAGGCCATTTAAACACATCACACTACACTACAATGTGGCATTAAAGCACAGCTACCACTGCTTGCCCTCCTCGCTCCTGGTTTCTTAAAGGGAATGCTGAATGCTACTTCAGCTTCAGGATAAACTGCTATGTTCATCAGCAAAGCCCCTGAAGCTCTGTTTTGTATTGCTTTGACAAATGGCCAAAGAGAAAGGATGTTAAATAGCAGAACTGAAATCTTCCTATTCTGACATCTCCCCTCTTGCACCAGCCCAAATTTCTTGGGAAATTTGTAATGCACAAGGCAGCAGAAGCACCATAGTAATTTGCAGATAGCAGACATTATGCAACCTTCCTCTTTTCCATTTATGCTGCCATTAACAATTCCTCTCTGTTCTCTTTCATACGCCTTACATTAGAAAAATGCACATGATCCAGAGTGGTTTCACCTTTACTCTCTAAAATTGAATGTTTCGTTACTGGAAGGAAACCCAGTATAGTTGCAGTATAATTGCCTCTTGAGTTGGGCAGGAAAGGAAATACCTGTGAAGGCATCTTGGAGAACCATCATGTTTTAAATCATTGCTGATTTTTCAGTTGTGCTGAAAGCAGTTTAGCAGAGTACGGTGATGGCAAATTTCTTCTAGTTTTTTCGCCTGCCAGAAATGATGATAGCGATGATGCATAGCCTGTAGCCAAGTAGCCTTGGAACGATCAGAATTGGACTGAGTGATTTCTCACTCAGCAGTGTGTCATACTGAAATGGACAAAGAAACTGAGGAGGTGCAGAGAACGGCTTCAGCCAATTATCACCAGGGTACCAGAGACTGGCCAAGAATGAAGACGAGGAGTTAGACAGGAGTGAAATGCCCATGCCCCAACAGACATGAATTTGGAGCACTCCTACTGCTTTCCATCTTTTTTCTTCTGGAAGAGCTAAATTCCAGGGCAGCTTCCAAGTTCATAGCAAGAATGTTGAGTAGGGAAACTTCCACAAGGACAAGCAGGCCAAGCTACATGTGGCGGCCTGCTCCATAGAGCTTTGCTTCCCCCCACCCCCTTATAAATAGCAAACTACTACGCAAGACTAGCTCTGGAAATGTGGTAGAGAGAAGGCCTTCCTTGATCCTTTCCTTTAACTTGGATTTTAGAAACACAGCATCACCTAGTGTGCACACGCCTGGGGGAAATGAGAATGTGAAGCTTTTGTGGCGTTTCACATTCCTTTAAGAAAGTCAAGTTAGTCATGTCTCAAACCTGATCATTCATCATTTAAACGTATTGCTTCCTGTAGATAGTTATTCCATTTTATTTTGACATTGCAGCTAAGTGTCCCTCTCAAATAAATTCCTTGGAACACAACTTCTATAAGCTACTTTCAGAATCTTAGGGGTCAATAAGTTTCTTCTGCCCCAATGGCATTATGCTTACTTAATCTGTCATGAAAGGATGCATAGGGAAAGGACATTCAATTCTTATTGGACAAAGATAGGAGTCTGTCCATAGTAGTCAGTTCCCTCATCCATAGAATCATTTGACCTCTTATCACCTACTCCCTCATTTCTTTAAATCACAAATACGTGAATTACCCTTTTGCAATATGAAAGAGAGAGAGAGAGAGAGAGAGAGAGAGAGAGAAACCAATTTTCAACAATTGTTCACTAAGATTACAATTAAAAAGGGGAAAGTATCAGAATGACAGAAATGCAAATAAAAGAGAATAACTTTGATGAGTTAAAAGACAAAGATATAGTATTAAAAACAGTCTGTTAATTACAAAAAGTAATTACAAATGTAGGTAATTAAGCCTTAATTGCAGGCTTTCCTAAATAAATAGGTTTAAGAAAGTGGATTTAAAAGGATCACTTTCCAAGATCAGTCTTACCAAATTTGATAACGGATTCCAGAACTTGTGAACCACCACAATAAAAAAACCTGGCAATCATACTGTCCTGATAATTTATTTTATATTAGGATTTGGTTCAGGGTCTAATTCACTGCTTCAGAAAAATCCTATTTTCATTTGAGACTGTCTACTTTTTTAAAAAAATAAGAATTTTATTAAGTTTCAAGCAAAGATAAAAGCTACAAAAAACAAAAAACTACCAAAAAAGAGAAAAAAAGAGAAAAAAAACTAAAAAGGTGTGAAAACACAAGAGAATTTTTTTTTCAAAGTTACAGAAAGATGTGACTTCTGACTTTTAACAGCAAGGATATACAAAAATTATCCATAATCAATCCCTTTTTTGTTGTTTATTCGTTCAGTCGCTTCCGACTCTTCGTGACTTCATGGACCAGCCCACGCCAGAGCTTCCTGTCAGCCGTCACCATCCCCAGCTCCCCCATGGTTGAGTCTGTCACCTCCAGAATATCATCCATCCATCTTGCCCTTGGTCGGCCCCTCTTCCTTTTGCCTTCCACTTTCCCTAGCATCAGCTTCTTCTCCAGGGTATCATGTCTTCTCATTATGTGGCCAAAGTACTTCAGTTTTGCCTTTAATATCATTCCCTCAAGTGAGCAGTCTGGCTTGATTTCCTGGAGTATGGACTGGTTTGATCTTATTGCAGTCCAAGGCACTCTCAGGATTTTCCTCCAACACCACAGTTCAAAAGCATCTATCTTCCTTCGCTCAGCCTTCCTTATGGTCCAGCTCTCACAGCCATAGGTTACTACAGGGAATACCATTGCTTTAACTATGCGGACCTTTGTTGTCAGTGTGATGTCTCTGCTCTTAACTATTTTATCAAGATTTGCCATTGCTCTCCTCCCAAGAAGTAGATGTCTTCTGATTTCCTGGCTGCAGTCAGCATCTGCAGTAATCTTTGTGCCTAGAAATACAAAGTCTGTCACTGCCTCCACTTTTTCTCCCTCTATTTGCCAGTTATCAATCAAGCTGGTTGCCATAATCTTGGTTTTTTTGAGGTTTAACTGCAACCCAGCTTTTGCACTTTCTTCTTTCACCTTCATCATAAGGCTCCTCAACTCCTCCTCGCTTTCAGCCATCAAAGTGGTATCATCTGCATATCTAAGATTGTTAATGTTTCTTCCAGCGATTTTAATTCCAGCCTTGGATTCCTCAAGCCCAGCACGTCGCATGATGTGTTCTGCGTACAGGTTGAATAGGTAGGGTGAGAGTATACAATCCCTTTATATTAAACCAAAACCACATTATTTCTATAAATCATTTCACATTGGCACATTATAAAAATCATTAAGTACAGTTACTCCCTCCCCTTATATTAAAAGGGAAAAAAAGAAAAATTCATATAAACCAGAGAGCCAGTTTGGTCTAGTGGTTAAGGCAATGGGCTACAAACCAGGAGACCGCGAGTTCTAGTCCTACCTTAGGCATGAAAGCCAGCTGGGTGACCTTGGGCCAGTCACTCTCTCTCAGCCCAACTCACCTCACAGGGTTGTTGTTGTGGGGAAAATAGGAGGAGGAAGGAGTATTAGGTATGTTAGCCGCCTTGAGTTATTTATAAAATTAATAAAGGTGGGATAGAAAATAAATAAATAAAATAATATAAACCTCCTAAACAACTTCCCCCTCCCCAAAGATAACATCTATTTAATTATTCCCTTCTTACTACTATTCTATACATTTCTGTCTACTATAATAAAAGTCAAACTAAGAAGCACATAAATCATCTGCCATTGTACTTAGTAATACAACAATTTTAATGATCTTAATCTTAATAAACCCAGGTTTATTAAGAGACATTTTATACCTTATTAATCTTAATCCAAATTGTTAAAGATAAATGAAATCAGCCAAACCTTAAAAGCAATCCAGATAAATATTCTTTAACCCTCATCCCACTTCAAAATAAACCAGAGCATTTACATATCCCCACAATTTACACAAAGCTTTTTTTCTTTAAAAAATCAAACAGCCCAACTGCCCCCCTCAAAAACTCTGACTTCTCTTCAGAAAGCCTTCCATACATAATAACCCCTTCTTTTTCATGGCATTCCTCCAGGAGATCAATTTCACTTGTGGCTTGCAAGTCTCTCTCTCCCTTAAATTTCTCCAACTCCACTATCCGATCTTTATCCAGCATCTCAATAGAAATCCCGATCTCACTTTTTGAAGAAACTTTTCTATCACTGTTGAATTCCTCAGTTTCATCCACAACATCTCCAACCAGATGACCCATTTTGGACCTCATATTTTCCACAATGTCCTGAATGTCTTGCATGAAAACTTGGTAGGAGTCAGAAAGAATCTGTTTAAAATCTTCCATGTCTCACACAGTAGATTATGGCACCCCCTAGGAGGTTAACCAGCGAAAGTTGAAGATATGAAAAAGTTCTGAAGTATGTTTACACAAAATGAAAGTGAGATAAACAGACAGTTCCCCAGGGAAAGTAGAAATAGAAAGCTGAAGGTTCAAATCAGCCGATTCAACATGTAGGAAAATGCTAATATCTTCAAATTTAGTACAAAAATAATAATGGAGACAATTATTTACTCTCAATCCTCCTTAATATTTGGAGGGAAAACAAAGTCCAGAACTTTAAAAGATTTTTTTTAAAAAAAAAAAACCAAAAATAATGATAAGCATCAAGAGAATCAGCTTCTCCTTGCTGTAGAAAGCCTCTCTTGGGGTATGCGTACTTAAAAGAAATATAAATTGGGTGATTTAGAAATGGGGTGCCCAGTCTTACTGTCCCTTTAAGGCTACAGCGCGGCTTGGAAATGGTGGCGTCCCAGCCTCCTGGCTGCTCTTACCAGTCAAATGTGAAACGCTGTTTGCAATCTTCTGCCTGCAAGCAGCTGTCTGTAGCACAGATGGGGTGATTCCAGGCATTTTCTTTTTTCTGTAAAAACACTCCTGGGCTTCAGGAAAACCTGCCTGAGCCTGAAAAAACTTCCGCTTTTTCAGCTCCACCTGCTGAGCCCATAGGTACAGCTGTTCAGTCCGCCATGTCCCCACCGGAAGTGAGACTGTCTACTTTTTTTAATAGAATTTTTACTGAAAATTTTTAGATAGAGAAAAGATAAACATAAACATATATAAAAAAAAGTTAGAGAAAGAAAAAAGAAAAAAGAAAAAGTGAAGAAAACAATACAGTTAAAGAAAGAAAGAAAGAAAAAATGATTTCCAATCTTCTTTGCAGCAGTTACAAAAAAAATCATTCCTCCTCCCTCATTCAAATTACATTACAGAGATCCCTTCTGTCCCATATTTAACTCCTTTTTCAATCAGCAAATCCATAAATCCACCATTTCACTTTTTTCCATTTTCAGCAAAAAGTCCATAAAAGGTTTCCACCCTTTAATAAAAAAACTTATTGTTTTATTCCTGACCAAACACTTATTTTATTTTATTTATTATTTATTTATTTATTTAATTTATATAACCGCCCGTCTCCCCCAACGGGGAACTCTGGGCGGTTTACAATAAATAGATCAGATAAAAATATAAAATAAAAATATAAACCAACAATTTATACAATTAATATAATAAAAAGATATAAAATCCAAGTGGGAGATAGTATTAATAAAAGAAGGGCATTATAAAATTACGGGATTAACCACCCCCATGAGGAACTATCGTTTCCTCCCTCCCATGCCGGGCGGCAGAACCAGGTCTTCAGTTCTTTTCTAAAGGTCGGGAGGGAGGGGATCTGTCTCAACTCTGGGGGCAAGATGTTCCATAGTGTGGGTGCTGCTACAGAGAAGGCCCGCCTCCTAGCCCCCATCAGATGACATTCTCTAATTGATGGGGCTCGTAGCAGGCCCTCTCTGAATGATCGGGTGGGACGGGTCGATAATATGGGGATAAGACGGTCCCTCAGGTATTGTGGTCCCATGCCATGTAGGGCTTTAAAGGTGATAACCAACACCTTGAATTGAACCCGGAAGCAGACCGGCACCCAATGCAGCTCGCGGAGCAAAGGTGTTATATGTGCGGATCTTGGCGCACCCAAAATCGCCCGCGCGGCCGCATTCTGCACCAGCTGCAGCTTCTGGATAGTCTTCAAGGGTAGCCCCATGTAGAGCGCATTGCAATAATCTACATAGGAGATGATGAGAGCGTGAGTGACTGTTCGGAGGGCATCGCGATCCAGGAATGGGCGCAACTGGCGCACCAGCCGAAGCTGTGCAAAAGCCCTCCTAGCCACGACTGCCACCTGCTCTTTGAGCAGGAGTCGTGAGTCTAGAAGGACCCCAAGTTGCGCACTGGTTCCGAATGGGGCAGTGCTACCCCATCGAGAACCAAAGATGATAATTTCCCAGAAGACGGTAAGCCATCAATCCACAGCCACTCGGTCTTGCCAGGGTTCAACTGAAGCCTGTTGTTCCCTATCCAGGCCCTCACAGCCCCCAGGCATTGGGACAGGGTGGATACTGCATCACTTACTTCACCTGGGATGGAGATATACAGTTGAATATCATCCGCGTACTGATGATACCTCATCCCATGGTGTCGGATGACCTCGCCCAGCGGTTTCATGTAGATGTTGAATAGGAGAGGAGAGAGAACTGAACCCTGCGGCACCCCACACAGGAGTGGTCGCGGGCCGGATCTCTCCTCCCCTACCACCACCAACTGGGAACGGCCCTGGAGGAAGGAGGTGAACCAGCGCAAAACTACGCCGCCCACCCCCAACTCCCTAAGCCGTCCCAAAAGGATACATGGTCGATGGTATCGAAAGCCGCTGAGAGATCTAAGAGAGCCAGGATGGATGCACCACCTCCATCCCGCTCTCGCCAGAGATCATCCATAAGCGCGACCAATGCAGTCTCCATCCCAAATCCCAGCCTGAAACCTGACTGGAAAGGGTCTAGATAATCCGCTTCATCCAGGGTCCTCTGAAGCTGCAACGCCACCACCTTCTCAACCACCTTTCCCAAAAAGGGAAGGTGGGAGACTGGACGAAAATTGTCCAGAATGGTAGGGTCCAGGGACGGCTTCTTGAGGAGGGGGTGCACCAACGCCTCCTTGAAGGCCGTTGGAAACACCCCCTCCAACAAGGATGTATTAATCATTGCCTGGACCCATCCACATGTCACCCCCCTGGCCGATTTATCCCTGACCAAACCTACTAATTCTGTCATCTTTACAATCCATTCCTCCAGGGTAGATATTTCAGTATTTTTCCATCATTGTGCATATAATAATCTTGCTGCAGTTACCATATATAAAATCAATCTTCCATAAGTCTTTTCTAAATGATCATCCATAAGTCCCAATAAGAAAAGTTATGGTTTCATCTCAATATTTATCTTTAAAATCCTTTGTGTCAATGTATGTATCTGTATTCAAAAAAAAATTTTTTTTGCTTTTTCACAAGCCTACCCTGCATGTTAAAATGTCCCTTCATGTTTTTCACATGTCCAACATTGACTAAAAGTACATTTATACATCTTAGATAATTTCTCTGGTGTCATATACCAACAGTACATCATTTTATAAAAAAATCTCTTAAATTATAACACAATGTGAATTTCAATCTCTCCCATTGATCCATCTGTAAGTTATAACCAAAATTCTTAGCCCATTTTATCATGCAATCTTTAACTTGTTCTTCCTCTATTTCAAATCTCAACAAAAGTTTATGCATTTTTTGCAATCACATGTTCATCATTTATACATAGCTCAGTTTCAAATTCCATTTTACGCTGTTAGCCACCCAGAGTCACCATGATGAGATTGGCGGGCATATAAATTGCATAAATAAAAATAAATATTGCTTTATAAGGAACCAAGGCATTTACATTTTCAATGTATACAACATGTAATATTCCCCATGTACATGGCAGATTTCAAAGCCTCCAGTGAGGCTAAAAATATAGGATTGATGAAAGCCCTCGGTCAGCAGCATAAAGTTGAGGCAGGTAACTTTGGGGGCTGAGAAGCAGAATTTAACATTTTGGGACTGAAGGTCACAGTTGGTGGAACAATATTGCTAAGTGGGGGGTAGGGGCAGGTTCTATCATGTCTTTAGGCAGAGGCAAGGTTTTCAGGAGTTGGATCAGGGGAGGGAATGTGGAATTTTTCCCTTTTTTCTTTTTGAAATTTTATTAAGTCTATTTTAAGTCCTTTATTACATTTTTTGTGCATTTCCTAACAGAATGATAGGAAACTCATGCCATGAATTTCTAACAATTATTTTTAAATGGGGTTCCAGGTGTTGCAAAAGACAGGGGGGGCGGCGTTCATCTCTGGTTGCCCATCTGTGCTGTAAAGAATTTATGGAGAGGCAACAATAAATGAGGAAGTGGGTGAGTTATCAAATTAATTCAGATTTTATATCATTGTGAAAACTGTAGGGATGATGATAATGATTGATGATGATTATTATATGATTAAATATCTGGATACAATTTAATGCCCCATATTTGATTATGAAAAGCAGGAATGCTTAAAAAGAAAAGTTTAGACCAATTTCATAGATCACAAAACCTGATCCGAGAGAGAGAGAGAGAGAGAGAGAGAGAGAGAGAGAGAGAGCGCAAACCCAGTTACCTTTTCTTGAAATCTGCCTTCAATAGTGATTGTGCTGAGAGTCCAAATATGGGCAAAGTTACAGAGTGATTCTTATTTTATCCTGGCCTGTGAGGGGACCAAAAAGGTCCCAGTCTCATATTTGTTGGAATTATCAGGGATCAACTCAGCATTGTCTCATAAGCATAAAGGGGGTACTTCTAGTAAACACATCTCTATTGTGCTTGTGGGATGTCACATGGCTCACCTGATTTCCACTTCCTCTCTCCTTCTTTGAGTTTGGGGATTAACAATCTCCATTTACTCTTTGGGCACACCTGCAAGCAGGAGGTGCTGCAGAATGCAGCTCTCGTCCTTTCATCTCGCTTGCACACAGATATTTCCATTTCCATAACGATTGTCTATAAAGAATCGGTGATGATTAAGTGTTTTCTATTATGAAACTACTTTTATCCAGATCTCCTGAATAAATGTAAGCTATCTCTATTTTTTTCTTCATCTAACTACTGTGTGAAGACTGAATTTATTTCTGAACATAATTAAGCTTAAAGTGCAAGTCCTTTTTTGGTTCACACTTCTACTTTGCAAGATTGTTGTTAGCTGCTTGGAGTTCTTTTATTAACTTTCAAAACTCCATCAATATTGATAGGCTTTCCTGGTAAACAGAAAGGGGGCACATCAGCTGAGTATAGCCCATCTCAGGAAACACTAAGGATACATCCACATTTCCCTCTAGTGTAGGCTTGAAAATGCTTTTCCAACCATTCTTTAAGGACACAGCCACATATTCAGCCCTTTTCTCATCTGCAGCTCATAGTCAAAAACAGAACTGTTTTTTTTTCCTGATGCAAAATATGTAAAGTAGCATTCCCAATGCTAGTCCTCCAAACGCCCAGGGTCCCCGTTAGGGGAGATGGGCGGTAATATAAATTTAATAAAATAAAATAAAATAAATACAATAAATGCATGATTTATGCCACTTTGGTGGTGACAGTGGTGATAACCCAGCAAGAGGGGGATATGCCCTGCTCCTGTTGGCTGCCTTTGGCTGCAGCATGCACTCCTCTTCTTCTCCCAGTTTCCACTGACTTCCCTCCATGAATGTTTTGATTTGCAATGCTGGACTGATATGACAGAAGGAGAGGAGCAGATGCACCAAGATTGATGGAGAAAGGTGTAGACCAGGACATCTCTACAGCAACGTGTGTGTGCGTGCACGTGCCGCCTTTGAGCCAGTGTTGACTCCTGGCGACTGCCTGGACAAGTCCCTGCAGTTTACTAGGCAAGATCTCAGAAATGGTTTGCCCTGGCCTCCTTCCCAAGGTCACCCATCTGGTTTCATGCCTCAGGTGAGACTAGAACTCACAATCTCCTGGTTTCTAGCCTGGTGCCTTAACCACTACACCAAACTGGCTGGTGCAACCTGCCTGTTTAGAAACTAAAGCCCCAAATGCATGGTGTTCTTTATTGCTCCACAAATGTTACAGGCATCTTCCTGTACTAAAGATCTATACATGCTAATACTGTTGGGGCATTTTTGGTATGCAGGTTGCATTAAAATTTCTAAAGCAGTTTTTACATTTCAAAGTAGTGACATTTACTTCCTATCCCAGCCCCAGTCTCACATGGGAAATCAACTGGTGGATTTTTCCTGCTGGCAGGGAAATCCACCAATCGCTGCACCTTAACTTGATCCAAAGTAAACTCTCAGGACAATACTAGTCACTGGCCTTGTTACAGATACCAACTACTGTATGCAGGCAGAGCAAAGAGTTAGATATGCAAATCCCACAAATAGGTGTTTTCATAAACAGAAATCCTGGATATTTGAAGTATCCAGAGTTTTGGCCTTAATCTAGAGATGTGTTCAGTCCCAGTGAGTAGAGGCACAGCATCATTCCAAATATTAATATCCTGCACCCCAGTTATTACAAATATCTTCTGAAAATTATTTATCTATAGGCTTGTAGACCACTTCAATCATACCTGACTCCAAGCAGATCTGTTTGAGAGAGTCTATTCTCCATTAAAAGCTGCCTGGTTTATAGGATCTTTGGAGTGACCACTATCTTATTCCAGCCACCTGAGGCACTGATGACGTGAAATAGACTCCTAGATTTTGGGACTCCCTGCCAAGAGAGGCAGACTAGCCTTCTCTTTGTATATATTTCTGCTAGCATGCAAACACCTTCCCCCCCCCAAGCATTATCTTTTATTTTATACTGCCTAGTAACAGAAAGTAGTTGGTTTGCTGAATGGATGCTGTTCGTTTTATTACATATGTTTTCTAAGTTATGTTTTAAATTGTGTTTTTGTTGTTGTGGGGAAAATAGGAGGAGGAAGGAGTATTTGGTATGTTCGCCGCCTTGAGTTATTTATAAAAATAAAGGCAGGAAAGAAAATAAATTAAATAAATAAATAAATACCAATAAAAGTGGATCCATGGTACCCAAAGTGAAGTTCATTCTTATAGGTAAAGGTTAAAGGTTCCCCCCGCACATTTATGCAGTCGTGTCCGACTCTAGGGGCTGGTGCTCATCTCCCTTTGTTAGCCAAAGAGCCAGCGTTGTCCGAAGACGTTTCCATGGTCATGTGGCCGGCATGACGCACGCGGAACGCTGTTACCTACCCACCGAAGTGGTACCTATTAATCTACTTGCATTTGCATGCTTTCGAATTGCTAGGTTGGCAAGAGCTGGGGCGTGTGCAGGAGCTCACTCCATCACGCGGGGCTAGGGATTCGAACTTCCGAACTTGCGATCTTCTGATCGACAAGCCTGGCGTCTTACCCGCTGAGCCACCACGACCCTCATTCTTATAATCTACATACAAATTGCATGGAGCTTCCTCTCTGAAAATATTTTCCATGCAGACATCTTAGAACATTTGACACAATAAATGGAGAATTAATCCAAAATATAATGGCAAAATCCTCTGCATCCATTTCAAGTCAGCAAAATTTCAGTTTTGCCAGTAGTAATAAGGGGCAGGGAACAACCACCAGGTGTTTAAAACATTCAGAAGACACCTGCAGAATAAAACACACAAAAATCCATTAGTTGCACATACGTGAACATATGTAGAAAGATAGCAATGTAAGCAGATATAAGATATTTTTGTAAGTATTCCTTTAGTCCAGTTCCTATAAGAACACGTATCTAGGTACTGAGCACAGTAGTAGTTCCAGCCAAACATATGTAGGGTTAAAATCAATGAAAATATTTCATGTCAACCAGTGCAAAACAAGGGTGGTGTTAGATATTTCAGCTATCCGCAGCTTTTTTTCATCAAAGCTTCCTTTCAGGAAATAGCATAATTTAATGATACAAACAGGAAGCATCTGCCTTCTCCTATATGATAATAAAAAGGTCTCCTTACCGCACAGAGGAAGGAAAAAATAAAGACCTGAAAAATGCTCTACCTTTCAATTACTTGGGCTTGATCATTAATGCAACAGACATTTTTACTTTTTTTTTAATGAAATCAAGAATTTTTTTTTAAAAAAAGGAGAGACATATTATTCTATGAGGACCAGTTTACACATCCCCAGTTGCTTTTTGTGAATATGGATTGTGCAGCTCTATGCAGCATTTGATAGACATTGGAATGATTTCGTACTGATTTACCTTTCACCAACCTGAAATGCAAACCACTTTATGCACCTTATTAAACACTGAAGAGTTCCATGGGATGCATTTACAGTGGAACTAGGATTGGAACATCATATATACTGTAAAATCAGACCAGTGGCCCATTCCAGCATTGTATGAGAATCACTCTTTGAGGTTTTAGACAGGAATCTTTCCCAAACCTACCTGGAGATTCCAGGGGATTACCCATGGGATCTTTTGTTTCTAAACACCTATTCTGCCACAGATCTATAGCTTCTCCTCGTGAGAAGGTAGGAACCTTAGACTTGTTTAGCCACTGGTACAGCACTTAATGAATCCATTCATATAGTTACCAATTGCCTTCAAGTAATTAACCATTTGAAACAATTGTATTAAATTGTACTAGTTTCTATTATTCCAAAGCTAATCTGACATTTTCTATTACATATCAATTTCCCTAAAGAAGATAGCAGATATAGTATATTTTAAACATGAGTGCTCCTCTTTTGTTCCAAGCCCATTTCTTAATATACAATCGCACAAAGATTAACAAGGTGTTTTTTTAATTTATCTGACATGACAAGAATTGGAGCTAAAAGAACTTGGTCCCTACTGACCAACTTAATGAATCAAGCCTTTAGAGATTATAGGGGGGGAAAACTACCTTCGCTCATAGAGGAACCTGCCACTCATTAGAATTTCCATGAAATGACTAAACCTATTAATTTTAATAAAAGAAGTTAATGGACCTCTTATGCAAAATTATCTGGCAATATTCCAGGATGAATAATTCCTTCTTTTTCACCAAAACAGGAAAAAAAAAACCCAATAGCTATAATGAAAACTGATTATAATAAACATAGAAACAACACATTAAAATAGATGAAGAAGGAGACGGAGTTGACAGTAGCATTAAAGCATCCTTGTTCAGTAAAGTCCCAAATGTCATCCTTGCTCACTAAAAATAGGCAAATGAAAGCATTTTTAAGGTTATCATCAGGAATAAGGTAAAAAAGGTAAAGGTACCCCCCGCACATTTGTGCAGTCGTGTCCGACTCTAGGGGCCGGTGCTCATCTCCGTTTGTTAGCCAAAGAGCCAGCGTTGTCCGAAGACGCTTCCACGGTCATGTGGCCGCATGACACGCGCGGAACGCTGTTACCTACCCACCGAAGTGGTACCTATTCATCTACTTGCATTTGCATGCTTTCGAATTGCTAGGTTGGCAAGAGCTGGAGCTAGTGCAGGAGCTCACTCTGCACGCAGGGCTAGGGATTCGAACCTCCGAACTTGCAATCTTCCGATCAACAAGCCTGGCGTCTTACCCGCTGAGCCACCACGCCCCATATCATCAGGAATACAGGATACCAAATGATAGATGCCCTCCAGGGAAAGCCTCTGCCTCACAGCCCCTGAACCCTTCTTTTAATGTTCCAGGCATCAGAACATACTGGATTGAATCAAAAAGGGATGTTGATATATGTAGAAATCTATATTCACAAATTGTACATACTGTTGAATATACAGTGGCATCCTTACCATTCTGGAAAAATATTGTCAGGGTTTTAGAAAATACCTTATGCACAAAGTTATTAGTGTCTTTATGTGTTAAAAATAGGTTTACAATCTGGTGCTTTCTTCCCCAGGAAAACCTATCCAATATAGCCTTTTGTCTATTCTATCTTCATCCCCTCCAACGTATAAGTCTACTCTAAAACATGGGACAGCCTGGCATCATCAGCTGCATGAACCTGTTTTGTTTCTTTTTCATGCATGGAAGAATAACCTTCCCTTTCTGCAGATGACTAATGGTGGGAGATAATGATTGTTGTTGGGGGTTTCTATGTATTTTTTTATACACTCAGATATACCATGCTAGCAAGGAGACCTGGCATTATGCAACCAATTAAATCAATATACTGGTCTCTTTTCTCATCAATCAGGTAGCAGATTCTATGGGAGCCAATGCCATCTATATGGAGGAGGAATCTGTAGGCAACAGAATGTGTCACTCTTATTTCATTTGAGACCATTTCAAATTCCTTCTACCTCCCTAAAAGTCCATTGGTATATCTCCTCTGGCAGAAGCTTCATTGATCCAGTGGAAGTTTCTATTACTCACAGAGGTAGAAAGACAATTTTCAGTGATTTCTTCCTTTCCTTTCCACCTTCCAACTCCCCTCTGGTTGATCAGCCAACCCTCTGGAACAGATTTGGGAAAAGGAATTGGCCAAATTCATCTCACTATCTGTTCTACTAATCAAATCTTCCTCAACATCAAACTAGGTGAACCAGCAAAACATGAGCAAGAAGTTGGCTGTGTTCTTGATACTATAGTAGAATTTAGGTGTTTGGGAAGCATGGATTGTATATATAAAACGTATTGGTCAGAAAAGTGATGTCCTTTACTTTCAATCTGGCACAGCATACAAGCTTTAGTCTATGTTTCTCAGCAACCAACCTAGAGGGCCTGATAGCCTTAGAGAATTGTGTTAGTGTTAGGAGGTGCTGTATCACAGCTGATGACAGCACTTAGTTGACTTTATCCAGGCTTAGACACAAGGTAAGCTTGAAAAGTCAGAAGGAGGCAATGGCAAACTACTTCTGTCACCAAGAAAACTCCATGGATACATCCGTGGAGTCAGCAGGAGTTAAGCTCAGCTTCAAGGAGCCTTTTCGTAGTTGCTATAGAGTAAACAGCCCTGGGTAAGCCACAGCAATACTAACTTGGAGAGCTCAGGCTACGGCTTAGCTTTTGACCTCTGCTCACTTTAATCTGGTCCTGCCTGCCTGCACATATCCCTTAAACTGCGTTGGATAGGAACCATGAGTAATGCACAAGATTAATCTTTTTAACAATAGTCTTTCTAATAATTTAATAAACATGTTGGTGCAGACTGATTGCCCTGGGCCAATGCAGGCTTGAATTAATTAAATATATTAAAAGGCAGGAAGTCAAACTTCACATCTTAGCTTTTTCATGGCACTGAAAGACCAAACCAGCAAGCTGGTCTTATCACAATGTACAATTCAAGGAAAATGAAAGGGCATTATTCATGAGGGTGGGACATCTGAGTGCTGATTCACTATCTCCAAAACATTCCTTTTATTTTTGTATAAGTGCTAAAGCTGCTTTTATATGGGTCTCTGTTTTATAGTTAACAAGGCTACTTGGCCAAAATACGCCCTGACTGACACAAGTTACTGTTGAGGTCAATTTCTTAGACGTATTTAAAGATTAGGTTCCTGATTCTAAGAATAGGAACTACAGTTACATATGCACCACAATAAAAAAAAATTATAAAGCCCAAGAGTCAAATAAAGCCGTCTAATTCCACCCTTCCTTGTAGAAATACAATCCAAAAACGGTTTCCTAATTTGTCCTGCAGATTTTCTCCTTTTCTCTTTTTGCTTTAGTGTCAAAAGTGTTCAAGCTATATGAAAGAAATTGATTAGTCAAATCAAGCCTGACATCACTGATCAGTTTTATTCATTTTAAACAGTAGAGCCCAGAAACTCATCTTTTACCCGGCAAAACTGAAAGAAAGTGGCAACTAATGTCAGAGAGTTGCTTCCTCTACATCTAGTAGTTTATGTAGATAGTAATATGGGTTACTTTTGAAATATTAACTTACAATAAGGGTTTTATTAAGATTCCCAAATCTGGGAATTTGCAAGGTATGCAAATACAATGACCACAAGATTTAGTTCAAACCCAGTTGGGAAGTTTGAAAAATAGCCTGATTTATTTCAGACTAGTTTACATGCCAATGTAAATCCAAACCCAAAAAATTATTTGGAGAAATAGCTCTCCATATTACCCAATATTCAAGTATTATTCGAAATCAGCAAACTGCTTTATCTTTTTTTTTATTCTTAACAAAATTCAAAACAATAAGGCGTGGAATACTTTAGAAAAAAATAAATTCAGGGGATTTTGTACTGGATAATTTATATTTTAGTCAGAAAGAAAAAAGAAATTGCCAAAACATTTTTGACTGAAGTTTTGTTTAATCTTCTGAAGGGGTGATATGACTAAAAATGTTTATGGGTTAGATTTATATCTTCCTTTTCCTTCAGAAGCTCAATCAGTTTAGCTAGTACTCACTCTGTCCAACAATAGCCCTGTGGATGATTTGGGCTGAGAGGTACTAGCCCCTAATCACTCAAGAAGCTTTTGTGTCAGGTATTCCTAAACTTTTTGCCATCACACCTCACTTTAGTGTAATCTCAATGTGCACACCTCCCCTAAAAATCCAAACACCAAAATGAACACAAGTGAAAAATGAGAACAATATAATGAAACTTTGGGAAAGGTGGATTTATTGTAATGATGTACAACTGAGAGCCAGTTTGGTCTAGTGCAGAGCTTTCCAAACTTTTCATGTTGGTGACACACTCTTACAGCAGGGCATCATTTCGCGACACACTCTTACAGCAGGGCACAAGGCAGGCACTAGGACCTGCGTGGAAGCCAGGAGGCAGCAGCAGCCACGACACACCCAGACACTGCAGCCGATGCACTAACGTGTCCTGACACAGAGTTTGGAAAGCTCTGGTCTAGTGGTTAAGGCTCTGGGCTAGAAACCAGGAGACTGAGAGTTCTAGTCCCACCTGAGGCATAAAAGCCGGCTGGGTGACTTTGGGCCAGTCACTCTCTCTCTGTTAGAGTTCTTGTGTTGCCCTGGCAAATTATCTCTGTACAAAGCACAGCCTTCTCATGGTGACGTGAAGTGCAGGCGCAAGATAACAACAGTCACGTGTGTATTGTTTTGACTAGATTGCATGGGAACAAGGTCTCCTGATATCCTTCTGTGCGAAGCCGTGCTCAGGCCCCCCCCTGAGTAAGGAAGGGGGGAACTCAGGGCGTAGATGCAGCACATGCTGTGTGCTTTGAGGCCTAGTGCGTGTAACAGCTAACTTCCAGCCAATCAGAATGCTAGAAGGTCTGAATATACAACCATGCAAAATGGTGTTCTATGTCTTCTTGATTTCTAGTGTCTCTTAGCCATGTAGTTCTTCACGTGTTCACTTCCCGTGGACTGGGCAGAGTGAGCTATGCCTGGCTTTGGGTATAGGCCATGGCAGGAACTCTGGCCCTGGGATCAATACACGGAACTCTGCTTATAAGTTTGTTTTGTTTTCCTTTCACAATGATGTATCCTGTATATTCATCTTTTTGCATTTTTGCGATAATGTAATTGTATCTGCATTATTGCCTTATGCCTATCAGTAAACACTGTTGGCCCTAACAAGCTGCATTCTTGTCTGTTTATTCTCAAGCCTCGGTTTTTCCCTTTAAGCCAGCATATACCCCATCACTCTCAGCCCAACTCACCTCACAGGGTTGCTGTTGTGGGGAAAATAGGAGGAGGAAGGAGTATTAGGTATGTTCGCCGCCTTGAGTTATTTATAAAAAAAATAATAATAAAGGTGGGATAGAAAATAAATAAAATAAAAAAAACTAAAAGGTTCTTCACACCTCCCCTGGACTCTGTCTGCACCTCCCCAAGGGAGGTACACCTCACGGTTTGGGAAACCCTGCTCTCTGTAGCTTTGGGTGGGCTTGAACCCAGGTTCAATATAGGTGTTAAAGAGGGCATCCTTTCCAGATTGAAGGTTTCCAAAAACACACCCCAAAAGGGAAACATGTTTCCTATTCCAGTTTATTCACAATTATTATGGAACTTATATCCAATAGAGATGTCCCTAAGACACTAGGCTGGTTTCAGAAAGATAATTGCAATCCTTTTTAAGGAATGAGTTTTTCTATACCGTATGTGTATGTGAGATTGGTACCCCTTCTCTCACCTCCTTTGGAAATGGAAATTATACAAAAATAAAATATTTATTTATTTATATATAAGATTTGAATGGCCACCCATCTTAAAGCACAACTCTGCTCGACTCACACTATATTACAATATATTATAGAAATATCCCTAAGGAAGAAATCTTCAAAATTTTGGAAAGATAGTACAGAGCTGGGAAATTATGATGAAAAAACATTTTAAGGTATCTTTGTTTTTCTCCTTAACTTGCACTGAAGTTACAGAAAATACAATGTGATAGTGGTAGATACTAGATAAGTCAGACAGGGGTGTCCTCAGAAGAGGCCAAGAAAATCAAGATGGCATCTGTTCCTGCATGATTAAAGCCCCCCATATAAAAATGGGGTGGGGCTTTGATTGCACAGGTATAGCCACCATCTTGACTCTTTTGACCCCTCCCTGCAGACAACTTGAAGGTAGATGTACTGGCAGAGACCAGACTATTTTAACAGTCAGACTTTTCCAAGTAAACATCCAAAGCTGCATCCTCTCACTGACTGTTCCAAACTTTTTTTAACATTACTGTACTGCTTCTAGGATAGGACTGAATATTGAACAGTCACGTGTTCTATTACTTCAAAATCTCTCTTGCAAATCACTGTCTTTGGGAGATCTACTAAACCTGTGAAGCTAGAGCTGGCAGTCACAAACTACAGATCTTCCTCTCCCTCTTGATCTACCTAAATTTGAATTATGTAATATGCTTGGGGAGATATGTATCATCATTTGCAGACCTGTTGTGTCTCTGAATTTTTCCCAATTTTCTACCACTAACAAAGTTTAGGAAATATTCAGATTTTGACTCAAACTGTTTAAAACCCTGGACTGATCCTTGAATCTATTCAGTTTGGGATTCTGTTTTGTACAAAACCAGTACAATTCCCCAGAGGGACCCTTTAAATGATAGAATTTCCCACAAGTTCTTAAATCGTCCACCATATACAGACTGTCACAGTTGTACAGTAATCTTAATTTGAATCTCTTTCATCAGCTTGGCTTTAAAAGTACTGAACAAAATAACAATTTGCAGTGGTCAGCTATGGAATTTCTTTCTTAGCTACTCAAGGAAAACATCTCTACCTGATAAGTTTTAATAATCAGAGATTTTACTTCATGACAGAATAGAGTAAACTGAAAAACCGCAACATGCTTCTGAAGTGAGTGGGCTCTACCCCAAAAAGCTGATCTATCTGTTAGTTCTCATAGTGGTGGTTTTGAAATGTCACAAGTGCTTAATTAACCTTAACATTTAATTCAGTCTCTCAAATATTTCAGTCTGCTTTGGCACCAAGTCACCTGCATATCTGGTGACTCTACTCTTCACGTCCTTCCCAGGTCAGCCATTAATATGTGTTAAGCAACACAGGTCCCAACACAGAAGGTTGGTGCATCCTGCTGTTTACCTCTGTCTATTGTGAAAACTGGCCATTCATCCCTACCCTTTGCTTCCTATCTGTTCAGTCAACTGCTGATTCATGAGATAAAAATTTTGAGCTTCCTTCATATTGCAAAAGTATTTCTTTTAAGGGCCTGTTTCTGAAGGTTATCTAATATGTGAAGCTTGTTACTGTATATTCACTCATATACTATTATTCTACCTTGTGGAATATTCTGCCCCCGGAGATAAGACAGTCCCCCTCGCTCCTGGACTTCCGGAAAAAACTCAAGACCTGGTTTTGTCGATTTGCCTGGGGCGGGAAGAAGAGTGTACATTCTTGGGGATGGCTAGTGCCTTAGAGTGGCCCTAGAGCGCCCTTTTCCCTCGGTTTTAAGAAGACTCTGCCACTTGGATTTTATCATATTTATTATATGTATAAATCTTGTTTGAATGTTATTTTAACTTATTTATAGTTGTATTTTAATTAATCATATTTTATTGTAAACCACCCAGAGTCCCCCTTGGGGGAGTGGGCGGTGATAAATCTAATAAATAAATAAATTATTCAAACGCATATGATGGGTGGATCCAATCAGAAAGGTAGAATGGAACCATCATGGAGTCATTTGGGAGGAATACCAAATCCATCTTGCCCACTGGTGCCATTCAATAGATAGAAACAGGTATTTTCCTCAATCTCTCTAGGTAAGCCATTAGACTCTTAATTTTATACTTAGTTATAAGTAGATCAAACAAAAGAATGATTATTCCACCATCTGGGAAAATCTCACTTAAGGTTACGAAATGCCATCTCCTGCCCCCACTATCTTTGGCACAGCAGTCCAGATAGTTTGTGACTATCTGGTCCTTCTCCCATTGTTCTTCCTCATGCTAGGACCCCAATTGCCTCTGGCCACATTTTTTCAGAACTAATCTCCCCTGTGGGTACAGCCAGTTATCTTCTGAATTGGGTAACCTTCTCACCTGTTGTAACCTATTTGGATATGTTAGGATTACAGGTAGGCCCCAGTGGATCTATTCTTAGATTATCTCAATATGAATTCCTAGTCTTTAGTGTGAGACTTGGGGACAAATACCAAACAGCCCATTCTCTGTTCTACCCTAAATCTTCAGTCCTTGAATTGCTGTTCAGAATATTACTGGTTACTTATACAAACAAGGACCATATTCAGAAATCTAATGTGCATGGCATTTTTTAACTCTATGCCTTCTCCCTAATGGAGCACAATGGAGACTATTGGAAATCTTTACCATCTCCTCAAATGAAATGACCAGGATATCTCAAACCAAGTGTGAGATACTACAAAGAAGTGTAGAATTGACCTAAATCTGCCATGCCTTGATCCATCTTTCTCTTTATCTACCGTATTAGCTCATTAGCTCCACCTCCTTTTTATGAATCTTACTGGTGCTGCTTGAACAGATACTAGTCATTTAGTTGGCATGGGGGTATAAGATATCCTATGGTAAACTTCATTTGTAATGCTATTTCAATGCTGATAAGACCTATATGATCCTTAGTAATCCTGCATACTATAGGTATGCGTACAAAATATACCTCTACTACATATGGCAATGTATTCCATAATGCACCACCCTCCTCTGAACCCACCTAAATTTCAGTTTTACATGCCAAGTCATAATAAGGTCATGGATGAAGGGAGCTTTATTACACACCAATGTGGAATTTAACAGCAGCAGCCAGAGATCAGAGCTACTGAGGATCTGGTATTTTGACAATAGGGTTGAACACTAGGAGTTGGAAGGCATAACTTGTATCAAATATTGACTTAGCTTTCCCTGTATACAGCCTGCTCCCAAGTTCCCACCATATCTCCCTCTGTCCATCACCACTGAGATGTTATTACTTGCCTTATCTTCTCCATCAGTCCCACCACCACCTTTCCCCCAAGTCCCAGGATCATTCTAACATAAACATCTCCAAACAACCAACTAGCCAGCCTCAGCCATCTATCAATCCACAGCCACCCGACAGTATTTCTGCTGTGACACAGTCAGAAGATGGAGGGGAAGGATAACAATTACTGTAATATATACTAGCCATCAAGCCTATCAATTACTGCAACTATATGTAATGATCTCCTCCACAAAGGAAGAATAGGTTCCCTCTCTCAGACATCTTGGCAGAGACAGAATAATGACTTATCATGAATAAATGAGCAGTATCAGCTCAAGGAAATATGAAATACAGTATAAAGCTTGGTTGAATAGACCAGCAAGATATGTGGAATAAAGCAGCGAATGAGCTACTGTTGGCAAAAGAAATATAAACTGAGAGAGTAGTTCCAAAATACAGAAATGCAAAGAGGTGAGACGTTGGCAACCATACCCTGAAGATGTGCAATTGAGGATGGGAATGGAGTAGGGTAATGAAATTGTATCTGTAATAGCTCCCTATAGAAAAACATCTTAGAAAGCTTCTTTTGGCCTCTCCTTGTCCTGCATTTTTCTTGCTGCCAGCAGCTACCAGAATTTTCTCTGAATGGGACATTGGAAAATACTCTGGAGGACATGCTGAAAATAAGTGAAAATTAACCCTGTAATTGTGCTGTGTTTGGTTCTCATACTATGGGGATGTGACCTGATAAGCCAATTTCACCACAGGATAATCTCTTATACATCCTCTCTTCCTAGCACATATGAAGATCATAGGATGTTCATCAATCCCCTTCCTTTCCCATCTTTTTGGATGGGATCCATTAAAAAAAATCTAGGGGATTTTATATGACTTAATCATCTCAATAGTTTGTTTGTTTGTTTGTTTGTTTGTTTATTCATTCATTCATTCATTCATTCATTCATTCATTCGATTTCTCACCGCCTAACTCCCTCAAGGGACTCTGGGCGGTTTACAAATCATCAAAATTACAAATATTAAAGATTAAGACATTAAAATAACCATTTAAAATACCATACATATAAAAATTAAGAAGGCGATGTGTTCTTTCAGCCTTGGAAGGGCTATTCTAGGACTATCATACTATACTAGCCATCCCCAGGAGTTTCTGCCCTCCTTACCGCCCCAGGCCTGTTGACAAAGCCAAGTTTTAAGTTGTTTCCTGAAGCTCAGGAGCGAGGTGGACTGTCTTAACTCTGGGGGAAGAATATTCCACAGGGCAGGCACTGCTGCAGAGAAGGCACGCTTCTGTGACCCCGTGCAATGGAATTCTTTAACTGATGGGGTCCGTAGCATGCCCTCCCTGCATGACCGGATGGGACAGGCTGATGTAATGGGGATAAGACGGTCCCTTAGGTAACCTGGTCCCATGCCATGACAAGGTCCCTTAGGTAACCTGGTCCCATTTATTACAAGGCCTGTAGCCCTAAGCCTAACCCATTCAATAGATTTTGGGTAGTTTACATAAATTTAAAATAACAAACACAACATTAAAACATGTACACGAAAATTAAATAAAGCAATAAATACAAGAGTTAAAATAGATAAAAAGAGTTAAAATGGGTAGCACTGTTACATTAGGCTCCAAACGTACTGCAAACAAACGCAGACTTTTTTGCTTTCTCCAAGCTACGAGTAATAATTCTTGCAATGTTTTAATAGGATGGGCTAACATTATCCCCACATGGGGGTGAAGCTAAGAAAACACATTAACCCATGAAATATACCCATCTGTGGAGTCCTTGGTGCTCTCTGAGCCTTGCTGTTTTCTTGCAGACGTTTCATTGCCAGGCTAGGCAACATCTTCAATCTTCTTTGAAGATGTTGCCTAGCCTGACAATGAAACATCTGCAAGAAAACAACAAGGCTCAGAGAGCACCAAGGACTCCACAGTTCAACCCTGAGCTACAAATATTCTCTTCGATTCAACCCATCTATTGAGAGCTCAATTAGCATGGTAGATGAATGCCTAACTGCAAGTTATTTGAACAACATTGTGAGCATTTGCACTGAGGGCTTTTAGAGCTTTAACAGTGATGGTCAGCACAGCAGCACTTTCCATGGCAGGAAAGGGAAAGTATTGATCATCCATCCATCATCACAATCTCAGTAAAATTTCTTTCACCACCACGTGCAAGAGAAGACAAGGCATACAACAGCTGTATGAAATATATCTTGGTCATCGAACTTAGACAGGCCAAAAAGTTATTTGAACTTATCAGATACCGTCAGGCAAGCGTATTTTTATCATGAGCCACAGTGGGGAGATAATAATACTGACCTTCCTTACAGTGTATGGAAAGTGTTTTGGCTGCTCTAAACCAAGCACAGAAGTAAAGTATCATTAATTTTTTAAGTAGAGCACTAGATGGCTTTTTAAAAGGGAAGTTGTAACTAGAAGATGGCCTTTGTCAGGATTGGATAGTGATATCCATTATAACTTTCAGTTATATATATTACAGTCAACTTCATTTTTTTAGAATATTGATGGATTCCAGCAAAATGGCCTTATATATATAGTGTTGCTCTGGTCATTGGCTTGTCATATTAAACTTTTCCATATCACATCTGAGAATGTGTATGGTGTTGTATATGCTTCTTGAGATCAAGGGATACATTTTTGGACACTAAGGAAAGATTTTAAAAACATTTAAGCAAAATATTTACTGCTTGCAGGAAAAATGCAATCATTGGGTCCTGCTAAAACGCCCAAATTTGGAAGTACCCCAAGAAAGATTATTCTAGAAATGGTTGAGTGCAATAGTTCTTTTAACTGGCAGTATAAGAACAGTTGTCAAATGAAATCTGTCCCCAGGGCACTGTTTGCTGTAGTCCATGCATCAAAAACCTTAATACTTCATGTGCTCCAACAATTCCATAGCTTTTTCATTTTTTTCAGATCAACATTCAACTGGAAGGAAAGCAAGACAATCCTTTGCCACTCTTCTTGAGCCTTTCAGTATGGAAAACTGAGGGGGGTAAAGGAAATTGCAGAGACATTTCATATATTTGGCCAGCCAATTTCATATACATGAATTTTGGATATCTTATCTTGCAAAACTTTCACTGTGAAAAGAAAATGTTTGTGTCATAATGTTATGCAAAGGATTTTTGGTGACAACATCCTGTGACAACAACCCATTCCAACCATATACTACATATGCAGTGAGCTTCCATGGCTGAAGCTTGATCCTAGGTCCTGGGTCTCTCTGGTGCAACATCTTAACCACTATACCACATGGTGACTCTTCTTCATATATTTGCTTGAGTTAAGCTAAGATTTCTGACCTTACCTAAGTATTCAACACCAGGAGAGAGAATGTGACAACCCATTTTGTAATTTGTCCCAAGAAATAGTATAGTTTCTGCATATTCATGCTAAAAGTGATATAGAATTCAATGTTGAGCATGGCTTTTATGAACTTGTAACTCAAGAAAAGCCACTAAATTTGCAACAGTAAAAAAATGGCTGTTGTGGGTCTTTCGGGCTGTGTGGCCGTGTTCTGGAAGTTGTGGTTCCTAACGTTTGGCCAGTATCCATGGCCGGCATCTTCAGAGGGCAGGAGCACAGACAGAAGCGAATTCGAATTTGCTTCTGTCTGTGCTCCTGCCCTCTGAAGATGCCAGCCACGGATGCTGACCAAACGTTAGGAACCACAACTTCCAGAACACGGCCACACAGCCCGGAAGACCCACAACAGCCATCGAACTCCGGCCGTGAAAGCCTTCGACAATACAGTAAAAAAATGACTTCTGCCTTTCTTTTTTGAAGACTCATCTTTGATACTGCACACACAGAAGAGAATTCTGATTCCAAGGCATTCTAATTCCACCAAGGCAAAAGTAAAAGAAACACTCTTGACATTCGCTGCAACTTTTCATTCAGTTGTTCAGAAATGATCATTTTTCTGCTAGCCTTTCCAACAAGACTTGAACTGGGAGCCTCTGTCTGTGCCCTTCTGTCCCACAAAGAGTGAAACATTTAATGCAATATTTAGTTACGATGTTACCAATAGAGATGGTGTCTTAGCTCTGCTGCTCCAGCTATCTTTGTCATTTGAATTATACAGCATATTTCCATATCTACAGTATATCTTTATCTATATATCTATAATCTCCTTCTCCTGATAAAGTTCTTTGCTGGGGGATGTTCCACGGGAGAAAAGCTGCTGCAATAAAGAAAAGACTATACAATCCTACTTTTCTAAAAAGAAACAGAGAGTAAATATCCTCCTTTAGAGAGCTCAAGAGGAGGAGCAATCAATCATGGTGATGACGAAAGTTTTGCGGCACAAAGAAGGTAATGACCCTGCCTCTTTTTTACCACCAAAGAGAGTTTGCTGAGTTGAAAAAAAAACTTAGCTAATGATTACATTACAAGAAGAAATTTCCAAGTTGCATACACTGTAGTAAACATTGCTGATACTGCAAATAAAACATGTGAAGTTGCTGAAAGGAATTCAGCCACGATTAAGCTAGTGAAAAGAGAATCTCAAGACTTGCATAATATCTGGAGAACTCCAACTGTCATTATAACTTTATGGTTCAAAAAATTACAGGATTACATGAAAGGCAGGATATATTATCATTTGCATTAAATTGGCTAAATGATTTATTCCCAGAGAATAACATGAGTTTTCAGGATGTAGAAAGTGTGCACTGAGGAAAACACTATAATCATTATTACATTTTCACACTATTGTGTTAAAAAAGCTATAACACGAAAGGCTAGAACACATAAACATACCTTGTATTGCAGACACTGTCAAAATATTCAAGTTAGATCAGCTGAAACTCTTCAGAAAGGGCATCAATTTGAAACCTTGTCTGAATATTGTCTGTATGTTTTATGTCTGGGAAAACTTACCGAGTCCCCTTCAGATTAGGGTTCAATTTATATAGGAAGAAAATGTCAGGGTTTAGGCAAAGAAACCACGCTGAGCTCGAGATGAAGCTCTAGTTCTTTATTGTTTCTAACGCATACAGAAAATCTTGCCAATCTGAGCTAAGCCAACAGGCTCTGAGGGTAAAACTCCTGCAACTCAAGGCAGATCCGGCCTGACCCTCTTGGCTGGGCGCCTTGAACACGCTTTTTCCCCTGGAAGGCGCCCCCTCCTTCCTCGCCTGCGATCTCCATAACAGAAAAGGTCTTTATCGACACTGGAAGAGATGCAGCAAATATACCCTGAGCTGGTGAATCAAGATGAATATGCAAGTCCCATACAGAGATCTACTAGAGAGGAAGAGTGGGGGGGGGGGGGTGAGAAGGAGAGCAAAGAGGAAGAAGATTGTCAGAGCACGCAACGTGGGGTGGCCTGCTCCTTTTTCCAAGACTCCAGAGATCCACGTTCTATGCAGTAAATAGACACTTAGCAAAGATTAGATAAAATAGTCTATTTACTCTATATACATACGTAGTCCAAAATACAGTCCAGTAACATCCAACACAGTTACAAATGATAACAGCAACGAGAAGGAATACAGCAACGAGAAGAAAGAACACAAGAACTTCACTTCTTTTATACAAATACTGACCTATCACGTTATAGGTCACTCTCATCATCTGCCACACCCAACTAAACTATAGTACCTGTAGTATGAGTCATTACTGCCACATCATACCTTCAACAATGGCTGCTAATTGGATGACTTGCAGAATATTTCACTTCTCACCTAGATACATCAAGCCTCTCCAGTATAATTTATCTATCTGTAAATTCCTGGGTATATACAAACCCCAACAAAGATCTTCATTCATTCATTCATTGGCGATCACTCGTAGCCGAGTAAGATTGTCTTCCAAAGGTAAAATTTTAACAGTGGATCCAAAGATCTACTTCTTACTCAGAAGTAGAAGTAGAAAATAAATCCAAATAAGAGGTATAAGAACTTGGGAGACAAGAATGTTGAGGAGGGATAGCATATATATGTTGGTTTGTATACAACATAATGGTTGATAATTATGTAAATAAAAAAGGACTTTAAAAAAGGGAAAAAGGAAGATTTTTTCCTCTCCTTTTAATTTTTTAATACTTTATCACTGTTATATTAAAAATATTTATATATTGGAATTAAAAGCGGAGCAGTAGAAGTCTATAGTCACCCCCATAAGATTCCAGAACAGATTCCAGAATTGTTACCTGTGTGACAATTGTATTAGCATTTCTGAAGGTGGTAGAGATGCATTGGTGGGAAGAGAAGAAAGAGGAGGGAGGGAAGGATTGTGTTGAAATGGAGAAATACAGTGAAGACTAAGATTTATATTATACAAATTACTATATTCTCTCAAGTATATTCAAATACATCTGGATATTTGAAATATGGCTAATTGGAATATTGCTTCATGGAAATACTGTTAAAAATCCAATACACTTTGCCAAGGAGAATGTTTTTTAAGCAGTGGCACCTCTAAGATCAAAAGAATAGCAGTTAGGATTGCAAATTCCCAGGGTATTAGGGCTACTAATTCAAGTAGGGGTAATTATAAAATGGGAAATACAAGATGAGCAACTAATTATAGGATCATTATATTGCCCCAACCACAATCAATTAGAATATATGCAATTAATATTGCAAAATGTAAATGTATTAGGATCTGGAAATGTCATTATATTAGACCAATCTACTGAAAGGGAACAAAGAAAATATGATGATTTTTTTTTTAAAAAAAATTAAAATCCTGGACTGTGCTAACTTGATCATTTTGGTGATATAAAAATTTTGGTGATGCAAAAAATCCAAATAAAAGGGATCACATATTTTATTCAAATAAACATAAATGCTATTCATTACTATTCAAGCATACTTTTGTTTTTAGCTATGTTTTATTGTGAACTGCCCAGGGTCCCCCAATGGGGGAGATGGGCGGTAATACAAATTTAAATAAATAAATAAATAAATAATAAACAAACAAATAAATAAATAAATAATACTTTTGGGCTCTAAAACATGGTCTAATAACATTTTGTCAGTTGAAATTGGACCCATTTTAATTTTGGACCATGCACCTGTTTGGGGTTATTTAAAAAGGGACAGATCTCCTAGATCAGTGTCCTGAGAAAATCCATTTCTTCTACTTAGAAGAAAGTTGAAAACTTCCTACTTTTTTTAGTATAAAAATTGAAAACAAAACTCCTAGAGTTTTTAAAATTAAATGTAAGAGATTGTATACAAGAGGCACTGTTGTGGGATACTATGAAACCATTAGATGAATAAAGACTAGTGAAGGTAGCTTTTTTTTTGTTTATTCATTCAGTCGCTTCCGACTCTTCGTGACTTCATGGACCAGCCAATGCTGAGCTTCCTGTCAGCCGTCGCCACCCCCAGCTCCCCCAAGGTTGAGTCCGTCACCTCCAGAATATCGTCCATCCATCTTGCCCTTGGTCGGCCCCTCTTCCTTTTGCCTTCCACTTTCCCTAGCATCAGCATCTTCTCCAGGGTATCCTCTCTTCTCATTATGTGGCCAAAGTACCTTTTTAAAGTTTTACCTTTAATACCATTCCCTCAAGTGAGCAGTCTGGCTTTATTTCCTGGAGTATGGACTGGTTTGATCTTCTTGCAGTCCAAGGCACTCTCAGAATTTTCCTCCAACACCACAGTTCAAAAGCATCTATCTTCCTTCACTCAGCCTTCCTTATGGTCCAGCTCTCGCAGCCATAGGTTACTACAGGGAATACCATTGCTTTAACTATGCAGACCTTTGTTGTCAGTGTGATGTCTCTGCTCTTAACTATTTTATGGAGATTTGTCATTGCTCTCCTCCCAAGAAGTAGACGTCTTCTGATTTCCTGGCTGCAGTCAGTGAAGGTAGCTACAACAGAAAATTAAAAATCTAAGAATGATAAAGCTAACACAAGACATAACCTATTTAGAAAAAAACACATTAAAAAAGGGAGCATTAAAATCTGACAAATAGAACTGTAAAAGAACAGAACTCCACAGCTTATATTAGGTCAAATTAGTATCTCTAATCTACAATATCTTAATCAAACTTTTTGGAATTTAGTGTCAAAAAATCTAAATTTCTTGTGAAGACTTTTTTTTTAAAGGCTTCCTAGGAACCATGTATTTCAAATTAAATCTCCAAATGGGAAATTCATCTACAGTTCTGTGGGGAATTGGAATAAGAACTCAGATTAAATCAATTACGTAATCAGGTGCTTGCTTGTACAAATATTGCATTGCATATATGCTTTTAATTGTATTCCTCAGATGTCACCTTTAAGAATGGAATGCTTATTGTAGTGTCAATATGTGCCTGTTAGTGACTAACTGATTATAGAACTTATGCCTTGAGAGAAGGCAGTAGATTCAAGGATGTGCTGCCTTATCTTTCTCCCTTCTACAGTGAGGTGCAGAGTCTGCTTGTTAGAATAACAATTAGAGCATTAACACCTCTCAAATATCAAAGCTGTAGGTTGCATTCCAAAAAATGTGCATCTAATGTTTTCACACTGTGAAGGATGCCCATGTCTCTCTTTTGTGGTTTCCTTATCAATTACTGTATAAAGCTATAAAACTATTCTTTCTCTATTAAGCTTCCCTATTAATGTATATGCATGCTCAAACTGCCTTTGATCAAACATTTTTTTTATATTTATACTTATATTTATACCCCGCCCGTTTCCTCCCTAATGGAGGACTCTGAGCAGCTTACATACATTGTTATACATTGTTATACATTTTCCATTTATACATTATACTTAATCCGCACGCAAGGGGAGGGGGTAAGGGAACCGACTCTTCCTGGCTTTCCGGACTACATGCCCCAAGGTGCCTTGCGTCGGAGCCGGCTGCTGACGTCCTGTAGGTATTGTTGCTTCTGGGATCTGCCGCCATTCGAAAGATCTTCTGTCCGATGGAACCTGACCCCCGACAGGACAGGGCGCCAGCATATTTTCCCACAGCATCCTGTATAAGATCTAGGTAACCTTGTAACTCTTGCTCTGGACTAGTTTGGATGCAAGAGACCAGTGACTCCCTATAACCTGCTCGCTTTGGGAAATAAAATGATTGCTTGGATCATCTCCAGTTGTTGGCATATATTGGGTAGGTTTTATACCACAGATTGCAAAAGAATATTGGGAAATTTTAAAGGATATTATGAATACCTTGATAAGCAAAAGGATGTGGTCCTTTAGAAATTAATACCTGCTTAAATAAAATAATACAACAAAGCTCCCAAAAGTACATAACATCTCTCAATAACTCAATAACAGAAGATGAAGTTAAAATTATTGAGAAGATAAAACCAGGGAAATCCCTGGAATAGGTAAATTTATTTAACAAGAAATTAGATGTCATAATGACTCACTTCTCCAGCAAAGGAGATCGTTACCTTGTCGTGGTGCTGGAGCTTGAGCACCTCAATGAAACCATGAGCTAAACCGTGAAGGGACACACAAGACGGGAAGGTCGTGGCAGAGAGGTCAGACTAAATACGATCCCTGGGGAAGGTAATGGCAACCCACCCCAGTATTCTTGCCATGAAAACTAAATGGATCAGTACAACCAAAGATATGTCGGTATACCATCGGAAGATGGGACTCCCAGGTCGGAAGATGGTCAAAATGCTACTGGGGAGGAACAGAGGATACGTTCAACTAGCCCCAGATGTGATGACGCAGCTAGCTCAAAGCCGAAAGGACGGCTAGCGGCCGACGGTGCTGGTGGTGAACGACGAATCCGATGTTCTAAAGATCAACACACCATAGGAACCTGGAATGTAAGATCTATGAGCCAGGGCAAATTGGATGTGGTTATTGGTGAGATGTCAAGATTAAATATAGACATTTTGGGTGTCAGTGAACTGAAATGGACTGGGATGGGCCACTTCACATCAGATGACCACCAGATCTACTACTGTGGACAAGAGGACCACAGAAGAAATGGAGTAGCCTTCATAATTAATAATAAAGTGGCTAAAGCAGTGCTTGGATACAATCCAAAAAACGATAGAATGATCTCAATTCGAATTCAGGGTAAGCCATTTAACATAACAGTGATCCAAATATACGCCCCAACCACAGATGCTGAAGAAGCAGAAGTAGATCAGTTCTATGAGGATCTGCAGCACCTACTAGATAATACACCAAAAAGAGATGTTATTTTCATTACAGGAGACTGGAATGCTAAGGTGGGTAGTCAGACGACATCTGGAATTCCAGGCAAGCATGGTCTGGGAGAACAAAATGAAGCAGGACATAGGCTGATAGAATTTTGCCAAGACAACTCACTGTGCATAACAAACACTCTCTTCCAACAAGCTAAAAGACGACTTTATACATGGACTTCACCAGATGGTCGACACCGAAATCAGATTGACTACATCCTTTGCAGCCAAAGGTGGCGGACATCTATACAGTCGGTAAAAACAAGACCTGGAGCTGACTGTAGTTCAGATCACGAACTTCTTATTGCAAAATTTAGAATCAGACTAAAGAGAATAGGGAAGACCCACAGATCAGTTAGATATGAGCTCACTAATATTCCTAAGGAATATGCAGTGGAGGTGAAGAATAGATTTAAGGGACTAGATTTAGTAGATAGGGTCCCAGAAGAACTATGGACAGAAGTTCGCAACATTGTTCAGGAGGCAGCAACAAAAAATGTCCCAAAGAAAAAGAAAACCAAGAAGGCAAGATGGCTGTCTGCTGAAACACTGGAAGTAGCCCAAGAAAGAAGGAAAGCAAAAGGCAACAGTGATAGGGGGAGATATGCCCAATTAAATGCAAAATTCCAGAGGTTAGCCAGAAGAGATAAGGAATTATTTTTAAACAAGCAATGTGCGGAAGTGGAAGAAGACAATAGAATAGGAAGGACAAGAGACCTCTTCCAGAAAATTAGAAACATCGGAGGTAAATTCCAGGCAAAAATGGGTATGATCAAAAACAAAGATGGTAAGGACCTAACAGAAGCAGAAGAGATCAAGAAAAGGTAGCAAGAATATACGGAAGATCTGTATAGGAAGGATAATAATATTGGAGATAGCTTTGACGGTGTGGTCAGTGAGTTAGAGCCAGACATCCTGAAGAGTGAGGTTGAATGGGCCTTAAGAAGCATTGCTAATAACAAGGCAGCAGGAGACGACGGTATCCCAGCTGAACTGTTTAAAATCTTGCAAGATGATGCTGTCAAGGTGATGCATGCCATATGCCAGCAAATTTGGAAAACACAAGAATGGCCATCAGATTGGAAAAAATCAACTTATATCCCCATACCAAAAAAGGGAAGCACTAAAGAATGTTCAAACTATCGAACAGTGGCACTTATTTCACATGCCAGTAAGGTAATGCTCAAGATCTTGCAAGGTAGACTCCAGCAATTCATGGAGCGAGAATTGCCAGATGTACAAGCTGGGTTTAGAAAAGGCAGAGGAACTAGAGACCAAATTGCCAATATCCGCTGGATAATGGAGAAAGCCAGGGAATTTCAGAAAAACATCTATTTCTGTTTTATTGACTATTCTAAAGCCTTTGACTGTGTGGATCATAACAAATTGTGGCAAGTTCTTGGTGGTATGGGGATACCAAGTCATCTTGTCTGCCTCCTGAGGAATCTGTATAACGACCAAGTAGCAATGGTAAGAACATAGCACGGAACAACGGACTGGTTTAAGATTGGGAAAGGAGTACGGCAGGGCTGTATACTCTCACCCTACCTATTCAACCTGTACGCAGAACACATCATGCGACATGCTGGGCTTGAGGAATCCAAGGCTGGAGTTAAAATCGCTGGAAGAAACATTAACAATCTCAGATATGCAGATGATACCACTTTGATGGCTGAAAGCGAGGAGGAATTGAGGAGCCTTATGACGAAGGTGAAAGAAGAAAGTGCAAAAGCTGGGTTGCAGTTAAACCTCAAAAAAACCAAGATTATGGCAACGAGCTTGATTGATGACTGGCAAATAGAGGGAGAAAAAGTGGAGGCAGTGACAGACTTTGTATTTCTAGGCGCAAAGATTACTGCAGACGCTGACTGCAGCCAGGAAATCAGAAGACGTCTACTTCTTGGGAGGAGAGCAATGGCAAATCTTGATAAAATAGTTAAGAGCAGAGACATCACACTGACAACAAAGGTCCGCATAGTTAAAGCAATGGTATTCCCTGTAGTAACCTATGGCTGTGAGAGCTGGACCATAAGGAAGGCTGAGCGAAGGAAGATAGATGCTTTTGAACTGTGGTGTTGGAGGAAAATTCTGAGAGTGCCTTGGACTGCAAGAAGATCAAACCAGTCCATACTCCAGGAAATAAAGCCAGACTGCTCACTTGAGGGAATGATATTAAAGGCAAAACTCAAGTACTTTGGCCACATCATGAGAAGACAGGATACCCTGGAGAAGAAGCTGATGCTAGGAAAAGTGGAAGACAAAAGGAAGAGGGGCCGACCAAGGACAAGATGGATGGATGATATTCTGGAGGTGACAGACTCAACCATTGGGGAGCTGGGGATGGTGACGGCCGACAGAAAGCTCTGGCGTGGACTGGTCCATGAAGTCACGAAGAGTCGGAAACGACTGAACGAATAAACAACAATGACTCACTTAACTTTCTTTTTTAATACTATTATAAATTGTAAACTGTTACAAAGTTTTCAAAATCCAATTGTCCCTGGCATTTTTATCTCACTTATAGACAATCATTCTCAACACTTCCTGTTGAGGCAGGTACTTCCCACTTACTTTGATCTGTAACTCACAAGCAGCTGAGATTGCTAGGTGCACAGCCTTCATCAACTGAGGGAATTTACTCAAGGAAAACACACATCACTACTTAGTGAAATATCTGTCCCTGACTTTCACCTAGTATTCCAATTAAAAGGCAGCTAGAATCTTGCAATGGGTAATGAGAACACTGAGTTCTAACAGCAGTAAAGCTTTATTGCAGTGCTTTCCAAACTGCTGCTGTTGGCGACACACCAACAGCAGCAGGGCGGGGGTGCGTGCGGCGGCGGGGTCGTGCACGGCGGCGGCGCAGGGGGGCATGCGGCAGTGGCACCGTGCACAGCGGCAGTGGCAGTGGTGGCGGCCTCGTGCTTTCCGCTAAAACACGGAAGCACCGCTGCTGTTGGCGCCGCCGCGCACGCCCCTGTGCTGCCGCCGTGCATGTCCACTTCCTGGTTGTGTCGCGACACACTAAACTGTGTGTTGTGACACACTAAAGTGTCACGACGCACAGTTTGGAAAGCTATGCTTTAGTGGTTTAACAAAATAGGCATCCACACATTAGCATATACCATCATTCATTCTCACCTCTCTCACTACGAGAAAATGGGAAGCTCTTATCCGGATAAGAAGCATTCAGTTTGCACTTGTTTTCAGAACTTTTATAGTTTGCGCTGCTGAGCAAAATCTCACCATGCACTACACTAATTAATTAAGTGCTGCTCATCTGCTTATTTCTTCAGGCAGCTTCTTCATTCCTCAGGTATCTGCTTTTTCTCCCCATTCCTCCTTGGAATGTGTATGTGATGCACTCACTTTCAGATAATAGTCACTGACTTGATGATGGTGCTGGTGTTTTACTGCCTCTTATTTTGAGCTGCTTGTCCCCGTCCCCCTCCCCCCCTCCCCCCTCCCCCCTCCTCCCCCTCCTCCTCCTCCTCCTCCTCCTCCTCCTCCTCCTCCTCCTCCTCCTCCTCCTCCTCCTCCTCCTTCCCTTTGAGTCAGTTTTTGATTCCTGGTGACTGCCTGGACTAATCCCTGCAGTTTTCTTAGCAAGGTTTTTCGGAAGTGGTTTGCCCTTGCCTGCTTCCTAGGGCTCACATAGTAATACAACATTGATTAGCCAAGACACAACCATTTTTATTAGCATATTACCAAACTGAATAGCTAATTTCCTCCCCAAGTACTGTATGTTCATGAAGACTATGCAGATCAAATATGGGAAATTATTAATGCAATCTATTTGGCTAATAACCAAGAAAAGCAATTATCAATATTTTCATTAGATGCAGTGAAGGCATTTGACAACTTACGTTGGCCATCTTAGAATACGTATATTTTGAAGATCAATTTTCTAGAGTAATTTGAAATCTGCATCAAAATAGTAGTGCTAGAGTTATTAGTGTATACTCCCCAAAATTTGTTATAAAAGTAGGAACTAAACAAGAATGTTTACTCTCCCCATTATTATTTATTATCTCATTAGAACCCTTACTAAAAGAAATAAGAGGATGTTTGGATATACAGGGATTAGAAATTAATGGTATGTATTATAAAATAAATCTTTTTGCTGATGATATTGCACTGATTGCATTGAAATCCCTTAAGGAGGTAATAAACCCCTTTTCTGGAATTATGACTAATTTGACAAATCAGCAGTTTTAAGTATTAATTTTTCTAAGTCAGAATTTCTGTTCATAAATACCCCTATGACAATACAAAATATATTAAGTGAATTATCAGGAATTAAAATCTGTAAACACTCTTTAAAATATACAGAGGCTTATATTCCTAAAAAAATGGACAAATTATTTCAATTTAACTTCAAACCATTAATCACTCAGTTAAGAAAATGAAAGAGCAGTCAGAATTAAAATTATCATGGTTTGGTTAAAAAGCAGCAACATAAATGTCTCTACTTCTTTACCTTATATGCTTCTAAACAATTTATACACACACACACACACACACACACACATATGAAAAAACTCTCAACAAATGGCAGAAAAAGAGCAAGAATAAATTCAAAGATTTTCCATGAAAACACCAATGAAGGAGGCCTTAGAATTCCAAATATTAAATATTATTAAGATGCTATTTAATAGCATTTTAGCCAGAAAATTGAAGATGGAATGTATAAATATATCACTAGAAAAAATTAGGACACTTAAACTTTGCCAAAAATATGCATAAAGAACTGAAACATATTCATAATCCATTTCTTCTGAATATGTTCAATATTTGGAAAAGATGGGCACTAAATTAACTCCACACCCATCCCTCCTTTAATCTTTTATATATCATCATGTTTTTTATAATGAAGAGAAAATTAAATAGTATCAGGATTGTATAATTTTAATAAAAGGACTATAATTTTAAAGATTTATATGATAGGGACATTCCTAAAAAGGGGAAACAGTTACAAATAATGTTAGGAAATCTGGCTCATTCATGGTTTCAAATATTTCAAATTCTGTATTTTACTACACCTCCAGCTGTTTAAAACACTAGCAACTGAAGCCATGATTAAATCTGAAATTAGGCTAAATTTATCATTTAATAGGGAGAAAGGGAGAACTTCAAAAATTTCTAACGTTTTATTGGAAGAGAAGAAAACCTTTTTGAATGAGTTCAAAACAATGTGGGCATAATTATAAAAGGCCCTTTACTTTGAAGGAGCCTCGTGTGGCGCAGAGTGGTAGGCGGCAGTACTGCAACCAAAACTCTCCCCACGACCTGAGTTCAATCCCAGCAGAAGCTGGTTCTCAGGTAGCCGGCTCAGGTCGACTCAGCCTTCCATCCTTCCGAGGTCAGTAAAATGAGTACCCAGCAGTAATCACGACTGGGGAAGGCAATGGCAAACCACCCCGCTCTATAGTCTCCCAGGAAAACGTCATGAAAGCGGCATCTCCCCAGGGGTCACATGACTCGGTGCTTGCACAGGGAAACCTTTCCTTTTCTTTCCTTACTTTGAAGGCCCTTTGCTATAGTGGTTAAGGTGCTACGCTAGGAACAAAGCAACTATGATTTCTAGTTCTTCCTTAGGAGAAACTGTTAGATCAGAATATTATAATCCACCGAGAGTCCAGTTAGATCGAGACAGTGCATAATAAATGGAGCGATGTATAAATGACATTACTAAACAAGTAAATAAATAAATATCAAGAGGGCCCAGAAAAATAAAATACTTGACACAACTATTCTGACCATTCTGAAAATGACTTTTCATCTGGTTATGCTATTCTGGGACAGATTTATATTCCAATCAGTACAATGTGTCTTTATTCAAAAGTAAATCCTCCTGAATGAAATTGTCAGAAGAAGAAATGCACCACTAAAAAAGAGAGCAAAAAAAAGTGTCTCCTTTCTATTACATGCACATATGCAAAGAAAGATAGATAAATGAATGTTGGAAATAGTTATTCTATTTCAAATAAAAATATATCATATTTAACTATAATCTTGGCTGCTACTCAGACTCCTGACCTTCTTAAAAGCCAATCAAAGAGAATATTTGTAGCTCAGGGTTGAACTGTGAACCCGTGGACTCCACACTTCTTAAAAGCTGCAAGAGGCTGTCTGGTGATGCAGAGAGTTTGGTACTGATCTTAGAGGGCTGAGCGGGGTCATCAATGGGATATTGAGGACTGCATATAACCTTTGGCCATAGTTGTTCACTCCTGCAGGAGTCTGTGGCCAAGCTTGTGCTGCAGTCTGGATACCATCTCTTCCGTATCATGGATGTTTTCATTTTAAACCCGGTTTGGACTTAAAGCAGTTCTTCAAATATACCACACTTTCAACCCAGGTGTATCTTCTGAAGGTCATTCTAAAAGAAGACTACAAGGAATCTTGTGCCCCATGCATTCAGCTCAGAGGGATTTAAATAAAGAGCAGCACAAATTCCATTGAGTGGTGCTCTTTATTTCTGGTGATTATGTGGACATCCATGGAATTTTCGTGGCCACAATATGGAAGTGGTTTGCTATTTCCTTCTTTCAGGGTGGTTTCTTCCACTTCCCAGCCTAGTCTACATCTGGGATTTCAATGGGGTACAATCCAAATACTAACCAGGTCCAATCCTGCTTAGTTTTTGTGGGATCAGCCAGACCAAACTGAACTTCATGTGCTCAATCTCAGAGGACTTTAGAAGAATCAGTGGACTTTAAAAATATCTTTTGGTTTTAAGACATATACCACTAATACATAAGTATGATTAGAGCTTAATTTGTACCAGGAATTAGTCCTAGAATATGTTGTGAATCAAGACACGTGCTGCAAGCTTATTCAGGTTTGCCTTGCTACTGTATTCATGTGTTTGTGTTTATGCCTCTTTGGCAACCCCAATCATGCTATTTTGCTGCCTATTCAGAACCAAACTATTCAGAACAAACATGTGGGAATAGATTTTATTCAGGCCCGTTTGTCATCCATCACATGAAGTCTTCACAATTGTGGTCCAGGCAGTGGCCTGGGGAGTGGAGTCAATGGAAAAAATTGATCTGGACTCTCATGCATTGAAGGGTTCTTTTATCAATGTTTTTATTATTGGGAATTGATGGTAACAACAATGGTTGATACCATGAAAAGTATGAAACATTTTCTCAAAGCATCACTTAGAATGCAATGTAAATGTAGTTTATCCAGACTAGTTGGGACTTCACTTGGACTTTGCAATAAATTTGCTCAGGACTGGAGCCTTAAAGACCTTCCCCAGAGAATTATTAGGAAGATTTACTGTAGGCTCTGCAGCACTTTTCACTGCACATGGTCATAGGGTATCTCTGCCTGTCGTATTATGGGTAGCAATCAGATCTTTCATGATACTGACTATGGCTGCCCACTTTTAAATTTGCTCACATTATGCTAAATAATAATTTGCCTAACCATGGTTTGTGGAACAAATAGTTTGCCTAACTATGGTTTGCTGTACAAACCCAGCCAAAGTGGCTGGGTTCACACATTGTTCTAAAGCACCTACTGTAACATGATTTCCAATGATAACATTTGGAATCACGCCACACAAAAGGCCAAAGGGAAACAAACTGCATTGTGCCTTAACAGGGTAATAGGGTCCCAGTCAGTTTATCACACAGAGAAAGTTTAATCTGCTGATACATACAGATCAAAATCTGTTGAAAAGTTGAAGGAGATGAGAGTTAAACCAATCATAAGTTTCTTCAAAGATACCTAAGCTAATACTGATTAACTGTGGATTAAAAAATAGTTCAAGATTTAGAGAAAGTCATGCACAAAGACATTATAACTGATTGCTTTATTGATACTGTATGAATGAAAAGTACAATAGGTGCAGAATCCGGGCAATTTGACTCTTGCATGTTGAGTGCACACAAGTGAATTATTTCAAGATACATCAACTCCCATCTCCCCCTTCCCCACGCCCTCCCCACAATATAAAACTTAAGCAGACAATAATACATACAATTAGACAAAAAAAAACCTAAAAAAACAAAACAAGTATAATTCTTCCCTTCATTTAGTGCAGAGGCAGCAAGGTCCATCACCAAAAGACTGAGCCTTTGCAAATGAAATGGATGAAGTAAAACAGTGGGACCAGTTTGGGGAACCGTGCTCTTTCCCTCAGGTGCTATGGCTTTGCACCAGTGGGTCGAAGAAAAAAGACCTGGTATGGGTTCCAGTAATGTTTCTGTGCTCATTTTTTAAAGTGGATTTCCCCCATCATGCAAAAAAAGAAAAAAACCAACATTTTTTTTTGTAAACTATAATTGCCCCTAGAATCAGTTATGTTGCAACAATAAAGGTGTTTTACGGGTAACTCCTAGCAGACTGAGCTGTGTTTCTTTCCCCTAGAATTTCATGTAGCATGCCAATGATAACCCCAACCTCATCAAATTTTGATCCCTACAAAAGAAAGCTAGAAGACATCCTCACCTTTCTGCCACTCAAACGTTGCATGCCTTGCTACAGATTTTGCAGTCTCTTCAGCCAGCTTGAACTACTTTCAACTCAGTATTTCCAAGGCACATAGGTGATTTGAATATTCCCTTTGGTGTAGTTGCATATCTTGTTGTGAGAACACATCATTCTGATACAATACTTTTGCATAAAACAGGCAGTCCAACTTATTAGTACAGTTAGTCCATTTAATGGGGCTTGTTCCAATGCAAATAAATGCATAGGGCTGAAGCCTATGAGTGAGTGCCCGTACACCTGGAATTTCAGCAAGCAGGCAAGATGCTATCCAACACTCAGCTTTTTCTTCTGTTCAAGTCTCCTTGCCCAGATTTAGTCACTAGGAATAAATCTGATATGCCTTTGGGAGGGGAGATATTGGCAAAGCATCCTTAAAAGCTCGGCATCTGACACTAAGGTACGTAAGTACACAAAGTGAGAAAAAAATTAACTATCTTGAACTGCAGTATTCTAGAGCAGCTAGAGGGGCACTGAAGTAGCTTCCAAGTTATGGAAGTGCCAAAGCTGTATGAACACAAAGTCTGTCTGCTGACTTTGGAGATTTTCCCCAATTGACAATCTCTTAGTGGTACATTTTGTTTTAGGAGCGTTCTGTTCACTAATATACTATAAACTCAAAGCCAGCACTAAAAGCCAGCACGCCACTGCTTTGCAATGTCAAGGACAGCTCTCTTAAGAATGATCAAAAACAGAGCCCAGATTATACAGAAATTCCCTTTTCTCTTTCATCACTATTACCTCTTGAAAAGAAAGCAATTCTCCCTGTTCCATCCTTCTGATATATTAAATATAGGGGTGGGGGTGGAGGTGGGGGGAAACAATGAAGAACATTTGATACACCTGTGTGAACATTTTATGCATAAAAGTGGGCTCATTTGGGTAAAAATCTTCATTATTTGCAAACAAGAAGTCTTTTGCCCCCTCCCCACTTACTTTTTAATTAAAGTAATTATTTTCTACTTCATACCTGATTAAGGGAGCTACTGTTTCTCTCCCCCCCGCCCCCCACCCCCAGGGCCATGGCAAACTAATATCCCAAAGGCCTCATGGCTCAAGATTGCAAGATAAAAATTTCAAAACTGATAAAACATGTAAAAAACCCCCAAACCCTACATTTTAAAAAAAGAAAAGAATACAATTCAAGTATAATCTTTAGGTTCTTTAAATGCACACATATATAGATATATATATATAAAGCAAAGCTGGTACAGAATGAGTTAGATGTCCCTGTTTTTCTAAGCGACTCTGTGTACACAATAGGATTATTGGGTTCTCCCATTCATGAATCTAAGATTAAAACAGTTAGTTTCAATACTTTTATAAATCCACCTGCTGCACATTGCTCAAATCAAGGAATGAGCTTCAAGCAACTGAATTCTTAATTTTCTCATCTCTGATGTATTAAGCTCGAGGTTCTCCTTCTGCACCTCAAGAATGAGGACACAGAATTGTTATGCCTCCCTTGCACCTCAAGAATCTTAGAGCCATAAAGGCCACCAACTGTTTCTACAAATGCAATTACCTCCTCATTCTCCTTTGTGTTCCCCCTTTCCCTCCCTATGACTGGAAGAACATAGTGTGGTTCTAAGTGGTTCTCTTTAATACAAAAGGGATGCACAAGAGATCTCTCCAAGAACTTACTCTTTGGAAAAGCAGAAAAAGCAACCAAAGAAGGAAGGTTTGTCAGTTGAACTACCCATCCTAAGGAGGCAACTCTGGGCAATGATTTTATCTTCTTGGAAATCCTGAAAGGTGTGAATATGATACTGGCTGACCAGATGAGAAGGTGGCTGAGGGAGACAGAACAGAAAATGGCCGAACTGCGCGCAAGAGGAGGGTGGCTCTTGTTCAGCAAAAGCTAAGGAGAGCATTTCATACAGGAAGTAGGTCCATGATGGATTACTCACCCAACACATGCAAAGGCCTTTGCAGAAGGCATGCTGTAGGAGGATCTGGATTTCAGAGACTGAATAAAGTATTTTTAAAAATATATATTTTCACCTAAAAATGAATATAGATGTATTTGTGATTCTGCCTGTGTGTGCTATTTTGTGTATACATGTGAGTGGCAATTAGCTCTTATGGTCATGACCAAGCTATATTTCAGAAGAGAAAGAAAAAAAAAAGAACACACTTGTCACACTTTCCTAAAACGAAAAGCTAAAAAATTTCAAGTTCAGTATATTTCGAGATCTTGTCCTTCCCACCCTGCCCTCTTGTAATTTCTGGTTTTGTTTTTCCCCTTCCAACTTACATTAGCACCATTAACAACATTTAAACATTACAATCCCTCTTCAGTTACTAGACACACACAAAATGGTCCCATTAAAAATAGTGCTTTTCTGCCAAAAAAAAAAAAAGTTATATATAATATATATTTCATATAATTCAACTAAATCTGTGGCAAATGTGCAATGCAGACGCCTCCGCCATTAAAGTGAACTTACGTTCACCCAAACTCTTTCACTTCATCGGTGATTTTTAAAAGGTGCAAGTACATTTTGAACTGTGTAATTAAAAAAGGTAGTGGGCCTCATTTCATCTCTAGCTTTTAAAATGTGCAAAAAAAAAAAAAAAAACCAACCCTCAAATATATCAATTGTGACTTATAAAACAATAAAATGGGGCAAAGGTTAAGCCAACCTTTAAAACCTCGGATTTTGTTTTCCCTTTCTTTTTACTGTCAGTTGAGACATAGGATTTGGCCTTCTTTTAATACCATGATCTTCTCTCGCTCTGTCTTCATTGGTTAGTATATGGACTGAAAGGCAGGTCTGTTATTACATAGTTCAAGTGCCTTAGCTGTCCCTGTTAAGTTCAAGCTGAAAATACTGGGTAGGAAAGTACAAAGCCAACCAACAGATTAAAAAAAAAATTAAAGACAATGCCACAAAAATGCTGCTGCTGCCACCGCCGATGTTATAATCCCACTCTTTTGGTGTTCCCGTGCCCCTTTTCCTGTTGTTCCTTGGTGTGAAACGACATTTGTCTCTCCCCTCCGCCTTGGTCTGGAAGAGAGAAAAGGCTGGGGCCGGACCTGGAAAACACCTCCCATGAGACTGGGAAAAAATAATAATAATAAAGAGTCACTTTTGCAAATTGTCCGTCACAGTTCACTTCTGGCTGCCTGACGTTTCTGAGGTGGTGTGCACAGGCAGCGGTGTCTGCGTTGGCAGGACGACCAACGGGCGATGGTTCTTGGATTCCTCAGACGCCTGCAGCCCTTCAGTTTGCCATCGATACCTGCGGGCACGGAGGACGTTGGGAACTCCCCGCTGAAGGCGCTGCGGGCTCTTCTTCTGCCAAATGTCGTATTTTGAGTACTTGGCGTGGGAGGGCTTTTGAAAGATATCCTGAGGGAAAGGGGGGAGAAAGGGCAAAGAAGGATCAATTCACTGATTGCAGTGGTGAACTTAGAGGGATACTGACTGTCGCTGGGCTGTGATGTCACATAGCTAAACAGACAGAACTGAAACAGCAGAGACTGCATTCATTTGGGGCAGTAATTAACACTTGTAATTGCTTTTCCTCATATCTCCCTCTTTATGCCTTTGTCCCCTGAAAACACTGGGAAAGGTTTATGCTACATGTATCCAAGAGCTTTAAATAAAACTGAATAGTTTATCCACATTCATTGTATGCCCATTTTTGAGTCAAACTATATTACAGTTGTTGAGAGTCAGGCAGCATACAAATTTAATATATTATTATTATTATTATTATTATTATTATTATTATTAATTATTATTATTTATTATTGGTAGTCCTCGCTTAGTGACCACAATTGGGACTGGCAACTCTGCTGCTAAGCACCACAGTTGCTAAATAGAAAATCACGTGACAGTGACGGGCTTACCATCTCACTTCCCCTTCAGTCATTAAGTGAATCATCACATCACCACGGCTTGTGATTTTACTTCTGCCTTGTCTATTTAACTCTGCTTGCCACTAATGGTGATCATGTGACTGCAGGATGCTGTGATGGTTGTAAATGCACACTGGTTGCAAAGCACCTGAATGGCAATCATGTGACCATGGGATGCTGCGATGGTCATAAATACGATTGGTCACAAACTTTTTTTTTTTACACTGTAGTAACTTTGACCGGTCGCTAAACAAGGCAGTAGGTAAGCAAGGACTACCTGTATTGAAAATCTTATTCATCGGCTTTCCTCAGCCTTTCAGGTATGTTGGATTTCAGGTCTCCTTATGCAGTCAGTCTATCTGAAGTGCACCAGCTTGAGTCAGGCTGGTATATACTAATAATGACCTTATTCTCCACGCAGGGGTTTTTGTGCAGCAAAAGCAGAATGGCGATTGCAAATGAGATCTATCTTTGCAGAACTGGGAGAACCCTATATTTTGTCATAAAAACAGAAGTAGCTAAAAGATAGCAGGGGCGTCTGCAGGAGGGGGTCAAAAAGTCAAGATGGCAGCTGTGACTGCATAACTGAAGCCTGTGTATATTCACCACATGTGCAATGCATGTCAGCAAAAGGGGGCAAGGTTTTGGTCATGGCCACCAACTTGACTTTTCGGATTCCCCTCTGTGGACACCCTAAAACAGAGCTTTCCAAAGTGTGTGTTGCGACACACTACTGTGTCACCTGCGGTGTCCTGGTGTGTCGTGCAAAAACCCGGAAGCGCTGATGGGGGGAACCGGAAGAAGCGGCACCCCCACCAATCAGCGCCACCGCCGCACAACAACAGCGCTGATTAGCGGGAGTACCGCTTATTCCGGTTCCCCCCATCAGCGCTTCCGGGTTTTTGCACGACACACCAGGACACCGCAGGCCGCGCCACCTCCGTTGGTGTGTGTCGCCAACATGAAACATTTGGAAAGCTCTGCCCTAAAAGGTGACAGCCTCACCAAAACAGCCTACTGAGTACTGAGCATGCTCAGTTCCCATGAAGACTATTGTGAGAGGAGCAGAAGAGGTCAGCCTATGGAGAAGAGAGATGGAACCAGGCATCCTGGAGGACAGCATGGCTGATTAGCTAGCACTTTAAACTGGAACACATAATGCTAAGAAATGTTGCTGTAGGTCACATCTACAAGGCTGTTTAACAATTTCTCCTGTACCTGCCTGATGTTATCCTAGCAATGCAATTCAGCTGCTGTGTTTATTTGCAACTTATTCACACTGTGTTGCGTGATGCTCCCTTTTAAATAAGTATGCATAGGAGTGCTATTAACAACATGCACAATTTACTTCAAGAATGATACTCAATATCCTGGGATGTTCTGCCAAGCAAATAGGTATACGAACGGGCTTCACAACAACTTCCATTTTTTGACAAGCAATGGACATATTGTACTTTACAACTCATTGTCGTTCCTCCCCAGCCACCCCCATCTCTAGACTCTCTTCAAGAAATAGCTGCTTAGGTAGAAGATGTTATCTGTATATGAGCTACAGATAACATTATTTTGCTGTACCTGCAGAAGCAGCAAATGCTGAAGATAAGGGTTCTGTGGTCCCATGGGATTTTTTTTTTTTTTACTTTCAAAAATGTATCTGATTACTCAGATAGGATCTTCACCTACCTTGTTTAGTGCTGGTAAGACCACAAGAGATGAAGAGAGGTCCCGCTCCGATTTGACAGATTTTGCGCAGTATGTTTCCAAGAGATTCAGGTCACAACTCCGGAAGCAGCACTCCTCCACTATGCCACGATTGAGTCTTCCTCTGTTTCTACCCACAGGCCTACCTGTTATCACAAAAGGGTCAATTGAAAGTTAAAAACAAATGGTGCCACATTTTTTAATTATTTAAGATAGAAGGTGGAAAAATAGATCAATATGTTGTTGTTTTTTAATTGGCAGCACCCACATTGTTCATTTAGGGCTTTGCAAATTCCACATTTGATGGTAAGGTCGCAAGAGCACAGAAAGCTGCAGAAAAAGCTTATACAGTTTGCAACTCACCAAACCAAATGGTCCAAATGTCCTTAAATTTTTTACCTTGCCAGGGACTGCAACTGCATTCCTCAACCTGCAGCTCTCAGGTGCCTTGCACTATTATTTTCAACTATCTGAGTCAGCTAATGATTTAAGTTATTTCCAACCCATTAAAAAGATGCCAGTTTGGGGAAGAATAGAACTGAGTTGGGGTTGGTATAGAATAAATTCTATTTGACTTGTTAGTACAAGCCTATTTTAGATAAAACCTCAAATAATTCCATTTTAATGGCAACTACACCTGTTTCATGCTAATGTATCTCCCATCATTAAGCTCTACCTTAAATACTTAGCTTATGGATGATAATATACCTAGCTAAGAGTTGAACTTGGTTGTTTTCTTGCAAACATTTCATTACCATGCTAGGTAAGATCATCAGTGCGAGACAGAGTGGGAATTGCTGGCTGTTTATATAAAGTGGCTCCCCCTTCTATGGTTCTTGATTAGGGTATTGTTTCTTCCCTGATTGTTTATCTGGGTGTTGGCTGCTGGAGGGGACGTGTTCCAGGCTGTTGTTCCTTCAAACAACCTACAACACAGTCCCTCCAGCTATGAAGAACCAAAGTTACTGTACTTTATTGCCCCATGATTTTTTTTCTGACCCCATTGTCTTGGTCTGGTCAATCTTTAGGCGGCTGTATGTTGCACAGGCAGAACAAAAAATTCCATGAAAGTTCCTTCAAATATGCCAGTCCAGAAAGATCTTAACTCAGAACTGTAGTTTGAGGGCAGGGTTTTAAGAAGTTTAAAGCTTCACTAAGCTTCACTGAACTCAGTAAGTTAAAAGCAAGTTTATTTAAAAGTGAGTAAATAAGGCTTGGGATACATAATCCAGGAGAAAAATATATGAAATGCCAATCTGCTTCCTCTAAGTGAGAGCTCCACCTTTTCACCATGAAAATAAACCCCTATTTTCTCTTGCCAAGTTACTCCCCAAGTATACGACACACTATTTTGTTAGCAACTGGACAGCTTTCACTGTCCAATTCAATACAGCTGGCAATCTGATGTGTGATCTTTTTCTAAAATAAAATAAAAAGGATGTTCTAAATTATATGCTACCCCTTGAAAGAAAATGCAATTCTATTTAAAAACAGGAACAAATGCTAAACTGAGAGCTGTGTTCGTTCCAGAATGCTGATAGATGCCCTGGCAGGCAAACTGTAGGATTCTGTTGCTAACAAAAGATAAACTGACAAGGAAATCCCATGATAGACCACCGTTATTTAATATTATTATTATTGGTATAACATATATCACTTCAGGTATATGAAGTACTAGTTAGCAATCTTCACTCCAGTCCATTAAGATGAACCACTGTAATTATCCCCCCATGGAGATAGTAATTGAGACAAAGACGAGAGTGACCACGATCACATCTGAACCAGGGTCTTCTGGTTCACTCCTTATATGCACTATACTACTGATAAAATACATTGCTGCCTTTGGGATTTGCACAAGCACTGCTTTTTGCTAGTTCCTGTTGCATGACGATCACTCTTTTCCTTCTGAAGAGATGTCATAAGAGACCCCTAACTAGATATTGCTGAGAGTCAGATTTGATAAGTCTCATGTTTATTTATCAGACACAGTGCCCTGGTGGCCTGTCATGCCATCCCCTGAGCATTATCTCAGGTGAAGGGCCAAGGATCACACTCATCAACAAAGACAGCCTTTACATCTTACACCCACAGCAAAAGGCAAGACATGTGGCTGCTCTGACTTGACACTGACAGAGTTCCTCTTCTCAATTTAGCTCTTCTTTTTTCGGGGTTATTTTCCTAAGCAGAAATTGCAAGGAGGCTAAATATTGGTGGCCAAGTCTGGGGTCAAAGTGCAGATGCACCTGAGCATCCTGAAGAGAAAGTGGTATGCATGAGAGATAAGAGAGAATATGTATGTGCTGCGTACAAGGCCTTCTGAATTACACAAAAATATTCCACAGCTTGTGCCTCCTTCATACACACTCTCCTGAGTACCACTTCCATCGGATCAATCAAGCACCAAATCAAGCGTAAGAACACTTTGGGTGTAAACAATCCTCTTTTCTCCTGACAAAGGAATGTGGGCACCAACAAGAGGGCCTTTGTCCAATGGCTGGGCAGCAGCATCCATTGTCCCAAACCCCTCCCCCCAAATAGCTTCTATTCCACCATTACCCACCCCCTTATTTTTCCTAGTATTATTCCGAGGGATGCAGAGAAAAGAGAGAGAAAGGAGAGAATGTGCTTTGTCAGCGTAAGTGGCTGGAAAGAGCTAAGTTCTTATCAGCTGTTAGAAAGGAAGAAACAGGAACCCTTGTTTACAGAAGTCAGATGCCTGGACTCTCGCTCAGCTCTCCCCCACCCTCATCTCTTCCTGGTTCACACAGAGATTCAAGCTTCATTTACCTATGTCAGACTGGCTTCTTGCTGTGATTCAAAATCCCCCAAGAGCTGGAATGAGATCTTCCAAATGTTGGCCACTATGTCACAAGCCTACCTTAAACATCCCATCTCGTGTCCTTCACTGATAATGGTATAAGAACACCAATCATTCCTATTAGATCTCTCTTAACCAGTGGTTCTTTTTTTTTGTCAGGAATGCTTAGAACACACATTTATTGGGCATGTTGCTGATTAACTACTTCCTAAGCAGGAGTATTTTTATTTTATTATTATTTATTATTTATTATTTGGATTTATCCTCGCCCATCTCTACCGTGGCAGACTCTTTTAGCTCAACATCCCCTCTTCAGAACTGCTGCCAGGCTTCCCCACCCCCACTGAAGAAGAAAATAAAGCATCTGAGAGCTAAGCTCTCCAAGGCTTACGGTCTGACTTCAATAGGGTGATGATGAATTGCCCCAGCTGGGGTCCTGACCTTTGGTGGTTTTGGACAGAGCTGTAGATTAAAGAGACTAAGAAGCAACTTCCCTTTAAAAGTGTTTTCAGAAGAGGATTCAGACCACCTACACCATGGGAAGCAGGAGGAGGACATCTCTAGTTGCCAGACACAACATGACAGGACAACGAACTGGACAGTTTGCAGAACAATCTTCTCCAGTTTGATCCCGTCCAGATGTTTTGGGATTACATTTCCCAGGACTCCCAGTCAATGTGGGCCATGTTGGCTGAGAATTCTGGGAGATGTAGTCCCAACATGCCTGGAAGGAGTACCTGGTTGGAGAAGGGTGACATAGTAGATAGAGATGTAAAATGACTCTATCATAAATTCCATTGGGCAAAAGTTTAGTATTCTGCTCCCCCAAATAAGCATATATTTCCTTGATGAAAAATCAACACACAGAGGCATCTAAATAAAATATAGTATCTAAAGGTAAAAAAGTAAAGTAAAGGTTCCCCCCGCACATTTGTGCAGTCGTGTCCGACTCTAGGGGCCGGTGCTCATCTCCGTTTCTTAGCCGAAGAGCCAGCGTTGTCCGAAGACGCTTCCACGGTCATGTGGCCGCATGACACGCGCGGAACGCTGTTACCTACCCACTGAAGTGGTACCTATTCATCTACTTGCATTTGCATGCTTTCGAATTGCTAGGTTGGCAAGAGCTGGGGCGAGTGCGGGAGCTCACTCCGTCACATGGGGCTAGGGATCTGAACCTCCGAACTTGCAATCTTCCAATCGACAAGCCTGGCATCTTACCCGCTGAGCCACCACGCCCCTTATCTAAAGGTACATTATGTTTATTATTTTGCTTTGCTGTTATGTTAGATATTACTACCTTTTTAGAACAGCATATATCTGGGGAATTTGCATTAAAAAGCCTGCATCAGAGATATGTACATGGCAAAGTACTAGAGTCATGTTTCGTGAGATGGGTGGCCATATAAATACAATGAATGAATGAATAAAAGTACAAAAAGCAGGATGACTGGCATTTTAAAAAGTATTTCAGCAATTTATGCTAACAATTAAAATACAATGTCACCATATATTGCAACCATGCATGAAACTGTCTATGAATTTTTTTAAAAATTAAATCCATACAAAAATCCACCAGAATATTGCACTAGTAATATGGAAAATAAAATTGAAAGGATTTTTAGGGATTTAGACAACCCAAGTAATGGATCCTTCAGAGCACGTCTGAATGAAGTTAATGGTGTTGGTTTCCCAGTAAGTAGATAAAGGATTGCAGCCCTAAAGTGTCTACTTAATTCTGAGTGTAAGAAATTCAAATTCTATACGAGGAATATAGGACTACTTGTGTTTTGTGATTGCATGATCATGCAGATATAGAATAGAAGATTTTGAATCAAGCAATCTCATACTATTCAGATACAGAAGAAGCCTTAGACCACAGTTGTACTCCCCACTCATGTTATGGAACTTTATGATTTCTTATCACTGGCCATTCTAGCTGAGATTAATAGGAACTGGAGTTTAATCACATCTGGCAGACTACATGTTATGTTTAGTTCAGCCTCAGCCACCCACCAGCAATACAAAAAAGCTAGCATGGTGTATATAACTAAGGTGAGGCCTCCTGAGACGATGCTTCATATATAACTTTCCAAAACACCATGTATTAGTATAGATGGATATATTGGCACTTTTCCAAGGTGAGTGCAGTTCACTTTTCTTTCTATACTTACTGAAATAAAAGCCTCTGTCCCCACAGACAAACTGCAGTGTGTCCACCAGCTCTCCGCCACAAAGGGTTTCAGTAGGATTATATGCAGAGACAGAATCAACCGTATATGCCAGGAAGGTGAGTATAAGCAGCAATATCCTCCTGGAGGTGCACATCTTCTGCACCTGAAAGAGAAAAATCCATCATGTTAAGAACTGTTCCTGCAAGTGACTTCTAAATTAGCAGGTGATAATGAACTGGTACCTCCGCAGCCACTGTCGACCATCCTAATGAAAAATGAGACACGAAAGGGCACGCTAGCCTCAGCAAGCCAGACATGGATCAAGTGCAGAGGACCCAGTGCAGAGGACAACAGGGTTAAAAATGAATCTTAAAATACAAATCTATCAGCATAAAGAAATACTTGTCCAACGTGTGTTCTGAATATCATAACTCACGCTAAAGAACCAGACAAAACACAGGTTCTCACTGCAGCTGCTTCAATTAATAGAAATCAAGATACTAAGCAGGTTTCATTATTTTTCTGTCTTAGAGGCCCAAATCCAGATGTAGGTCAGCAAAGATGGAAACGGCTGCCTGTATTTCTGTGGAAGGTTATGTGATGAAGGAAGCACTATTATAAACCTCTGGTTCCTCCCTGAGCCCAAACAAAGTCATCAGCAGAGGGTGTGTGTGTGTGTGTGTGTGTGTGTGTGTGTGTGTGTGTGTAAAGAAGTTTATGGCGAAAAATATTATCAGCAATTCGGTTGTGATGGATTTTTAGTTTGGTTTCAAAACCCAATTACAATCATTCAAAGCAGCATATTCTGTTGAAACTTATAAATTACACTTCCAAATATAATTTTAGAAAAGGTCTTCTGCTTGTGAAAGAATAAGGAAAGCTTCCTCTGCATTTTATAAGAATTTTACATCACTACACAAAATGAGAATTGGGGAATCTATTAATTGGTGAGATGTTGTGGCCCTATATCTAGACAGTTGTTCTGGACAGCTTTAAATCGGACTTAGCATTACTGTTGTAAAAGAAAACATACCAGCTCTCTGGAAGGACTAACTACTACATGGTCATCAGAACAGCATAAAGCAGATGGGATGACCTTTCGTTGAGTTGGAAGAAATCCCACCAGTGATCTAGTTCAATCTATTCCTGGCTTGGTCCCAAGCTTTCTAATGTGACCCTAGGCAGAGTTTAAGGCCAGCTTTCTATCCATTAATCCGTTCTACCTATCCTGGATTACTAGCTTTCCAGTAACTTATAGTATGTTCAGTCTCTAGTGGGAGAAACAACCTGACTTTCTAAAGCAGTTAGGAGTCCCACAATAATCAGAAATGGGAGGAGTGCTTGCTATACTAGGCAGAGAAAGTGCAGCAATGGTCCAAATATATATTTGGTTTCTTACTTAAAACAAATCATCCAATCTGGATTTGAACCAAGCACTATTTCAGAACATTCAACTTGAATGTTTTTCCTGTATATCCAGCCTTATATTCTGAAATGAAACAAAAGGGGGAGGGGTAGAGCCAATTCTATTTACCCATCAACTCAAGTGATCACCTTCCTGCTTGTTTCACCAGTTAACAGTTCAATTAGATTAGTTCACAATTAAAAATCATTTTAATTCCTTGCATTATTAGAGAGCTTTGGCCATGTGAACAATTGAGTAGCAAACCAGTCTGTACACTGTTATAAGAAAAACACAGAAAACCTGTTTAAAGCTGATTAAATCTAAACTAGAAGGTTCAGTTGTAAAACTATCTAAATTATAATTTGTATAATTCTGGCAAGTGAGTATTTTGCAGAGTTCCCAGGTTTTTTAAGAGGGCAGCAAGCCACAGAGAGATAGTATAGATATGTTCAGTTCTTGGTGATGCTTTCCCATATTACAATACAACTGAACGACTAATTTCCCCCTTCTAGGAAAAACTGCTTAAAAAAAACTAAAGATAATATTCATAAGCATAGATTGAATTTACAGTATTTGGTATTTCAAAATTTCCATTGGCTTAGAGCCAAATACATTGCAGGAAAGTCACAATCTGCCTGTGCTGTTTTTCTAAGATGCTTATTTCAACTGCTAACATGGAGGATGGTTTGGGCTATAACCATGGTGAAAGAAAGAAAAAAGAAAAAAGAGAAAGAAAAGCAAGCTTCTTTCTCTCCCTTTGCAACATTTCTCGGGTTAAGCCACCTCTTCCAAATTTGCCCCATAGAACAAAATCAAAGGGTGCCATAAATGCATCCATCTCCATGAATAGGTCTCAGCTTTTGGAGCGCCACCTGCTTTTTCAAGGCTAATGGTGGCATGTTGGCAGCCCAATCCTGTACGCTCAGGTAAAGGCTGAGACTCACTCAAGTGAAATGTTAATAGATACACAATTTCCAAGTACTGCCTCATGGCTTCTGATTTATCCAACAAACAGGCTCCATGTCTACTAGATATGCCCGAAGATTCCAGTAAGCTAGTAGTAGTCAGTAATACTCCTTAGCAACATCAAATGTTGAAAAAATGTAACAAATGTAACAAAAATGACTGCTGAGCTACCTATGCATTTGCATTTGATCACATAAGTAGTATTCTATTCTATTCAAGTTTATTGTTGTAGCCACAGGTCATAACGTAAGAATGCAAAAAATACAATAAAATATAACATCATTAAATAAAATGATGAAATTAAAAAATAAGTAGTATAAATATTTAGACTGCTAAACATGCAGCATGTGCTAGTGAAGTTTACGGTCAACCAAGAAGCCCAGCCCCTATTAACTTTTGCCTCCTGGGCAAGCCTCAGAAAGTTAGTTTAACCACTTTGTCATCGACCTTGTCACCACCGATTTCTCATAAAAGATTGCTTAATTTTTTTGTTTGACAAAAACTAAGTGTGTGTGTTTATGTGTGTACACACACACACTTGCTTTTTCCAGGAGGACTCAAATCTGGGAAACCTATCTGTGTCCAAGGTTGATAATTACTGGCCACCTTTCCCTTCAAGATCTATTTCTCCATCTCTCCAGAAATATTTTTCTCACCAGCCTATAGGGTCATGCAAACAGGAGGTGATGTGGCATATGAAACAACTTTTCTTCTGCCAATAATGTGCAGATAGAGTGCCCCATTATAGCAGAATGTTGGCACTGCTCTTCAAAGATAATCACACAGACCTTTCCCTGTCTTGTGAAACGGAAGTGATCAACAAGGAAAGAGGTGGCTCCAAATTAAAGCTCTTCACTAACACTACCACAGTCCTCACAACCAATTATTCTATTTTTCTTGAGCTCCTCCTTCTCTCTGAAGATGCAACCTATGGTATTTTTACAAAGGCAGTTAGACAGTATAGCCACAGCTAATTCCAATCCACTGTTAAGCTGTAATTTCCAAACTTTGGATCAGGAGTTAAGACAGTTTTAGAAGTGGACACTATTGTCAGCAATGGGGATTAGATATTTTCCAATTCTGTGCTAGGAAAACCATCCATTTGCTTTCCCACCCACCCCCATCTTTTTTCTTTTTAAAGATGTTAACCCATAGTTAACACACACAATTTTTTTCCTGTTATTTGATATAATATTTATTAAAAATGAACATATTCATAGCAGTCTTGATATATGGCTGTTCCTTACAAACATTGTGTAATACAAAGCTGCCTCCCCTTAAATGAAAGAAAAAGGTAAAAAATATTATTATTTTACTTGTGGATTTAAATATAAATAACAGTTCTGAAGCATACTTGGCATCCAACATCCAATGGATGCCTCTGCGACCCAATGCACACTTTATTTTTTATTCTGTGAGCTCTCCTCCCACTTAAAAAAGCTACTCTTTGGTGATGTTCACCTTGGGTCTGCCTCCTCCCAATTACCATCAGAGGTCAATGTAATAGGAAACAAGGCCAAAAAAGGAGAGCTTTTTAATTGCCCATTGCTGAATTCCTGCTATTTTCCTGCCCCGATGAATCTTCTGCAAACAACCAACCAATCTGGCATCTTTACTCCACTGAAGTTAAGACAATGGAGCAGTAAAGATAACAGAGGCTTAGTAGGTTTATCAGTCAGTGCTGCTATGTGGCCTACTTGTAGTCAGCTCATAGAATACCATAAGAGCAAAAAACAGTTTTTCTTAATGTGGTATCCTTCAAATATTTTGCTGGGGAAGTTGTTCCATGGTCCCATCAGGATACTGACTGAGGAAGTAAAATCCAAGTCCATATTTTGCATCCAGCCTATGCTCTACGGGCACTTTGGAGGAACTAAGGAGTTACTGAAAGATGGAAGGAATTAAACCCAGACAGGTTATTTCATGTTTATAGGGCTGCTTTTTAGGAAATGGAAGAACCCTAACCCTAACCCCAGGGCTTCAGAAAAATAAATGCATAACCTTTGGGAATATCTGTCTCTCTAGGCAAGTCAATGGTTTGCAATATCAAGTAATGATCTACACATTGTGCCTTCATATTAAATATGCATGCATTTAAGCCATTTTATTAATAGAAAAGGAGCATAGGGGGAGGGTCTATTTGCCCCATGAGAATATAGATATGTAACATACATTTTAAAATGTTGGGGTTCAGGCAATTACATTTTAACACAACCAAAAGTTGATATACATAGACATGCACATCTTCAGTCACCTCCAGAAAATCCTGCACTGACAATCCCCCCAATAATATTCAATTCTTGCACATTTGAAAAGCAAGCACACACAAGTTGTTCTAGGCCATGACTAGGCTGACCATATTTCCTTCAGGCAAAAACGGGCGTGCAGGGGGGGCGTGGGGGGGCGGTGTGTGTGCGTGCACACATGCGGGGGTGGGGAGCATGCGGGGGGCGTGGGCGTGCACACACACGTGCGGGCGGCACGTGCACACCCGTGCGGGGGGCAGAGGGTGTGTGCGTGTGCAGCAACTTTCAAAAACAGGACAAATTGGCTTTTTTTCTTAAAAAGACGGGACGGTCAAGAATTGTTTGAAAAACGGGACATATGGTCAGCCTAGCCATGACTCATAAAAGTGTGCAAATTGTGACAATTCCCATAAACAGAAAGGTTAAAAGCAGAGGATGAATGCTTTCTCCATATATGTTTATCCAGCTAATTTCTGAAGGGTATCTCCTGAAGAGAGTTTCCAAACCCTACTGGGAGAAAAAATGGTAGGGAAGAACAAGTTTTATGTGACAGAGGATAGGTGAAATATTCTGTGTCACTGTCCTACCACCTTCTACCCTGAACTTTATACTGTCCGTCCACTCAGCTTTTCATGGAACTATTGGCCAAGAATTCACAACACATTATCTTCTGCCAGCTCCCACAGATATATGCACATGGAACAGGCAGCAACCTGTTTTAGTTTGGTGTGCTCCTGTTCCAACTTCTCAGCTTCATTATTTCATTCCCCTCCCCCACAGTCTTCTTATCTTCTCACCTCCTCACAACCCCAGAACTTCAACCATCAGCCGGTATTTTCTGTCCACTATGTTCTGAGAGCCAGTTCGGTGAGGTGGTTAAAGGCACCAGGCTAAAATCCAGAAGACTGAGTTCTAGTCCCACCTTAGGCACAAAGCCAACTGGGTGACTTTGGCCAGTCACTCTCTCAGCCCTAGGAAGGAGGCAATGGGAAACCACTTCTGAAAATGTTGCCAAGAAAACTGCAGGGACTTGTCCAGGCAGTCGTACATGACTATGATGGCAAAAAATACAAGACCACATATTCAGAGATTCCAGCATGTTGAAACTTTATGTGATTAAATTTCGCGGTATAAGCATGCTCTCAAAAAGCAGACGACCAATCAGGAGAAGCTGATTTATGATAGCTGCTGTAGTGTCTATTGTGAAACATGCCTGAGCCTGAATCATCTAAAAAAGGGAAAACCTGTTTTTTTTCTCATGCAAATATATGTAGCTGTAAGCCAATCAAACCAAGCAATTTCTAATCCATATGCTAATGAGCTCACATTTCTTCAATAAAGGAGCAGCTCTGCTAAAAGTCTGGTAGATTTATTTGCAAGAATGCTTTCAGCTGACCTCTATACAGGGATGGAACTAGGGTCTGTGTCACCCGGGGCAAACATGGATTCCGCAGCCCCCCATGGGTTGTTTTGTCATTTTGGTGTGCCACTGGGCATCATTTTGGCGCGCACCCCAGCGCGGCACCCGGAGCACATGCCCCGCTTGCCCCCCCCGCCCCTAGTTGCAGCCCTGCCTCTATAAGTGCTCTATAGGCCTACAACAAATAGATGAAAGGTCCTGCCCCAAAATTGTAGGATAGTGTTCACCTAGCAGGTGCCATGCTAGCAATGAATTCTGGTATGTGTAGCCCAAGACATCAGGGGCTCCACGTTGAGGAAGACTGAGGCAGGAGCTGATCTATATGGTTTATCTTTCAGGTGTGGTGCTGCAGCCATGAATTTAGGTGGGCTTCCTCAAGACTAATTCAAAACCGCCCAGAGTCCCCTTGTGGGGGGAGATGGGCGGTGATATAAGTTGGAAAAATAAATAAATAGATAAATAAATAAATTAATAAAATCCCAGCCGTAAAGCTTTCTTCCAATAAATGTGTTCGTAATTGGAGTGCATAATTGAAGTGGCAAGTAAGTAAAAGCAGTCACTTCTTTGCCTCGCTCTTACCTTGCAGACACAGAAGCAAGCCATGTAGAAAGACTGCAAAAACAGCCATCTATGCTGTTTAATGCCACTGCTTTGCTTCCACGGTCATTTTCTACGTTTTCCAGACAGCCAAGAAACTTAAATGAGACGAAGGTCTCCCTCTTGCCCCTTGTGCAGGTAACAAATACATTCTACATTCACCCAATTCCCTTCACCACTCAAAAGGACGCTGGCATCAGCCAAGCCTCTCGTGGGGAAGAGAAAGGACAGAAGGGAGGAATGAAGGGAGAGTTGGTCCTGTTTACTCATCCCATCATAGTATAAGGAACTGCTTGAACTTTGGTGATCCACTTCCATGAGTTTTTTTTAAAAAAAGACTATATTCAGTGTTAAAAAAGTAATGAAACAAACTCGCCTCACTTTCGAAAAGCATCTGGCAGAAGACAAGAAAAGGAAATGTAAATGTCTTCAGCCAGCTGACTGATCAGTTTTAATGTCCCAAGTTCACAGCTTGTTCTCTACTGCCCTTCTGCATTTGTTTCCAAGCCCTGAAGTAAATCAAAGCTATGCACAACAATATGACATCACTCAGTTACGAAGAAAACTAAGCTGACTGAAGCGTTTGGACACAGGCTTCATCCAAAACCATATTTGTGTTTGTTGCATGTCCTGCTAATATGGAGCTTATTTTATTCCTCCAGCTCCTTTTATCAAAACAGTCCCTTGGCTGTCTCTGCCAGTTTTAAAGCATCTTGTTTCAGGACCTCCCCCTTCCCTATATACAGCTAATGAAGTAGGCACTTGCTTTGAAATGACCTTGCCAGGATAAACTAGTCTAAGCTGCCATTATGAATTTTAACAGGAGCGTAGCAAGCAGCAGGCAATGCCCTTGCTGTAGCGTACCCCCTCCCAAATGGGCTCAAACAAACAAACAAACAAACAAACAAACCATCCAGAACCCGGGTGCATTTAGCTGCATAATACAACAGTACCAAAGGTTTCCCTCCAGGAGCGAAAGGCAGCTCTTCTGCTGAATGACCCTGCCTACAGACGGCACCGGTAAAACAGTTTTCCTTGAGAACTTGAAAAGCAAATTAGCGGGAAAGCGCCACTCAGTTGCCAGAAGTAAGGCTTCAGCTGCAGAGCTTTCCAGAAAGGCTCCAACAACAGGAAGGGGAGTCCCTTTTCACTGCCTCCCCTTTGCATGGCAACCCTCTCGGCCGTTTCTTTGCTACAACTTTTTGTGCCAGAGTTGGGGGAAAAGAAAAACACCCACAAGCAAGCAACTTTCCCTGTTCTCCACAGAAACCAGCAGTTTGCAGAGCACAGTACGTGTTACAAACAGTAATGTGCTGTAGGGCAGAAGCGTCAGCTAGGAGGCTTGAAGCATCATTCCCATGTCCCAAGCAACTTTTCAACCTACCCATGCAAACCTCTAGCCCCAAACAGTCTTTTCTTTTCCTTTTTTAAAACACTGCACATTTTAAGCCTTAGAAACCCCATTCATGTATGGCTGGCTGGTTCAGACACATATGCTAAAACTACCGCTTCCTCCTCCTGTGTCCCGTATCCCTGTGGCTCTGCAGAGTGCTAAAACTTCTCTAAGTTTCTCAAAACAATTCCTCTAGAGAAAAGCAACGGGAAGAGAAAACAGGAGTAATCGGAACAAGGCCATACAAAGTGGAAGACCCTCTGCCAGCCCTTACTTCTCACTCAGTTCTTGGCTTATTTTTCTGTTTTTATCCCTGTTGTCACTCCGCATTGATCTAACATGCGATCGCGTTCTTTCTTTCTTAAAAAGTGAGCTTAATGGCAACCAGAGCTTTAGAACGATGTGTTCTTTACAACAATGCAGAAATCTTCAGAAGCTTTCCCCTCTAAGCAGCTTAAGGAAAGCAGAGAAAAGTAATGCAGAATATAATAACGTAACGTTCAGTCCAAGATAACATGACCTTGCGTGTCCTTAAACGGGCATGTAAGCCAAGCAAGTACCCAAATCGTGCACGGGACACCCACCGACTTCACCCACAGTTCTTTCGCAGTTCAACCCCTAGCGGCAACAACAAAGCACACCTTGGATTTCCTGCACCAGACTTCACACCGCGGCACACGCCACAAGGGCTACCGGCCATGTAGGGTATACTTTTGGCAGTCGAGAATACCTAGAATTTCATTTATTAGCTTTGCTTTAAAGGCATCTCAAGACCGAACGAAAAAGGCCCCCGGAGAAGAACTCGCCTACAACTTCGGCCCACCGCTTCCTCTTCTAACATTCACGGACGGTGGAGCTGAAACACGTCTCCAACATCCCCTTACGGATCAAACCGTCTACCATGCATCTCACACATCGGGGCTTTTAAGAACGGTATGCCGCTCGTTTTCCCCTGCAATCACCCCCATTTCCTCGTTCTGGGTAGGAACAATCATACAATCTCTAGTGCTATAACGGAGGCAGGATACACAAGCCGGGAGCGTCCCCATCTCCCCGCCTGCTCTCCTAACCTGTGCTGTAAAAGCAGAAAAGTGCAACAATCCTCGCAAAAGTCAAAAACAGGGTATTCTGACCAAACCCTCGGGGTCCCTCTAGCGTCAGCTTGTCTGCATTGCAGAACGAGGAACTCAAGAAAAGTTTTTTCCCCCTCGCCCTCTCAGCTCCGCAAAGGAGAAAGAAAATAACCACTGTAAAAATTGAAAATAAAAGCGAGGAGCGGGTTGGAGAAGCCGGCGCTCCGTTTGCCGATCACTTCTGCAGCGATCCTTTTCAGCGAATGATTTCTCAGTCATTCGCGCAGACCTTACGGGGGAGCTGGGGGGGGGGGGGAGGACGGACTCACAAAAGGTGTGCAGAAAAACAAGCCCGTTTTCTTTTTTTCGGACGCAGAGTGCTGAAAGTAGGGCTCCCCTTTCAAAACCAAAAAAAAAAAAAGGGGGGGCGAAGAAAGGAGAAGAAAAGAAAAAGTCTCTTAGGAGCCAAGTGGAGGAACTTTGTCGCTGATTTTAAGCAGAGCTCAAATTCCCAAAAGAAGAGACAGACTTTTCTCTTTCTCTCTCCGCCCGAAACAGAATTAAAAGCTTTGTTGCGTTTTACAATCGGCGTCCTTCCGTGAACTCACGCACGCAAAGCGAAAAGAGAGCAAGTTCCGCAGCGCGACCTAAGCGCCCGGACCCCTCGCTCTGATGCCGCCGCCGCCGCCGCCGCCGCCGCCGCTTGAACGTACCACCCAGCTCCCTCACTTCGCCTCCTCTCCGAAAGCTTGAGACCGGGGGAGAGAAATCCAAGCGGGCTTGTTTTTCTCCCTTACCTTTGAACTGCCAAGGCTGTTTTCAACTTCTTGCGTAGAGATTTGGAGCAAGGCTGGGTTGCTGCAGCGTTCATCCTCTGCTTTTGACATGGTGACTCTGCTGGGCTGATTTTCTGGTTCTGTTTGGTGTAGCGACTCCCGTTTATCTTTGCCTCTGCGTGTCGTGTCGTGTCGTGTCTGTGTGTGCGTGCCTACGTGCGTGCGTGCGTGGATAGATAGATAGACAGATAGTTAGTTTGCTTCGCTGTCTCTTGCTTGGATCTCGTTTCCAGAGGCAGGGCTGGTGGGGCTCAGCTCTCCTAGTAGCAGCTATACTTTCAATGAACTGCTCCACTAAGAAGACAGACCGATGCGTTCACTGCCCCTTCTTTTATACGCCCATCCAATGGGCATGCTCAAACTTACAGCCTTCAAGGTAAGTCAGCCAATAAAATTGCAGAGGTTATCTAACTCTCTCTGTCTCCCCCCCCCCTTAACCTCCTCCCTTTTTACCCTCTCCTGAGATTTCCCATTTGGAGCAAAAAAAAAAAAATCAATAGCATGCTTTTGGGCTATTGCTTCATCTCAAAATTGCCTTCCCTCACATATGCATGAAAAAAGGAGGGGAAAATGAGGAAGGTGGATCCCCCCCCCTCCAGTTAATATTGCTTTTCAAGTGTAAGCAAAAGAGTATACATTTATATACATTTTTCATTAAAATAAATCCCACCACTTTATTTATTGGGATTAGAAAATGCCAGAACCTTCAGACAACCAAATATTTAGCAAGTATTTGCCTTTGATCTCAGTGATTGAATTAATCCTGTGTTTAATGTCATCAAAACTCAGGTCAAGGAGATAGGGAGAGGTGTCTTAGTTTCTCCAGTGAGGCCTTTCCTTCCCTATCAAGGAAGACAGGAGGCAGATAGAAAGGGGGTTTAACTAGGCCACAATTTCACTGAGTATCTGCAAATTGGGTTAACCTTAAACTAGATATGTAAATGCCACTAAATGAAAGCTGCCCCATCCTCCTGCTCTGCAAGAGGCTAATGGGTCCAAAGACCACTGAAAATCCCACCCTTCTACAGATGTGAGGGCAAAAAACGGTGTTGAGGGGAGCTCCTTTAATAAAGCACCCCTGAATGGCTAATTGAGAACAGGGTGATCTGGGACAAGTCCCTGCTTTCCAAAACTACTCAAAGCACACAGTTAAGGAAAAGTTACAGGGTATCTACTCTTCATCAAACTCCACCCTATCTGAGCAGTCTTAACAAGGCATCATCTAGGCATGGAGAACCTGTGAGCCTCCGGGTGCTGCTGAACTACATCTCCCATTAGCCAGCCTATATGGCCAATGGTGAGTGATGTGGGGAGTTGTATGTAGAAAGGTCACAAATTCTCCACCCCTGGATTAAAAGAGGTGACCAGGATAGATACTTATTTAGGGGAAGATTATCAAGAGAACAGAAGGTAAACTTGTTGCCAACAGTCAAAATAATATGCTGGCTCTCAGTAAGAGAGACCCTATGTCAGGGATAAGCAATGTGATGCCATCCATTATAGTCCCACATTAAGTGGATTTTCTCCTTGAGAACAATTGTTTCCAAACCGGTCCTATCTAGATGTGTTCAACTACAATTCCCAAAAGCATGTTGGCCAAGGGTGATGGATGTTGTAGTTCAATACATTGGGAGGGCCCCATCGTACCAAACATTGTCCGTTTATCAGCTGTCCTGTTTTTCCATACCAGTCTGAACAATGATAATATTAAAGGGATAAACTTTCATCCTTTGAATTGTAGGGAGAGCTTTTGCTTTCTGAAAATAGGCTAAGGGTTGCCTGTCTACCTATCTGGCAGCCTCTCTGTCTCCCTCTCTCTGTTTGAAGCAAGATTTCAAGATTTAAGTGAAATAAACAAGAACTGATATACCTATTTTGGGAGCCCAGTATTTTTTACCCCTGCTGTTTAAAAGTACAGTGGCAGCTTCTCAGCTTTGGAGCTGTTTGGGAGTAGCAAAACTTGAATTATTAACCACATTTATTATAAGATTAAATCTTTAGTGCCTACAAAACTTTAGTCACTCAGTTAGCTATGATGAATAACTCAGCAATAATGTATAGCCTACATACTGATGCAGCCCAGTTTTGGGAGGGAAATCTGATGTAAATTAACTCTTGTGACTGGCCATCCTTATTAATCATTATAACTCTATTAAGATTATCAACAAGTGTAGAGAGAGTGAGTGAGTGAGAAAAATGGTATTGTGATTTTATTTACCTTGAGAGGTATGCTTTCTCCCCAAGGATCTACATGTTGTATTCATGTGTAAACGAGCTTTTCCTTATGAAGCTCTTGATTCTGATCTGGGACTGATAAAACATTTTTATCAGTCAGTGACGTTCTTTGACCTATTTAAAGTGATTTCCAGCCTTAGTGGGCATCTAGATTCGTGGTGATAGTTATCCATCATAAGGTTGTTGCTGCAGATCAGATGGACAATCTTGCACAAATGCAGGCCAGTGATACAAAAATCAGAGAAGCATCACAAAAACACCTCTGTTTTGTAGTGTAAACACTTGTCTGTTATCCATTTTCATTGTCTTTGGAATCTGTATCTAAGAGACAAGAAAATCAAGAAAGTAGGTGAGAGGGAACACAGCTGACATAGCATCTCCAATATCTGCATCAAAACTTTGGTTTTCTTCTTGCTTACTCCTCCATGATGAAATGTTTGCAAAAAAGATATAAATATAATCAGGAATAAAACCTAATACTTGGGGTAGGGAAGGAAGGCCAATATTAAAGTCCATTCTGTTCTTTCTGAAGTCCCATCCTACACTTTTATTGTTTTACTGATATTTGCCTATAAAATCTATTTTAAAAAAGAACATTGCCTAAGCTAAAGCCAAATTATTTCTTCTTTCAGTGAAATATATTTGTGGGAAAGGGAGACTGACCCTCTTAACCATTGATCTTCTGGGACAGAACAAAAAATATAGTACATACATGCCTATACTGTATACAGGTAGGTAGAGATGTCAAACACTACACCAAGAAAGGGCCTCTTGGTTTATTTTAAGCTGTTGCAAATGGCTCAGATTAGAGCAATCTTCTGTTACTTGGGGTCTCCCAAGTGCGTTGGACTACTACTTTCATCATCCCCAGGTAGTGTTACTATGCCAGTCGTGACTGCCCATGCTGGAAGGAACATTTTTAGCTCGGAGAAGGTTGGTTTAAACCAGTGCTTCTCAACCTTGGCAACTGTAAGGTATGTGGACTTCAACTCCCAGAATTCCCCAGCCAGCATGGGAGTTGAAGTCCACACACCTTAAAGTTGCCAAGGTTGAGAAACACTAGTTTAGATAGTGTGTTGATCTATTGATTTCCTACCTGTCTACTTATTATGCCAATGATAGTCAGTGAGGTGTTGATGGGTGCCAATAACCACACAGTCACTTCCCTTGATACTAGCTTAGTTCTCTGGCCCACCGGATTGTTTTTTAAATTTAAAAGATCCTTTTAATTAACCAAAATTAAGTGGAAAAGCTGCCCTGCAAACCGCCAGCTTCTAGCATCTTTAGAACATAACAAGTTAGGGAATGCAGAGCACAGCTTCTGGTAGACTCTCCAACCCCCTTAAAATAGTTCCACTCTGGGTCATGTGACCAGGAAAAAGGAGGGGCTTAGAATGAACTGGCAACATTTCAATTCCCTGCCCAACTCTCTCTCCCAAAAAGAGGCACTGGAAAATTTGTTTGGTTTTGGTTTTGGTTTTCTCTCTGCAGCCCCTGGCTCAATCTGGCCTGTTTTCAAGCTTGATCTTTCTGTTGCCGGCTTCTCCTACCACACCACGTTTGGTCCCATTCCGGACTGTAATTATGCTGATGGACAGACAGTCACAGGGACCAACAGCACCCAAATCCTGTTTACATAATTTCTTTCCAACATTCTTTTGCATTGGAAAGAATAACAAGATAGGGAAAACAGGCCGAGGCATCTGTAGTTCGTTCTTTGTAATAAAGTGTTATATCTGTTGGCCCATTTTCCCCAGCAACTGATCAGGGTACATGTATACATGTTACCTGTATGTGAGAAAGAGGGGGGGGGTCTAATCCTAGGGGTGAATATGTGTTGCTTCTGTCTGAGTGTGGGTATGTGGATCTTACCAGGGAGGGTGTACGGTATATGCATTGCATCTGTATGTGTGTATTTGTAATTTCCCCTCTGCGTCTGTATATTGTGTGTTTGTGTGTTCATTGAAAAGCTCAGGAGGTGCTGCATTTGCTCCATTCTGGTTATGTGACCAGGAGGGAAGGGACTTAAGAACTGAGCAGTCGGCAGAAATCCACGCTGCTGCCCCACTACCTCTTCCATAGGGAAGTATTTTCTGGATTTATTTTCCTCTACAGCAGGGGTGGGGAACCATTTTTCTGCCAAGGGCCATTTGGATATTTATAACCGGGGACTGGGGGTGGGTGGGGGGCGGGGTTTCTGGGATTTCCACAGACCGGGGGCCGGAGTTTGTGGGCGGGAGCCAATCACAAGCACTGGGGGGTGGGGTTTGTGGGCAGGAGCCAATCGTGTGGAAGGGGCGGGGTTTGCGGGCGGGAGCCAATCGCGTGGAAGGGGCGGGGTTTGCGGGAGGGAGCCCCACGGGCCTTAGGAAGGAGCCCCGTGGGCCTTATATGGCCCGCGGGCCTGACGTTGCCCACCCCTGCTCTACAGCCTCCTCCAGATCTAGCCCATTTTCAATCTTTCTTTTGCTGGCTTCTCTTCTCTTCCCCCCTCCCCCCAAAAGTTTGGTTCTCTTCACTTTTCAGAGAGTTATCTTGCTGATGGAGAGACAAATGGGCAGAAAAACAGGGTCCCGGGCTTCTTTTTATTTTTATATATATATATATATATATATATATATATACACACACACACACACACACACACACACACACACCCAACTTTCCCTTGGGTTGGCTAGAATAAAAATGGTAACTGGCAGCAGCTCAGGGATTTGTTTGGAAGTGTGACTGCCATAGGTAAAGTAAAGTGGTAGAAAGCATTGGGGGCTAGGAGAGTTACATGAATGCTTTATGACCAGCCATACTCATAACTGCCATGACATCATCATTCCAGATGTGCCCAACATCCCAAAACATTTGTCTACCCCTACATTATAAGCAATTTCCTACAGAAGATGGGTACGCAATAGAGGGTTGGTTCTTTCCAAAGAAAAACAAAATAAAGTGTTGGCACATAACCAAGCAACTAAACAAGCGATATGAAAGGGTATGGCTGAGCTGTATTACTCCATTGGTTAAGCAATAAACATTAATTTTCAAGACACGTGAAAGCAGGCAGCATTGACAGGTCTCTAGAATCAGCTACTAACATCTATCCAGCCTCACAAGTTGTTATTGAGTCTACTTGTGTTTGTGCTTTGATCTTAATTGCAGCTTAGTTTTCCTAGAGTGCAAGTAAATAGAGCATTGTATGAAGAAAAAGAGAAAAGACACAAAAGAAGAGGGAAAAATGGGATTGATCAAAAGGGATAAGCTCTTGTTCCTTCACTTAAAAAGATATATTAGCCTGGGCAGGAATCAATTGAAAACTGAAAAACAAAAAGTGAAAATCAGGGTAAGATTGCTTTTATATTTAACCATCTGATCAAAATAGTTCATTTTTTTTTCCAAAAATTGAAAAAATAAGGAAGTATGGTTTATTTAAAAAAAAGTCAAGAAAGTTTGGAAACCACATCTACAAGGTTATGCAATTGCACAAGCTCAGAAAAAAATAAAGTCTCCCTCCCCTCACACAAGCTGTGATTGCAGAATTCCTTATTTATTTGATTTATTTGATTTATTTGATTTATCACCACCCAACTCCCACAAGGGGACTCTGGACCTTCCTCATCCATAAGAAAGAATCTGGGTTTAAGGGGAGAGCAATCTGATTCTTCTACCATTTTGGTTATAAACATAGCATAATGGTTCAAGCTTAACAAAATGTATTTTTATTTATACTGTTAAATAAATAAATTCTTAAATATCAGTTTTTTCCTTAAAGATATGCCCAGCTCCAATTGTTTAATATTGTTTAAACAGAAATGGCAAACCCCTTGCTCTCCAGATTTTACTGAACTAGAGCTTCACAGCATTTCTCACCATTGGTTGTGCTGACTGAGATGTTATAGTTCAGCAGCATCTGGAGGACCATAAGTTGATGTCCATTCCTTTTAATTATTGCAACGTATTAGTTATGTTGCATTCCAAATATCATCTAGTTTAAGATTAGGCAAGATTGATTGGTTGATTGGTTGATTTTCTATCCCGCCTTTATTATTTTTATACATAACTCAAGGCGGGGAACATACCTAATACTCCTTCCTCCTCCTCTTTTCCCCACAACAACAATCCTGTGAGGTGAGTTGGGCTGAGAGAGAGTGACTGGCCCAAGGTCACACAGTCGGCTTTCATGCCTAAGGCGGGACTAGAACTCTCAGTCTCCTGGTTTCTAGCTTGGTGCCTTAACCACTAGACCAAACTGGCTCTCATCTCAGAAGATAGTGCCTTCTGGATATTTTGGACTATAAACTCCCATTGTCATCAGCCATCCTCAATGGACTTAGTAGAAGATCTAAGTTAAATTAAATTTAATTTAATTTAATTAAATAAATAAGTAAGTTCTAAAGGACATTAACTTACCCTGATTTACCCCATACTTTAAAAGTAACCCCCCCCCCCTATAAGAATGTAACATAAGGAACCAAGAAATGGATGGGGATGGGGATGAAATAGAGTCCTTGTTTAAACAGGGTAGGGAAAGCATGCAGATAATGAGCTTCTGGAATTAACTCTATCAGTAATGGCTGTAGGAGGTGTCTGGTTTCCTTCTGAGTAATGAAGTAATGCTCTCTCTCTCTCTCTCTCTCTCTCTCTCTCTCTGGTGAGTGTGTGCATCCACATGCATTTTCTCCTCAGGGATTAATCAGGCCTCGTGCATATGTATTGTCTGTAGATAGATATGTGTATCTCATAGGAGGATGGATATATGTTGCTTCTCTGTGTGTGTCGGGGGTGTGTGTGTTCTGTTCTCGCTTCATGCTGAATTTGTGTGCATTGGTGTATATGTATGCATATAGGCGGGCTGCATATGCTCAGCTCTGGGCACTTGGCCAATAAGGAACGATGCTTAGAATGGAGCAGTCACCAAATTCTGAGACCCTCCCTGCCTAGTGCCTCTCCTGGCTGCTTTTGAGTTCGAGTAGCCTTTGTGTCATTCCTTTCCAACATACCACAGGATTCGAAAGAATAAAAAGGGATATGTTTCAGATAAATTCAGATAAATCTCAGGCAATAAAAAGACACTTTTTAGGCAAACCACTGAGCATATAATAAGCTCCTTAACATAAAGGTAAAGTTGAAGTTTGTCATGCAAAAGGTTACAAGTCCTGTCCCTGGCATCTTGGCTAGAAAGGGTCGGTAACACGGTTGGAAATGTCCCTTGCCTCAAAGCCTGAAGAGCAGTTAGAATCCAGAGGAGATAAAGGTGAACTAAGAGGTACATCAGCTCAATTTGGTTCTTTCTGTTTTCATTGAACTACCTCAAATCTGAAAATGTAGGCCAAGGCTTGTTATGTCTCAACTGCACAGCTTGGCCCTTAAAAAGAAACTTATATTACAACAGTTGTGGTTGTTGTTATGGTTATTATTGAGGACAACACTTGGTCTTTGACAGGCTTGCTGGCATCTGCATCCAGAAAGTAGCTGGGCCCAGCTTGACTTAGATTCAAATTTAACTTAAATGATTACAGTTGATTACAGTTCAAATGGTGGCTCCCCTTCTGTCAGTTTTTAAAATGGTCGCCTTGGATGCAGCTCGGGGGCCATCCCCAAAGCTTGAGGGTATCCCTGGCTTGCAAGATGACCACAGGCAGGTGGTTGCCTCCCAGTCTACTTCCTCACCTGGATGAGGGCAGAATAAAATTAGATGCTCTACAGTGCCCCTTAGAGGAAGGTCAGGACTTGAATTTGAGGAACTAGGAAATGTTGAGGTTTCAAGTGTGGTTGAATAACTAGACATGAATGGGCATATCGTACAACCCAGTCTTAGCAGCGAAAAAATTAAAAACAAAAAAATTAATTTCTTCTGCAACACACTTTTCAACAGGGGAAGGGAAATGGAGCTGTCCCTCAAGAGAACTAGTTGTACACTTTGTGTGTATAGTATAGCTCTACTGGAGTGTGACATTTATTCACTGTAATATGTTTATCCGCAAAGATGTTCAGGGAAAAATATGATTAATGTTTCACAAATCCATAAGAGGTTAGGTTTGTTAGGCTGTGATGCATTTTATGGAAGACATACAAAATGCATTTATTCTTTTCTGCTTTTTGCCATAAAAGCTGGGTGGAGTAACTAAAGATACATCTGGATTGTGAAATTAATGGCTTTTTAAAAGCAGAACATGTTGGCTAAGATGAAATACCTCTGAAGAGCTCTGGAATTCCAGGTATGCATCTGTAAGATATTTGCTTCCAATGTTATGTGTTACTGTTATGTGTGGGGTAATAATGAAGTCTAACAACCCAAGGCATCAGCCACTTTTCCTAAAATTGTACCCTAAAGTGCACCCCCAGAATATTGCAACATCTAGAATGAATATGTTCTACTAGGAGTAGAAGGTTTGCAAACCAGCAGTGTGGTTGTTCGATTCTTGTGGAACATACTGTATGATTTTAGATTGGAAACTTGTTCTCTACCCCTTCAAGAAGTCTAAGGGACAGGAGGCAAACAGCATTATATCTGCAACTTGTACCTGATTACTCTACCCCAGTATAGTCTTATAATGCTGCTGGACAAACTATTCTCCATAGTTTGAAAAGGGATGTGTTCAGAGAATAGAAGAGTATTAGAAGAAGAATGGGAATGATATGTTTTCCCATTTTAAAAAAATAAATAAAACACTGTTTGCCCATAGCCATAGCCAAGATGGGAAGCCCACAGCTCTTGGTCAACAACTACAAAAGCTTAAGTGTATTTCATTGTAAATGTTTATATTCTGCTGTGGGGAAAAAGTATGATAAGGCAGCAAGGAAAAGAGTAGATTGGAAATGGGACTTAGATAGCATTGCATCCAACAGGTGTAATATTTTAAGGGGTTAAATGAGTGCAGTGTGATTATGGAATTTTCCCACTTTTTGAAGATAGTATGGAAGACATACCAGACACTAGATTTATACGCTGTAATTCTCAGTCATAAAATGAGTATTTACAAACCCGTCTGAGGAGAGGGATTCTACCACTCTCAGCCATCTCTCAGACAAAATATCTGAAAAGATAGTCTTTGGAACAATTGTTACTTTTGCAGCAGGAAGCTGGATCCCTGCCTCAAGGGGGTGTTTGCTGCTCTCTGAACATGGGCAGGTGATGCAGCTTCTGCATTTCCTACCACTTTTTCTTTCAGTACCCTCTTCGTTTTCCTGTCCAACCTGCACTCTTTGACAAATGTTAAGGTCTCTTTCATTTAGGTAGGAGAAGGGATTTATGGCAAAGTGGGGCAAAAGAAGCCATCCCAGCTTGATGCTTAGCACATTAAGGATTGTTAAGTGTCATCTCTGCCTTAGCAACCTCACTCAATAATTTTACACCTGCCTTGCAGCTTAGAAGGAATCCAGCAAAAACAATGGCAGACCTATCAGTGAAGGATACTTTCAAGAACTAAATCTGGGAGAAACATTATGTTTGGCTTAATAGCAGAACTGGTTCTGCTCTTAAGATATTTGCCCTTCCCAATTATCTCCAGATGTGTTGGACTGCAACTTCCATCAACTCCAAGTAGCAGTGCCATCAATTCTGGAAAGCACCAAGATGGATAAAGCTGGTCTAGAGAACTACTGCCATTTCCAAGAAACTCTGTTCCCCCCGCTCAAGATTTTCGTAACCTCAGAAACAAATGATGGTGCATTATGGGTAGTGACAGGTTGTTAGTTCTCCTCTACCCTTCACTGTTTCCTTCTCAACTGAGGTGGAGAGAGATGAAAGGGAAATACCCAGTATGTTATGCTATAAGAGAAATTAACCAATGGAGATGGAAACAGGTAACAACTTAGCTGAGAACAGCTCATCTATGGTCTACCTGTTTTATTAGAAAAGAAGCACATGCACAGATAATACAGATTGAACTGCACTAGCAAAATGGCATTGGTGTCATTAGAAATATGTGATTTGTTTATAGCTATTTCAGTCATCTTGTACATAAAAAAAGAACAGCTCCAGGAAACACATCATACCGAAGAGGAGAATACATGCTTATCCATATAAGAAAATACATTTCTAGAAGAGGTGAGCATGCTTTGAAAATGATTTGAAGAATTGCTTCAAATGTTGCACAAGTGTGAAAACAGCTCCTCCCTTCATTAAAGCAACCTGATTTTAATGAAGAGCAAAGAGGGGCTGTGTTCATACCACGCAACGTCCAAAATGCTTCTTCCAATCATCCTTGAAGTGTGCTTAATTTCTACTATACACATAACTTGGCTAATTCATAATGAATTTTCCTAGTGACTTTATGGAATGTGTCAGAAAGAAACAATAGATGGATTCACACATTGCACATAGCCAAAACCAAACATATTGTGGTTTAGCACTATGCGTGCATTTTGTTTAATGATGGCCCCAAGATTTGATGAGCCCTTCAGCAGGGTCAGATGCCCATTGGTTCACTCTATTGCAGAGCTTTCCAAACTGTGTGTCGGGACACGTTAGTGTGTCGGCTGCAGTGTCTGGGTGTGTCGCGGTGGCTGCTGCCTCCGAGCCCTGCCAGGATTCCATGCAGGTCCTAGTGCCTGCCTTGTGCCTTGCTGCCTCCAAACCTGCTGTGATTCTATGCAGGTCCTAGTGCCTGCCTTGTACCCTGCTGTAAGAGTGTGTTGTGAAATGATGCCCTGCTGTAAGAGTGTGTCGCAAAATGATGCATGTCTAAAAAGTGTGTCACCAACATGAAAAGTTTGGAAAGCTCTGCTCTATTGGTTCTATTTGCTTCTCAATCAAAGCTATCTTCACATGGCAAATGAAGATTACTGCCTGTCTCCTTGGGCTTTACACCCAGGGCAGATGACCAAGTATTTGCAGCACTGGAGGAAAAGGATCAGGGTCAGGGATTTCAGGATTGTTAGGGGGCTCTGCAGGGATGTGGAAGGGAGGATAAACTTTTTTGTTGTTGTTTTCCCTGCAACATTCACTATAGTGTACAGTAGAGCAAGTGTCCACCTTCTTTCTTAAATGGACCCAGTTCTTAAACTCATTATATTAAAGAAACCTGAAATATAGAGTAGAAACTTAACTACAACCAGGATCATCCCATATGTCAATATCCTAAGGATACTCAAGGAATTAAGTGGACTATGGTTGTCTGTGTGTCAAAGTGCTATTTTGGATATTGCCCTTGGCAGCATTAATTATATGGGTTCATGCCCACATTTTATTGTGAATTAATTTTCTAAATGTTCTTGTTGATAATTAAACCCTTCTCTGTTATTGCAAATTCCTCTTCAAATTATAAAGAGGGAACAAGAATATGTTGCCCTGTTTGTGCAACTTTAAAGGTGTTTTCTTCTCTACTTTTAAAAATGTTTTTGGCTGAGCTAAATCATGCATCTAGACTATTTATACTGTAGCAAAAGGTGATTCCACTATTTTTTATGGGGATCTTATATTGTTGGTACCAGATTGGTACCAGTAGAAACAAATAAAGTGTAATTAAGGGAAGAGGGGTTTGGTTTGTACCAAAAGTCTTCCAGAATGTTTATACATCCAATTAACCTTCAGGGAGCTTCAATTATGCTAAGATTATTTTGTTGGGTATATGAGCTGTTAAAGGCTCTCTTATGATTGGGAGGAGGAAGAAAAAATTTATGGAAGTTGGGGACAACTTACTTGATAACTACTATTTAATATCTGTATCATTTATAGACATACCTATTTACCTACCTTGTAGTATTCAGTAAGTGATCTGCTGAAGAAAATGAAAGAAGGGAGACTGTATTTCAAAGCAAAAGACCCTGCCTGTGAGATAGCTCCAAGAATTGTTTGCCTCATTACCTTTAGAAGACTTTAATTTTAGTTACATGATGTTAGTAACTGGATATAATTAATATCATCAAGCTTCACTGCTTCACAGTAAGATATAGGATTATGTTGTGGGGAAATCTTACCATACAAAGATTAGTAGAACCTTCTCCATCTTGGCACCCACTAGATGATGACTGGGAATTTTTATTTATTTTATTTATTTATTTTTCAACTTATATCACCGCACCATCTCCCCCAAAGGGGACTCTGGGCGGTTTGCTCAATCTAGGACTTCTAGGACTTCCCAGGGAACCATCTTGGATAAGGCTGGGCAGTGTCATGACTGCCACATCTTGGTGGGCGGGGGAGATATTTTTTTAAATAACTCAGTCTGTCACCAACATGTTGTGAACAGATCATGAGTAGTGGCTCACCATGCAAATTGAATTATTTTTATCCTTGCAGGTTTCTTTCTCTCTCTTCTTGAGCCATTTGTAGTGACAAGATCCACATGAATGGCTCACCACATAGAGACAGCCACCATGTGAAGCGATTTAAGCAACCCATATGTGGCAGCCCTAACATCTCTGGCCTTCATTTACAGAAAACTATTAATTCACTCTGCTGGATTGAGCAAGCCGAGCAGAATTACGGGAGGAGGCGGGAGGGGAAGGAAAGGAGACCTATGCTGAAATTTTTGAAAGTTATGGAAATTACCCTTGTGGATAATTTTTCATGTCTTCTTGCAAAAGAAGAAGCTGTTCATGGGGCATGGGTATTGCAGAAGGAAAATGTGCTGGTTGCTGAGATAGGGAAACAGATGCTTTTTTCCATGTTGGGCCTCAAGAAGAGACTACCACAGCACCACATGGCAAAAGAAACCATTGGCCCAATTGCGTGGAAACCAGAATGCCTTCCACCTCAACAACGTTGCTTTTTTGTAGCTAACATGGATTGTCTGCCTGATGCCATCACACCTTTTATATGTCCTTGATTGGCAAGGTGAGTGGAATGGGGAAACTAGCAACAATAAAGTGAATGGTGGCTGTAAACAGCCACAAAATCAAAAGGCAAATTCATCTGAGAAGACGGCTCTTTGCTCCAATAGGATCAACTGCCTTTTGGTGCCTCTCCAAGAACAGAGAGTGGGTTCCCTGAGCATTATATAACTTGAAAGTGTCTGCATTTGATTGTCTTCTTTCTACCACATTCCTTATTAATGTGTACGTTTTTTCATATCATTTTTTAAATTCTGTTTATATGCTTAACAAAATTTTAATTACTATGAGAATAGTAACTCTCATTATGTAGGCTTTGTCTCTTAAAGTTATAACTGCTTCATTTGTGGTGCTTCTAAATGGAGATTGCAGAACCACCAACCATTTTATTTATTTATTTATTTATTTATTTATTTATTTATTTATTTATTTATTTATTTATTTATTATTAATTAATTAATTTTTATCCCGCCTTTATTATTTTTATAAATAACTCAAGGCGGCGAACATACCAAATACTCCTTCCTCCTCCTATTTTCCCCACAACAACAACCCTGTGAGGTGAGTTGGCCTGAGAGAGAGTGACTGGCCCAAGGTCACCCAGCCGGCTTTCATGCCTAAGGCGGGACTAGAACTCTCCGTCTCCTCGTTTCTAGTCCAGCACCTTAACCACTAGACCAAACTGGCTCTCTATTCCATTCTAGTACCTTCATTGGTGAAGCATTACATTCTTAATGAAACTTAAATTTTTCACATGTGTTTGAATAAAAGGCTCAAAGCAGTGGGCTGTGGCTTTATTTTCTTATTTTATTCAACTTTCTGTCTGTAAAATATTTTGCTTTTTCAAGGAACCTTGTAAGTTAGGATGTATTTTGATGTGTTCAAGAAGACCCATGCAAGTATCATCCTGACTGGTTGACTTGCATTTTCTGTCTCTTTCCTTGCTATTACACTGTCCTTAGAGACCAACCTATAGCTATTCTCAATCTTAGGTAGTTATATGTACACTCTGTTTGACAATTAGGTATTTTTATATCACTTGGGGTTCTTCATTGGTGTCATAATCAATAAACCAGGATTTTTTTATTGGGTTTTAAAGGCCTGCCTTGTTCTGTTTTTCCTAGTCTGAGTTGGATTTGAGTGAATCATTAGAGGCTGTATCTTCAGGACTAGGCACTGAGATCTAGGGTTGAAATGCCTACTCACCACGGATGGCACTCTGGCAGATTTCCCCTGCCTCAATACAGGTAGGGAAATGATAGGAGAAAGCATCCCATTCTTGATGTAAAAGATGCATACAAGTGCCCTACTTATAGAGCAGTGTTTTTCAAAGTTGGCAACTTTAAAATGTGTGGACTTTGGCTCCCACAATTCTGGCTGGGGAATTTGGGGAGCTGAAGTCCACACAGCTTAAAGTTGCCAACTTTGAAAAACACTGCTCTATAGCATGGAATGCAGTGATTAGGTCATCACTTCCATGTTGGGGCCAAGATGCTTGATGGGGACCCAATCTAGACTTTCAGCAAACAGTGTGGCAATAGATGGGTCTCTGTTAACAGTGAGGAGATACTGCACACTAGCTTCTCTCCAGGTGGTTTTAAATTAACATAATGTTAGGCAAGAGTGCTTTTAAAAGAAGAAAGAGAAGAGTAAGATAGTTTTACCAGATGTTTTGAGGGAGCTCCTCCCACATGTAAAGAATTACAAAACCAAAGACCATATTTATTTAAAAAGAGTTGGTGATAGTGAAATGACAGGTACTGGATTTATCTCTGCCTCATAACTAAGCAACAATATAATATTGTTATCATATGTCACAATTTCTTTGGAAAATTTGTGCAGTGATTCAATTCCCAGTGAAAACGTCTTCTGGAGAAACAACTGTATAAATACTGACTTTAAAAGCTGAATATAATTCTTTGGCTTCTAACACATGATGGAATTTCTTCATAGATGCAGTCCCAGAGGCTTGCATGGATCCCTCATGGACCCTAGTTGATTTTAGCTTCACCCTAAGTGAATGCTCAGCGGGTAAGACGCCAGGCTTGTTGATCGGAAGATTGCAAGTTCGGAGGTTCGAATCCCTAGCCCTGCATGCAGAGTGAGCTCCTGCACTAGCTCCAGCTCTTGCCAACCTAGCAATTCGAAAGCATGCAAATGCAAGTAGATGAATAGGTACCACTTCGGTGGGAAGGTAACAGTGTTCCGCGCGTGTCATGCCGGCCACATGACCGTGGAAGCGTCTTCGGACAACGCTGGCTCTTTGGCTAACAAACGGAGATGAGCACCGGCCCCTAGAGTCGGACACGACTGCACAAATGTGCGGGGGGTACCTTTACCTTTAAGTGAATGGGACACTGACAGTCTTAAAAATATACCCAGTAATTTTCTATGAATTCAGTGGATTAAGCCATTGTCATAGAGAGGAAAGCTTGAGGCATCTTGGCACGTATGTGTTTCCACAGACTAGTAAAATTAAAGATAGCTGCCATACTAATGCCAGTTGTTTAGTGTCTAGGTGAGAACGTGGTCTGCATTTATGAGTTGATACTGAATATTTTAAATATAGACCTTGACTGAGAAAGTCCTGGTTTCCCCTGCCTCTTTTTCCTCTCAGCATCTATCTAAACCAAATAAAATAAAAGTATAGTGTCAGATATAGTGTATCATTAATCTACTGCAGTGTTTCTCAACCTTGGCAACTTTAAGATGTGTGGACTTCAACTCCCTGAGAGTTGAAATCCACACATCTTAAAGTTGCTAAGGTTGAGAAACACTGATCTACTGAGTTTTTGTGTGGAAGAGTAAAAGCAACCCTTTTGCTTCAGTTTGGGACTGAAAGGGTAAAATGGAAAATGTGATTTTGAAACCGGGCGGAGGACCATAGAAAAGAATCTGAGTGATATCATAGCCATGCTATCTGAAAGCAAAGGATGGTGGAATTCCTCACCTAATCCAATATCCCAACAGCTTAAAAGAAAACTATGATGTAATAAAATATCATCCTAAATCTACATACAAAGAAGACTGAAGCTGTTCTTCATAAAAATATATATCTGTACAAACGATACCCTCTGAGTCCATCCTTTAACATTTCCCCCCCCCCTAACGTTTAAGGTGAGTGATTCATAGTGCTTTAAAGCAATAAAAAGAGAAACCCACTCCATACTAAGAAACTAAAATATTAGAAGCATGAATGACATTTCTAAAACATTTAAAAGAAATGTTTTCAATAACTTTGGGTGCAAAAAAGAAGCTTGGAGGTGCACTGTCTATCAGATCTGAACAATTATGGCTGTCTATTACGTTTTCTGTTGTGATAATGAAAATGAGTTACTTACCATACCAGCCACATTAGTGACAAGGTATGCAGACCATAGACATTATCACTCTCAGACATTGAGAGCACTGGCTGCAATAAGAGGGAAAAACAATTCTCCTCCATTACCTGAGCAGAAATTGTGTCCACTCAAAGAAAGACGTTGTTGGATTTCATCACATAATGACGTGGGAGTGATACAAAAATACCTTTTGGGGTGCTTGTGACTTTTACAATTCCATTTACAGTAATACAAGAAACTTCTATTTGCCTCTTGCCACTGCTTTGTTCACAAGCAGGAGTAGTGATGTCATCGCATTATAGTACAACATTGAAGTGAATCAAAGCTTAATGAACACACTTTTGTAGGCTCTACACACGGGGCTGCCCTTTATCATGCTGCTGTATTTAGGAGGAGGGATATGCAGCTGGCTGGAATCACCTTTGGGTTGCAACAAAGGAATCAATAAAAGTTGCTGTAACACTTAATGAAAACCCAACATGTGTTTCAGCCACCTGAGAGCTCTTCAGAGAAAAAACAGCTTAGAAAAAAGAAGGCTGTTTTATAATGGTGCAGTGATACAAGTAAAAAGACTCAGCAATATTGGCTGGTCCTAGGAAGTTAAAACACTTTGGTTTCTGCTCAGATCATATAAATCTTTCACCTTTTACATAAAGTCAGGAGCTGAGTTCAACCTGGAAAATGTTATATTTATGATTAAAAGTCCTCAATTTCAGGCAGTCTTGTTTTGTACATATATACAATACAGAATGCATCGATGTCGATGAAGGTTCTCAGTCATACAGGTGGAATTGTCTGTAGCTTGAATCATGTCAACTGGATTTCTATTTTCTCAGTGGAAACGTTTCGCTCCTTATCCAAGAAGCTTCTTAAGTCTGAGCAAAGTTTGTAAGGGAATCCTTAAATATTCTGTGGCTTGAATCATGTCAACTGGATTTCTATTTTCTTAGTGGAAACGTTTCACTCCTTATCCAAGGAGCTTCTTCAGTCTGAGTAAAGTTAGTAAGGGAATCCTTAAATATGTTTCTAGGCTGGCTGTGTGACCTTGCACCTGGGGCTAGGTCATGGTTATTATTTTTTTTGAGATGTTTGTTTCTAAGTCCCTTTATCATCTAAAGGAGGATCGTTAAGATTACCCTGCTGCTGTTGAGCTTGTGAAATGGTCTTAATCTTCCTAGGCACAGAAGACAAAGCAGGAAGGAAGATAGGGGAAAGGTTATGCCTGAGGCCCCCACCTCTATTCAAGGAAGGATTTTCCAAGTTGGCATGAATGGATTCCTTGACCCCTCTCTCAAACCACCTATCTTCTCTGTCTAAAATGTGAACATTAATGTCCTCAAATGAGTGTCCTTTTTCCTTTAGATGAAGATAAACTGCTGACTCTGGTCCTGTGGTGTTACTTCTCCTGTGTTGGGCCATCCTCCTGTACAAAGGTTGTTTGGTTTCTCCAATGTAGAGTTTGTACAGGAGGATGTTTGTACAGGAGGATGGCCCAACACAGGAGAAGTAACACCACAGGACCAGAGTCAGCAGTTTATCTTCATCTAAAGGAAAAAGGACACTCATTTGAGGACATTAATGTTCACATTTTAGACAGAGAAGATAGGTGGTTTGAGAGAGGGGTCAAGGAATCCATTCATGCCAACTTGGAAAATCCTTCCTTGAATAGAGGTGGGGGCCTCAGGCATAACCTTTCCCCTATCTTCCTTCCTGCTTTGTCTTCTGTGCCTAGGAAGATTAAGACCATTTCACAAGCTCAACAGCAGCAGGGTAATCTTAACGATCCTCCTTTAGATGATAAAGGGACTTAGAAACAAACATCTCAAAAAATAACCATGACCTAGCCCCAGGTGCAAGGTCACACAGCCAGCCTAGAAACATATTTAAGGATTCCCTTACTAACTTTACTCAGACTGAAGAAGCTCCTTGGATAAGGAGTGAAACGTTTCCACTAAGAAAATAGAAATCCAGTTGACATGATTCAAGCCACAGACTGTTCCACCTGGATGACTGAGAACCTTCATAGACATAAATCCTTAAATATGTTTCTAGGGTGGCTGTGTGACCTTGCACCTGGGGCTAGGTCATGGTTATTTGAGATGTTTATTTCTAAGTCCCTTTATCATCCAAAGGAGGATCGTTAAAATTACCTTGCTGTTGTTGAGATTGCGAAATGGTCTTAATCTTCCTAGGCACAGAAGACAAAGCAAGAAGGAAAATAGGGGAAAGATTGTGCCTGAGGCCCCCACCTCTATTCAAAGAAGGATTTTCCAAGTTGGCATAAATGGATTCCTTGACCCCTCTTTCAAACCACTTATCTTCCCTGTCTAAAATGTGAACATTAATGTCCTCAAATGAGTGTCCTTTTTCCTTTAGATGAAGGTAAACTGCTGACTCTGATCCTGTGGTATCTTTCCCCTATTTTCCTTCCTGCTTTGTCTTCTGTGCAAGGTCACACAGCCACCCTAGAAACATATTTAAGGATTCCCTTACAAACTTTGCTCAGACTGAAGAAGCTTCTTGGATAAGGAGCGAAACGTTTCCACTGAGAAAATAGAAATCCAGTTGACATGATTCAAGCTACAGACAATACAGAATGCATTTTTAAAATTTTATAGATAGTCTTGATCCAATTGACAATTTACACAATAAACTTTTTTATACAAAGTTTTAGCCAATTGCAAAATTTGGATTGGGGTCTATAAGTCATTGAAGATATGTATCTACTATTGATAAAGGGATTACTCTAACTACTCTATAGCAGATCCATCTGTCACTTCCTCTTTATTTTCAGTGCTAACATGCTAAAGTTTGGTGGCTGTTGTGGGTCTTCCAGGCTGTGTGGCCGTGTTCTGGAAGTGTTCTGGAAGCCACACAGCCCGGAAGACCCACAACAGCCATCGAACTCCGGCCGTGAAAGCCTTCGACAATATAATGCTACAGTTTACTTCTAAATGCTTCCTAGGCTCTGAACTTAAAATGTCATTACAGCAGTGATTCAGCTCCACTAGGAATATATGCACCAAAACCTGTGATTTCCAATAAATATGGACTAAAATTATCACCCAAATGACACAGGGCTAGGTTGTCTGCAGGACCGCCTCTCCCCGAAGGTATCCGCCTGTTCCACTAGGTCTGACAGGGTGGGCATGCTCCAGGTCTCTTCCCTTAAATTTTGCCATCTAGCGGGGCCTAGGCATATATCAATGACTAATTGAAATAATTATCAGTGAAATTGCTTACATTACACCCCTTCCTTCAACAATTATGGATGGCAGATTTAAAGGAATCCCTGTAGATGGCTGTTGTGGGTCTTCCGGGCTGTGTGGCCGTGTTCTGGAAGTTGTGGTTCCTAACGTTTCGCCAGCATCTGTGGCCAGCATCTTCAGAGGGCAGGAGCACAGATAGAAGCAAAATCTCTGTGCCCAGGTAGAGTGGCAATGTTCTATTTATAGAGCTAAATTATAGGAGATTAGGTGGGGTTTTTTGTTGTTGTGTTGAAATGTTAACAAGTGGCTGATGAGCGTGATTAGCATGTTCATTGTGAGAAGTATTCCCAGGACCTGGTGGTTGGACTGAGTTCGTTGACCTTTTGCAGGCTGTGTTTTTCAGGACTGGTAGCCAGGTTTAATCCCTGTAGAACTTAGGCAATGCCATTGCTCCTCTGGAGAACTCAACACCCTAAAACATGTTTTTCTAAGGTGAAAATGCTACATGGAACTATGCAATTAATTATTAATTAATTAACTATCTCAATTAATTCATCCTCTAATGGAAAGACTGCCCAGCCACCTAGAAGTTTTTTTAAATGTCAGGTGTCCTGAAATCACATTTTAATTCCTAAGTTTATGCCTTAGTGATAAGGGTGTGTCATATCCAGTTTTGATAATAATTTAGTTTATTGTTTATTGATTAGTCTAATGACCATGTCAAATAAAATAATGCAGCATATTGAAATATAAAAATATTCAATGAAATAATCAGGTAAGATCATCCCATTGGCAATTGACCCCCAATCTGATCTAGAAAGGAAATTCTCAAGATTTGTTAATAGAAATACAATATGTATTAAACTGTTACAATGCTATTGTATTTTGAATTGTACTTGGGTTGTTTTAACTTATGTTGTACTGGTCTTGGACCGTAATAAAAGAAGATGATGATGGTACATTAAAAAGAGGCCCTTTATTGATTTCAAGAATTAGATACTTTCAGTCTGACATTCTATGCATACTTAGAAATAAATCCACTGACTTCTGAATAAATATTATTTCCAAATGCATACATCTGCTACTTTTACAAGGAACTGTGATGATCCTGCCACTTTACATATGAATTCTAGTTTGGCAATGAACAACCAAGAATTTTGTAGCATCTCAAAAGCCTGAAAACCTTATAAGCAAATATCATAAAGATAAGAACACAGTGACATTTATTTCTAAGTAGATGTGCATAAAAATTATAAATGTAAAATGAGTCTTCATGGACTGGTTAACATTTGCATATCAGTTGGCAAGTAAGTCTGCATAGAGGTCTTAGAAGGAAAGAGACAGGAAATGTAAAAGTGTTCTCAGTTCTATATAAAACATAAGATAAACAAAGTGATCAATTCACCCTGGCAGTAATTGGTGGCAATTCAATCATTCAACGTGAGATGATTGTGTTAACTTATCATCTGATTGTATTATGGGATGTTACTTCTGCTGTGAATGGCCACTTTCCTTATCTTAAGCTTTGCAGAAGTCTGTTACAAAGCATCTTTTGCATTTCATTGCCTGCTGCTACAAATTTCCCCTCCCAGGGCCATCTGGGTCTCTACATTGATAGATTTTGTCACCTTGCCTTGCCTCTCCCCCCACCACCATATCCCCACTGACCCACTGGCACTCATGCAGCTACAGCCAGTCTCTTCCTCTACCTGTAATCTTCCATAATCAACTCCCTATGTAATCAGCTCCTCAGTGATGGGTGCCCAACACAGATAGGAGCTATTCTTTTCATCAGCCTATTATACTGCTGATTAGCTTACCCATCTGCCCAGAGGAAGGTGGCCATGTCTGAATGAAGGTTGCTAGTGCTACTGAATAACAAAGGCAACCAGCCCACATCTTGGACAAAAGGAGGGGCAACTGGCAGACACAGCAACGGTGATGTCAGTGAACTTTCAGAAGTCATGAATGCTATTGGCAGTGGTCCAAAATTTCAAGACCTATCTCTGACTATCAATAGATACTTTATTAGTTGGGCAAATGTTTGGACTTATTTAGAACCACCCTTTCCCCCCCCCTCCTGATTAAGTTCAAGCTCAGATTCAGAGCACTTTTTTCTTGTTTTTTCACAGCAAAATGTCCAAGCACTTTAAATTTCAGGAAGGACCAAGATATAGTTTTTATTGAGGATTTAGAATAATTTATTGAGAGGAAATTGAAAACAGTCATTGCAGGATATGGCAAAACTGATTCTAGGGAACAAAGCCTAATATTGGCATCATGATGAAATATAAGAGGTGGAGTTCTTGGACTACAACATCCATTATCCATAATCATTGGCCTTGCTGGCTGGAGCTATAAGCTGCAATTCAGCATTATCTAGAGGACCATAGTTTCCTTGTATCTGATGCAAGGAATAGCCATATCAACATGAACATGAAAATCAGTGGTAAGAGAAGTAGACCTAATGAGGCAGATTAGAATTTCAGGATGAGGTACAGCATCTCAAGAAGTGAGGTGAGGAATGCAACTATCTGGAATGGAAATTCTGCTATTGCTGCAGATAGGGAACTGAGGCAAACTGAATTGTGTGGCTTGCTCAAGGTTACACAGGAAAAAAGGTGGTTGGAATAGTCCAGTACTCTGTAGCATGGATATCTGATGGTAAATAGCCCATCATGTGGTAATTTTTTTCCTGAAATATGCCATTTCGGTCTATGTGTTTTCCCATTGGGAAATCCTACACATGGAAGAATGTCAAACAAAAAGTTGGGCAAGAACTCTTTTCCTGAAGTTAAGTTTTCTATATTTGAGAACATTTAATTTTGAGCCTTTCATTTGGAGCGTGGGTAGTGAATCTGGTAGCTTTGCCACAGGATGAGTTATTAGGATCAGGTTTGAATGAGGATTTCAAAGTCTTCTGTAGCAGTTTAACTCTGTACTGGTGGGAATTACTACAAAGACAATGTGCAATTAACTAAAAATACCTGTGCAGGGAATGTTGACATTCAAAGTCTTATAGGAATATATACATACACAAACATATATTAGATGACATCAAATTAATTTAATTGATCCAGTATCGTAAGTTGGAAAAGTCGTTTCAAAAGCCTTCAGCTCCAGGAAATCTTGATGTTTTATACCTACAGTGTAATTAACTGAGCCAGTCCTCCACCTCCATCCCAGCACATACATACTTGAAGTCCTAGGAAACTAATAAACATTGTCCCCATAGTTTCTCAGGTCTTTTAAAAATAAAGGTTACAATAACTCAAACAGATACCTATGAAAAAATGTGCATATGCACATGTTTAAATATTTCAAATGTTACGTCTGAAGCTGTACATCCTTTAGGGGCAAACTTTCCAGCTGCCACCACTCTTTAGGGATGATAGAAGAAAGGAAGGACAGGTAGAAACTACTGCCATAACTGCTCCGCTCAATCTGGGAAGCTCTTGGTTTAGTTTGAGAAATTGCAAGAATGGTGACTTCCTTTTTTCTCAAGGATGGCTTTTTTTCTACTGAGTTCTAGTCCTGCCAAAGCCGGCTGGGTGACCTTGGGCCAGTCATTCTCTCTCAGCCCAACTCACCTCACAGGGTTGTTGTTGTGGGGAAAAGAGGAGGAGGAAGGCGTATTAGGTATGATCGCCACCTTGAGTTATTTATAAAAATAATAAAGGTGGGATAGAAAAAATAAATAAATAATACATTGTTTGGTTTTAATATTTAATATTTCTGTTCAGGAAAACATATGCATTGTTTGACATGATGTATTAGGGATTATTTTGTTACTATACCTGGAAAAACAGAAACCAAATGTAAGTAAACAATTTTTAACTAAGGGATTCTTTAAAATTCTTAGCTACTGTGTTGATTTTTCAGATAATAGGGTTTCTTATAGTTCTAAGTATCTTTGATACAAAGAAAGATATACTTAAATTCTCCAATGTTTGCTTTTGTAAATCTGGCACCTATTTAAAAAAAAATAGTTAATTTGTCATGTTGCACCATTTCTATATCCTGGGGAAAATGAACAATAAATAAATAGGGCTACCAGGTTTGGACTGCAAAAAACTGGACATCCACTAGGTAGCATGAAAGGGACAGAGACAAAGCTGTCTGGTGGTTATCCAGTTGTTTGCAGCCCAAATCTAAAGCTACTGAATTAACTAATCACTATTTAATTATGTAATTTTTCCAATTTCCTCAAAAACTTTGAAGCAGAATAAGTAACATATGAAGCTTTGCTGCCAAAATGATAATATGTACCAATTAGATTATAACCCCTCCAACACAATCTAGAAAGATTTGTATTAATATGAGGCTCTTTTACAATAGAAGGACTTCTTTGAAGTTAACTCCAAAACAGCTGTTAGACCTGCTGGGGCAGGGGAATGTTCTTATTCTAGCTCAAGTCTAAAGACAGAACTCTCATCAGTCTCTGCTCAGCTAGCATCAAAATTAAGACATGTTGGATGCCATCCTATGCATGCTGACCTGTGAGTAAGACCTACTGGAAAAAAATTCCCCCTTCTCTACCCCCAACTCATTGCAAATAGTGCCCCAAAAGCTCAGCTTTGTGAGTCTTTCAGCTTGTGCGTGTGCTTTCGAGTCAGACTTGACTCCTGGCGACTGCCTGGACAAGTCCCTGCAGTTTTCTTGGCAAGATTATGGAAGTGGTTTGCCATTGCCTCCTTCCTAGGGCGGAGACGGAGTGACTGGCCCAGGGTCACCTAGCTGGCTTTTTGTGCCTAAGGCAGGACTAGAACTCACAGTCTCCTGGTTTCTAGCCTGATGCCTTAACCACTGCACCAAACTGGCTCCCTCTTTCAGCTTGGCATCCTTGGAAAAACACCCAACTCAACTGTTCCTACAGCTGTCTCTTTGACAAGCTAAATCTTACATAACTGAACTTCATATCTCTATCTGTATTTCTGTATAATAGGTTATATACACAAACATACATTGATAATAAAAAACTGTTTGTTTCTCATGAAGGATGAAGCAGCCGTAGAATGAATTGTATCTAATTCTGTTATCTTCCATGTACTTCCATTGTGTCTTTTCACCTACTTTAGATGTGTTTTCCCTTAGAATGGGCATTATAGCTTTTCCTTTCTCCAGAAATGCATGAAAGACCTTGAAGTGCTGCCATTGGGTTCCTGGAAACTTTTGAACTGTATTCTATCCTCCTAGTAGCTAGAAAAAGTAAATATACTGTATATTGAATGGCTGAGAGAGAAAAAGAGAAAAAGAAAGAGAATCCTGCTTCTGTTTAGAGACTTTCCACAAACAGAAGCTTCATTCATGTGGTCAATTATTGACCAGAGATCATCCTCTCAACTGGAAAATTAACCTATGCCAAATATCTTTAATTTTGGAGCGTGGGGGAGAATAAAGACTAAGATTATCTATATCCATATCTATTTTTTTTAATCCATTCAATCGTGTCCGATTCTCAGAGACTGCCTGAACAAGTCCCTGCGGTTTTCTTAGCAAGATTTTTCAGAAGTGGTTTGCCCTTGCCTGCTTCCTAGGGCTGAGAGAGAATGACTTGCCCAAGGTCACCCAGCCGGTTTTGTGCCCAAGGCGGGACTAGAACTCACAGCCTCCTGGTTTCTAGTCTGATGCCTTAACCACTGCACCAAACTGGCTCTCATCTGTATCTCTGTCTCTGTCTCTGTCTCTGTCTCTGTCTCTGTCTCTGTCTCTATCTCTATCGGTACATACCCACACACACACACTTTGTTGAAGAATTGTGTCCTGTTGTGTCTTAGGAAGCTGCCTTACCCCAGATGATTGATTGATTGATTCAATTTGTATGGCCACCCATCTCAACAAGTGACTCTGGGCAGAAGATTAACTGATCAGCCCATTGGCTTCAGTATGGGACTGCAATTGGTGCCATCCAGGTATGTTGGAGTATAATTCCCATCAACTTCTAAAAGGCACCAGATTAGTTGAAGTGATAGAGATTGGCAGCAACTCTCCAAAATTTCAAAGAAGCTCTCTTTAGGTCCTTGTAGAAATACCAAGGATTCCAAAGAAATCCCATGTCAAAGTTGTGGTTATAATATCTGTGTTGACCTATATATCTGCCAAATTGAACATATATTATTTAGTACTCAGAGTTGCATCTGCTAGCGGAAACCAATGAAAATCTACAAGGTTGGCACTTGATGCCTTATTGGATTTTCTATTGCCCTTTCTTAAACTAAACCACCCTTAGTTCACTTTCTCAGCTAATTCCTTTTCATCAACAGCTGAATCTGGTTTTCTTGCTTTTTGATTATGCTGGATAGACCTGGGAACTGAGGCCTTAATCCCATTCTGACATCAGCTATTATTTTTATTTGCTTCTCATGCTTCACTTCTAGCATAATAGAAAGTTATTACAGTGTGTGCTACTTATTTAAGAATAAAAATCCATTTATATTGGAAGGACGTCTCTCCATATCCAGGAACCACTTCTGGATTACCCTTAAAAAGTTATAAAATAGAAATGATTGCCAGAGGTGAAATGTTCAGATTGCAAGGCATTGACTGGGATCCAGCAGAGCTGGTAACCCCACTGTGAATTCATGAAACAGCCTCTCCTCTAGTGGGTCACTATGAATGCACAAATTGGAGCACAATCCTGTCTAGGGATAGCTTTGAGCAATATATTCAATAGTGAATAAATTGACAGGAAGTTACCTATTATCTCCAAAACATCACTTTTTTCCAGGCTTATATGTATGATGCTTAGATTTTGGTGAAGGTGACTGGAAAGAAGTTATTTTCTCCCTGGAATTCCCACTGTTCCTATATCTTTCACAGATGTTGGATTCTCCATATGTGACCTTTCAAAAAAACAGCCTATGATCAGACCGTTTCAGTGACTTACCATATCTGAGTATTCGGATTCCCTCTATTTTAATAATAAGATCACTGGGAGCAAAATATGAAATCAATTTTAAAAAATCCAAAGCCCAAGTCACATTTTCACATACGAGATGCAGTGTTACTTTGTATGATACGTTTATTATTTACCAAACCCTTTTCTTAACAAAATTGCTTGCTGTCGAGGTTTGAGGTCACAGAATGTGCTTCTGCAAACTGATACGAGGTGTTGTCTGTATTCTGTTTACTAAACTCCGAAATCGGCTGTCTTCTTTATCTAAAGCACTCCACCGATGTATGCGTAAATCCTTTCATTATTCAGGTTGTTGCTGGTTACTGTTTTGCCCTTCGTCCTTGGTGCTAGCATTTTATACGGCCTCATGCGCAAAACGATTGTTTTACAGACACCTCCAGCATACATTTTGATTTTTTTGTTTTTGATCCGTGCTCAGAGCCAGTACAGTAACAAATTTGCTTTCTCGCTGAAGAACAAATGATAATGATGTTTACTGGCCAAAGTGACAAAGGATGAGCAAAGAGGTGAAAGATAATTGTATTTCCAGCCTAATCCTAATCAGGAGATCCTAGACTTCTGTCTTTCCAGGTCGCCTTGTACCCGATGGTTTAGCAGAGAATAGAGGCTATCACCCTTGTTGTTGCCCAAGATGAATCACTTCTTTCTTCAGCCTCGATTATGCATCCTACAAGACGTTGTCCCTGCCTTCTGACCCTAATTTGAAGTGTGGTGAAAAAGAGTGGAAAAGCCTCATTATTTCCTACAGCATGCTCTTCTCTTAGCACATAGTTTCTATGCCCCATCATTGCCTTTAATCAAATAGATCTTGCAGAGTTCAGGGTATGATGTGAGGAGAAAGAAGGCCCATTCATTACATTCCTATTCTAAGGATATTTCCGCTTCCAAGGAAGTACCTTCTTTTGGGCATAATTAAGATGTCACTCATAGCCTAGTTTAAGAATGGAAATATTATTCATTCTCTTTTCCTCCGTCAAGCTGCTTTGAGCCGGGCACAGGAACACCGATCTTTTAGGATTTGTAGCTCACTTTTTCTCCTCCAATCCACATCCATTTTTTAAAACTTCTGATCTAAAGCAGACTTGTAGGAAGGACTCTCGTTCATTTTGTCAGTTAAATTCATCCATGCCTGAAGTGAAACATTCTATTTAATGACTAGACATGCACAATATATCCTGAAAACATGAATTATGGAGTGGGCTAATAATTTATTTATTTATTTTCCTTAGTAAAGAGATAGGGGGAGTTTTAGTTGCTCCAACACCAGCAGACTTGCTCCAGAACTTTTTTTTTTTTTGCAGGTTCCTGTTGGTTATTTGGAGGGAAATCACTGATTGAACCATGGGAGTTTCAGCATTCTGAATTTAGCAGAAGAGAAAACAATCAGCAAGTTCAGTTTCAACCTTCTGTAAAGGGATTAGGAAGTGGCATTAGTGCCATGGAGAACTGTCATAATTGTGGCCCGCAGGTGTCTTTATTTCTGTGATTTATAGGCTGCTCAGTTCCAAAAAGGCTCTGTAACAGATGCTGTAACCCATATATGTACAAAAGGGGTGGAACTTTGATTGCACAGTCATGGCTGCCAACCTGACTTTTTGGGACCCCCTGCTGTGGACATAAATTGCCAATATCCGCTGGATAATGGAGAAAGCCAGGGAATTTCAGAAAAACATCTATTTCTGTTTTATTGACTATTCTAAAGCCTTTGACTGTGTGGATCATAACAAATTGTGGCAAGTTCTTGGTGGTATGGGGATACCAAGTCATCTTGTCTGCCTCCTGAGGAATCTGTATAATGACCAAGTAGCAACGGTAAGAACAGAGCATGGAACAACGGACTGGTTTAAGATTGGGAAAGGAGTACGGCAGGGTTGTATACTCTCACCCTACCTATTCAACCTGTACGCAGAACACATCATGCGACGTGCTGGGCTTGAGGAATCCAAGGCTGGAGTTAAAATCGCTGGAAGAAACATTAACAATCTCAGATATGCAGATGATACCACTTTGATGGCTGAAAGCGAGGAGGAGTTGAGGAGCCTTATGACGAAGGTGAAAGAAGAAAGTGCAAAAGCTGGGTTGCAGTTAAACCTCAAAAAAACCAAGATTATGGCAACGAGCTTGATTGATGACTGGCAAATAGAAGGAGAAAAAGTGGAGGCAGTGACAGACTTTGTATTTCTAGGCGCAAAGATTACTGCAGACGCTGACTGCAGCCAGGAAATCAGAAGACGTCTACTTCTTGGGAGGAGAGCAATGGCAAATCTTGATAAAATAGTTAAGAGCAGAGACCTCACACTGACAACAAAGGTCCGCATAGTTAAAGCAATGGTATTCCCTGTAGTAACCTATGGCTGCGAGAGCTGGACCATAAGGAAGGCTGAGCGAAGGAAGATAGATGCTTTTGAACTGTGGTGTTGGAGGAAAATTCTGAGAGTGCCTTGGACTGCAAGAAGATCAAACCAGTCCATACTCCAGGAAATCAAGCCAGACTGCTCACTTGAGGGAATGATATTAAAGGCAAAACTGAAGTACTTTGGCCACATAATGAGAAGACAGGATACCCTGGAGAAGAAGCTGATGCTAGGGAAAGTGGGAGGCAAAAGGAAGAGGGGCCGACCAAGGGCAAGATGGATGGATGGTATTCTGGAGGTGACGGACTCAACCATTGGGGAGCTGGGGATGGTGACGGCCGACAGAAAGCTCTGGCGTGGACTGGTCCATGAAGTCACGAAGAGTCGGAAACGACTGAACGAATAAACAACAAGCTGTGGACATCCCTTGCCCTTATTAAATATAATCACTGAAATTAAATGGACCTGGTGAAAAAATGGAAGGGGAAGAAGAGCCCTCATCCCATACTCTATACACCTGAAGAATTAGCTCACTGTTCATGCCACACACATTCTTTGGGTGCTATATTCATACTTAAGGCTGAAAACGTGAGGAAAATTCTTGAATGCCATGTGCTTTCCAACTGCTACCCAAATCACTGTCTGGTTCTTCCTCCACCACTCTGACCATGAGTCAGCTATACGAGAGTCTGCCGTTAACAATCTGGATTCTCAAGGTAGGAATAGTTACGATTACCAGCCTTTGTTCTCCTTTATGTCTGTCTCTTTGACTTGTTCCACCAAGGTTTGTTTGGCATCCTTCCCTTCATTCTGACTAGACCCAATGACTAGAGATCTGAGGATAGCAATACTCTCAGCCAAGCTCTTTAGAAAGTGGTTGCATTTCATAGGGAAATGGCCATGAAACCAGGACAACTTTCTGGTGATGTCCCTATATGCATCCTTAATGGTCTAATGCAAGGGTACCCAACCTTTCTGGCACCAGGGACCGGTCGTGGAAGACAATTTTTCCACGGACCAGGGGGGCAGGGGGGGTGCCAATTGCGTGGACCAGGGGGCGTGGTTTGCAGGCGGGAGCCAATTGTGCAGACCGGGGGGCGGGGCTTGCAGGCAGGAGCCAATCGCGCGGACAGGTGGCGGGGTTTGCAGGCAGGAGCCAATCACCACCACCGCTCACCTGCTATGCGGCCCACTTCCTAACAGGCTGCGGCCCACTAGTGGGTCGTGGCCCACAGGTTGGGGACCCCTGGTCTAATGTATGACTAAAGAATTCTGATCTAATTTCGCTTGTTGTACCCCACTTCAGTGGTGGTATCATTCATGCCTGCAGAGAAAGTCTGAATGAACAGCTCAGACTCCGCAGAGATGCAGCCTTGACACTGGTTAACCAAGCCCTCCATAACATCAATCCTGCAAGAAAGTACAGTAGGCCTCTCATGTGGAACACACACAACTGTACTTTCCAGATGTTTTTGCTATGTTCACCCACATTCCTTACACACATCCCCTCCCTACTTACAAACTTATTCAGCCTTTGCGAGTTGCAAAGATTAACTAGTGCTACCTTATGCCACAGCACATTATTCTAGTTTTAAAGATGGAGAGAGGGAGGGAGGGAGGATGTCTGACATCCTGCATGAAGACTACACTATTCTTTTCAGGCCTGCAAATAGAATGAGATTGCTTTGCTGGAGCATATCCATAGACAGTGGCACCAGCCTGGATTTATGCAAGTGTTAAGAAGAGTGCTTCCAGACAGGCAGCTCCTGGCACTGCCAATCAAGTGAGTCTGTTCAACGTTCCGTTTTTCTTGTAGTACCAAAAACAAAACAAAACAAAAAGACAGAAGGGAACTTGGGAAGGGGGGTGGATTGAAAGTGGGAAAACATGGGAGAGTTATAAACGGAAGTGAACATCCTTGGGACCCCCTCCCTTCCCTTAAATGTCATGTTGGAGGCTGGGTGGTTGCACAATCAAAGCCACTTCTGGAATCAACCCAAGACCCAAACTGAGCCTAATGAACTCAGCTGGCTAGTCCTGATACTTCCTATGAGTTTGGGTGCTCTTTAGAAAACAACCAAACAACAACAACAACAACATGTTTTTCCTTTGATGAAGCATGGCTTTTATTTCCATTTGGCGCATAAAGCCCTGTGCTGTGTCATTCCGCATTTGCTACTGATCAGAACTCAAAATGGTCATGGCAAAGACGTTAGGTTCAGGATCCAAAGGCAGCCTACGAGAGGACGACGTCTTCAAGACAGGATTCTTTTTGGTTAACGTTTCCTCCATCTACTGGATGCTTCGGGAACTGCAACTGTAGGCCAGCTTTAAAGCAAAACCTGCTGATCATTAAGAGGTCGACATCCAAACTTCAGGAGTTTGGTATTCCATTGGTGCTATCTGAAACAGCCTAGATGTTTGATTATGATCTTTTAAAATCCAGCCTATTTTTGGAGTGATAAATTGGCCAACTTTACACGTGGCACGTTTGGTGTAATCTCTGCACTCAATCTGCGGAGTGTTTCCCATGACTCAGTTCTCAGTCACATCCGTTCTCGGATGTGCGTGCCAGCGGAAAACTAAACCATCATAGATTTTTGCTCTGTTGGTGTTCCCATCACCAATCCCCCATTGCTTCTGTTCTGGCTTGTGGCTGGGGGACTCTAAGGATGGAAGGTAGAGAAGCAGGATCGAGAGTTGGACAGAACCCTTGTGCAAACACTGAATAGGCGGCTACCTTCACAGCCAAGACAAGGGCAGTTAAAGATCCATTGACTCAGAAAGGCAAGAGGAAGAGGTACAGGACTTTCTCTTTCTCTTTCTCTCCCACACCCACACCCGCTGCTACTGTAGGTGTGCGCTGGATTTCTGGAGAGAGGCTAATTGCTGGGTTTGGTATGAAGTCTGGCCAGGATAGTGGTCTTATTTCTTATGCAGGGAAGGCCACCCTTGCCCCTGCTTTTCAACATCACCACCAGCGGGAAAGCCAGCAGACAGTCACAGCACTACTGTGATTGGTGATGGTTTGACAGATGGATATCCCTGTGAGTTTAGCTATTGATCAGCAGTCACACATACCCGGTTTCACCTGTCACTTCTCCCAGCCTGGGGATCAACTGCCAGATCTTAGAGATGCAGGAAGAGAAGGGGGAGAGGATGCTTTTTAGTCACCAAATTTCTGAGATGGATCAGCCTGAATACCTGACAGCATGAGCCATCTCTCTTTCTCTGCATCTTTGTGGGACAACCCCGCCCCCCACTACTTCTATGAGCTGTTGTTGGGGCTGTACATATGTTGTATGTTTACCATGTTCAGAAGTAGCCTATAGTAGCCATGTTCATTCAGTCGCTTCCGACTCTTCGTAACTTCATGGACCAGCCCACGCCAGAGCTTCCTGTCAGCCGTCGCCACCCCCAGCTCCCCCACGGTTGAGTCCGTCACCTCCAGAATATCATCCATCCATCTTGCCCTTGGTCGGCCGCTCTTCCTTTTGCCTTCCACTTTCCCTAGCATCAGCATCTTCTCCAGGGTATCCTGCCTTCTCATTATGTGGCCAAAGTACTTCAGTTTTGCCTTTAATATCATTTCCTCAAGTGAGCAGTCTGGCTTGATTTCCTGGAGTATGGACTGGTTTGATCTTCTTGCAGTCCAAGGCACTCTCAGAATTTTCCTCCAACACCACAGTTCAAAAGCATCTATCTTCCTTCGCTCAGCCTTCCTTATGGTCCAGCTCTCGCAGCCATAGGTTACTACAGGGAATACCATTGCTTTGACTATGCGGAACTTTGTTGTCAGTGTGATGTCTCTGCTGTTAACTATTTTATCAAGATTTGCCATTGCTCTCCACCCAAGAAGTAGACATCTCCTGATTTCCTGGCTGCAGTCAGCGTCTGCAGTAATCTTTGCGCCAAGAAATACAAAGTCTGTCACTGCCTCAACTTTTTCTACATCTATTTGCCAGTCATCAATCAAGCTGGTTGCCATAATCTTGGTTTTTTTAAGTTTTAACTGCAACCCAGCTTTTGCACTTTCTTCTTTCACGTTCATCATAAGGCTCCTCAGCTCCTCCTTGCTTTCAGCCATCAAAGTGGTATCATCTGCATATCTGAGATTGTTAATGTTTCTTCCAGCAATTTTAACTCCAGCCTTGGATTCCTCAAGCCCACCACGTCGCATGATGTGTTCTGCGTACAGGTTGAATAGGTAGGGTGAGAGGATACAGCCCTGCCGTACTCCTTTCCCAATCTTAAACCAGTCCGTTGTTCCGTGCTCTGTTCTTACCGTTGCTACTTGGTAGTTATACAGATTCCTCAGGAGGCAGACAAGATGACTCGGTATCCCCATACCACCAAGAACTTGCCACAATTTGTTATGATCCACACAGTCAAAGGCTTTAGAATAGTCAATAAAACAGAAATAGATGCTTTTCTGAAGCTCCCTGGCTTTCTCCATTATCCAGCAGATATTGGCAATTTGGTCTCTAGTTCCTCTGCCTTTTCTAAACCCAGCTTGTACATCTGGCAATTCTCGCTCCATGAATTGCTGGAGTCTACCTTGCAGGATCTTGAGCATTACCTTACTGGCATGTGAAATAAGTGCCACTGTTCGATAGTTTGAACATTCTTTAGTGCTTCCCTTTTTTGGTATGGGGATATAAGTTGATTTTTTCCAATCTGATGGCCATTCCTGTGTTTTCCAAATTTGCTGGCATATGGCATGCATCACCTTGACAATTCCAAAGCTCACTCTACATTCTGAATCGTGTAAGGTAAAATATCTTTCAGGATGGGCTTGACTCCTGGTGATATGATGGACCCAACCTCGTAGGTAACAATGCAAGAACGGCTTGGCATTCCCTTCTTCTGGGAGCTTGCCTAACTTCTCAGTCGACTCTATAATTTATCTTTCAACCGTCCTGTGGTATAAAGTGATGAGGAGGCAGAATAAATTTCCTTGGATTGGGCAATGTTCAGAGGAGTTTCAAAGAATTGCTCAAAGAGAAATTCAAATTTAAACTGGAGACACATTTTTTTTTAAAACAAAAATCCACCCAGGTATTTTAACAAAGAATACTTGTTGAAGGGATTGTTTGTCTGTTTAAATAACTTGGGATAATAAGATGTGGTCAGACCTTTGTCAATGGGATGGATGGGATATTCTTTGCCTTCTGTAAATCCTGCTTCTGGCAAAGCTGTGAGCACTCATCCTCAAACTGTATCTGCGCTCTACTGTAATTACATCATTTACGTAATCAAAAGATAAATAAAGGTCTTTATCTGAAACATTTGTAAAGTGAGTTGCATTGAAACAATTCCTTGTTGGAACAAATTGATTACATTCAGCAGTTAACTGCAAACACACTAATCAAGTTGGGACAGTAACACATCTCAATTCCATCAAAAAGATGATTGTATATATGTGTTAATTGTACTGATTTGAATAGTCCTTATCATTGTCATAGAGTTCCAAATTGAGAACTGCTGATGTACTGAATCAGCTTGCAGGTGAAATTTTACAGAATATGCAATCTAATATACAAGATCTGATTACTGGGAGAGGAACAATCTTTATTTTTAAAGGAGCAAGTTTCTAAACCTCAGTGTCAGCCAAAACCAAACCAAAACAAAACCTTACCATTTAAAAAAGGGTTTGTTCAGAGTCTATTGCTCCTACACTCTTTTAATCCTTATAACTTTTACCCAGGTACTTTTCTTCTACTACCACCATGATTTTGACCATTAATTCTAAAACTGTTCCAGATTTGGAAAGAATTGAAAGAGTAAAAAGGTAAAGGTTCCCCCCGCACATTTGTGCAGTCGTGTCCGACTCTAGGGGCCGGTGCTCATCTCAGTTTCTTAGTCGAAGAGCCAGCGTTGTCCGAAAACGCTTCCACGGTCATGTGGCCGGCATGACGTGCACGGAACGCTGTTACCTACCCACCGAAGTGGTAACTATTCATCTACTTGTGTTTGCATGCTTTCAAACTGCTAGGTTGGCAACAGCTGGGGCGAGTGCGGGAGCTCACTCCGTCACGCGGGGCTAGGGATTCGAACCTCCGAACTTGCGATCTTCCGATCGACAAGCCTGGCATCTTACCCGCTGAGCCACCACGCCATGGAAATCTAACCTTTTAATGAAAAACAAGTCATATTACACAAAGGGGCTTGAGGTGGGCGGGTGCTTTATTTGGATCACAGAATCTGAGCAGTCGGCGCACAATTCTGAGTTTTCCGGGGGCAGGACTGGAAAGCTGAGAAAGAAACAAATGCCGCAAATGCCAGTCTTGAGAGACGCCTCTTGAATTTTAGCACAGCCACTCAAGAGGGCTGCTAAAGCTACGCGGCTGAGTAATTTGAAAAGCAAAGTGCAAAGAGAGCAGAAGCATTGCGGCAACCTAAGACGTGTGTTCAGCGTCCCTGCAGTGAGGTCACTGAGCATTTCAAAGAAACCGTGCTGGCAGGGCGTTTTCTCTGATGGGCTTTGGACTTTGGAATCCAATCCTTCCACTTTATTTGGACACAGGCAATAGGGAAGGTTGGAGAAGGGGTGTACAATACATCCCATGGATAATCCTAAGCCTAACCCAACGATTTACAGGTAGTCCTCGCTTAACAACCACAATTGAGACCAGAATTTCAGTTGCTAAGCAAAGCGGCCATTAAGCAAATCCAACCTGATTTTACAACCTTTTTTGCAGTGGTCATTAAGTGAATCACCGTAGTCATGAAGCAGACCATGTAATCGTTAAGCGAATCATGCGGTTCCCCATTGATTTTGCTTGCCAGAAGCCAGCCAGGAAGGTCAAAAATGGCGATCACGTGACCACGGGATGCTGTGATGGTCATAAATGCAAACTGGTTGCCAAGCGCCCAAATCGTGATCATGTGACCGCAGGGATGCTGTGATGGTCGTAAGTGTGAGCACTGGTTGTAAGTCAGTTTTTTCAGCACTGTCATAAGTCTGAGCCATCACTAAACGAATGGTCATTAAGTGAGGACTACCTGTATTACCTTTGCAGTATTCATGTGGCAGATTGAACTATTGCAACAGTCCTGTCCAATGGAGCATCTATTGTATATGTCCCGATTGTGGCATGGAACAAGGAGAAGCCACTGTCAGACACACGGCTAAGGGTGCATCATAAATGCAATGCATTTTGGAGTCAACTTTTTCTCCCTCAGATTTTCCAGTTAATTCTGCAGGAATGCCACTGCAAAATCACTAGCATTTTGCAAATGCTCATCTCGCAATCCTCATCCAGCAATCTGGGTGGTGCACAACTGTTATTTCTGTTCCTTAAGTATGGCAAATTGGGCTGTGCAGTTGTTGGTGACAGGGAAGATGGAATTTCTTCCTCGCCAGACCACATGCTGATGGGGGCCGACAAAACTTTGGCTCCTCAGTGCTGCTTTTCTCAGTTGCTGGGGTGGAAAGAGAGGTTCACCAGGATAGCCATAACTGTGATTTCCCCATCTTGACAAAAATTGGTGGTCTCTTCCTAGTTCTCTTCTTCTTTCCCTAGCAGGTAAAAAATTCCCAAGAGGTTGTTTCCTGTCAGAGTTTTCCACTGCTCGCTGCTGAGGTGAGACATTGATGATGAGTAATTGCTCTCCAAGGAAGGAAAAGGGTAGGTTAGAAGAGAGGACACCTGATCATCAGATCAAAGTGAAGCTGAACTCAACCCCTACACCATTGCCATAATTCCCCAAAGCAGCAACATGTTCATTTGTTTATTCGTTCAGTCGCTTCCGACTCTTTGTGACTTCATGGACCAGCCCACGCCAGAGCTTCCTGTCGGCCGTCGCCATCCCCAGCTCCCCCACGGTCGAGTCCGTCACCTCCAGAATATCATCCATCCATCTTGCCCTTGGTCGGCCCCTCTTCCTTTGGCCTTCCACTTTCCCTAGCATCAGCTTCTTCTCCAGGGTATCCTGTCTTCTCATTATGTGGCCAAAGTACTTCAGTTTTGCCTTTAATATCATTCCCTCAAGTGATGTTCATATATATTATTAAATGATGTTCTGCACTGTAGCCTGCAATGTTCTGTAATGTGCTTTTATTAGACTGACAAAGCATCAAATGAACTAATTAAGGAAAAGCAGTAAAAAACCAATTTATTAATTTAAGCTAAAACAGAGTGCCTTACTTTCTTGTTTCCTGTGAAATTTTCTTAAGCTTTCTTAAGGAAGAAGTTAGAAGAAACACTAGAACAGAACTAGTATTACTGCAACTATACTGTATCAGCTTGTATAAAGGACTGAATGCTATGATGGAAGCCTTTTTAGCTGTCTTTCAACGTTGCTATAATTGAAGAAATACGGTCACCAGCACAGCTTAAGCATACCAGAATTGTAATTTGCAATAGCCTGTTTCCTTGCAGGCACAGGGATGTTCCTGTTAGTAGTAACTTTTAAGGAGAGGAAACAATACAAGATGAATAACTGGTACCTTTTTATTGCATGCTTCCTTGAAGGAAATTAATATGAATTAAAATGGGTAATTCAGAATGGAAGAAAGTAGCTGGTCTTGCAATTATCCAGTGAACTTCAGGGATGAATTTGAACTGATCTCTCTCTGGTCCAAGTCAAAATCCAACAGGCTAGCATTAGCAAATTTGAAAGTGAGTTGGAAACGTGCTCTTCCTCTTTAGGTATAGCTCTGGTAGACCATTCTTTTACAAAGGGGCTTATCTGGAAATGCATTCAACCTTAATAATTTTACAAATAGAGAGCTCCATTCTGGACTTCTTCCTGCACATGGAAGGCCTTTGTTATCCTCACTGGATTTCATCCACCTCTCTACTCCCTGCAACATCATTAGGCAACAGAGATTCCTATATTTGGGCCAGTGAATATGATTCAACCTTTTTTCCTAGAAACTTGAGCAAGATCTTTTTTGGTAGGCATTGGCAAACACAGATGAGGAAAACAGGACTTCTGGCCTTTCTAGGCAATGCTAACAATGCCTCAGCTTGGAGGCTTCCATCTTACAAACCTTACTCTCCAGATTAGCTTTCAAGCTCTCTGCGCAAACAGTATGAATGAACTTAAGTCTTTATTTGCATTCCCTTCAAATTGCCCTCTGCCACTGGCATGAGACCTTGGCATGTTTGCTTTAAGATTAGTGAAGCCAAGATATTTTACCCAGGCATGTTGCCTTGCTGTTACTGCCACCACAAAACAGCTTTAAAAGCAGCTGCTGAGTCAGAATAAATTAGTCTCCCTCCCTCCCTCTCTCTCTCATTTCCCTCCTCCTCCCACATGGTCATCGGCTTAAGCCTCCCCAAAATGAGGAGCACTCCTTCAGTATCCTCACCTTCCCTCCTCCTCTAGCTGGCAAGCACTCCTTCAGCTGGCCAATGGGGAGGGCAATGCATGGCAGTGAGCCATTATCCTGACTCCTTCCTTGTTCTTCCCTCAATTCATTCACTTTTCACAGTGAGGGAAAAAAATTAAGCACCAAAAATTGTGCAGGGAAGCAGCAAAGCCCCCCACTGGACCAACCAGAAAGAACAGGAGAACAATGGCGGGGTGCTATGGAGACTTCAGTTCATGACGGGAGGGGGACGCCTGGAAGCCAGGACAAGTTGGAATTCTCATCAACGGGGAGCTGATGACCAGAAGCTCTGTGGTTTCATGGGGACATGCAAAGGCAATGCCAGTCTCAGATTGGAAAGGCTCTTGAATCATAACTGAGTGTTCTACTCCTCTTTTGGAATCTCCATTGCACGATGAAAAGTGCTGGGTTTCCATCTTCAAATACAGCCCTTAACAAAAGGAGAGACAGAAGAATTACACTGTGTTGTAAGTGCAGGGTGCACTTTACAATGTACATCAACAAAAGGAACCCATAGACCCAATGCCTTTTATTTGTTTGTTTGTTTGTTCTTTTTTATATATACTCCTATAGTATATACAGTATATATAGCTATGCTCCCTAAGGAATCCTGATGGTTTACAATGTAAAATGCCAGCAAACTTGCCATATAATAATTTATAATACAATAATAATATAATACTTTTTCCCCCCACACTGAAGATGTTGCCTAGCCTGGCAATGAAACGTCTGCAAGAAAACAACAAGGCTCAGAGAGCAACAAGGACTCCACAATTTATAATACAATATACCATTAAAAGTAATTACTATTATTGTCATTGTTATTCATTCTCAACTAACAATCACATCAAACATTAAACATTCTGTCAGATAGTTCTGCTTTGATCACCTTCCTAAATACGAGGTGAGAAAACATCATACAGATCTCTATGAGAGGCTATTCCAGAGGTTTGGGGCCATAACTGAGAAGCACTGGCTACTGGCTCTCCTCCTTGAACCAGTCATGGATGGAAACCTAAAACCTTCCAATGCATGATTTGTGGACTGGATGAGTAGGTTCTACCTGGAACAGGTGGTCCTGGATGTACTTTATATGGACCCATAAAATCCATATACAACTTTATACAAACTCCATATACTGTACATCTCTACCTTCTCACTTCAGCCAACCTTCACATAAAGGCCCTTACTCTGTACTTAGCTCCCATTCTCTGCTTTTAAGAAAAGAATCAAGAGTTTCCATTTGCACCAGGTCTTTTAATTTGGACTAAAGATGATTTTATCAGGATTTAAGATAACATTTTCATGGGTTTGCAACAGTTTTATACTTTCTTTTACTGTGATTTGCCTGTGAACTCCTTGAGAACCCTTACTCCTTGAGTAAAGTAATTGCAATAAAACTTAAAAATAAAACTTGAAATGGGTTTTTTAAAAAGTAGTGGAGGGGGGGAGAGAGTAAAGTGTACAGATGCTTATAACAGCTGGAAAAAGCAGATGTTGGGGGAGTCAGACAGGACTCTTCCCAAAGCAGACACAGCATCTGCAATGCCTGCAGCAAGACTTAGGGATGTATGAAGAACTGGAGGCCTTCTGAGAAGTAAGGCAAAAGCACACCAAATAGCCTAAAGAATCTCTGTCTTTTAAGAATGAGGCTGAAGAATAGGACTTTCAGAAACTGAAGGGTAATTTTTGGTCCAGTATTACTTCTAAACATCTATCAATAGTAAACTCAATGCAAAAAAATAAAATAGAAATCCCCCATTTTCCTAAACCAAAAAAAGGTATTAGGGCTACTATATCTGGGATTAAAAAAAAAATCTGTATAACCATGGATGACACCAGAGAACTATGCAGTTCTATTCCTCTTTGCTGCCATTTAGTGGTTGTCCAGACATTTACAGCTCAAATATGGTACCTCCCTAAACAGTACTCTTCTGTATACTCGAGGGTTAGCTTAGCTACAAGGATGTAGTTTAGATCATCCTTAAGCAGATCTTAAGGGGTGTGGTGGCTCAGCGGGTAAGACGCCAGGCCTGTCGATTGGAATATCGCAAGTTTCGGAGGTTCAAATCCCTAGCCCCGCGTGACGGAGTGAGCTTCCGCATTCGCCCCAGCTCTTGCCAACCTAGCAATTCGAAAGCATGCAAATGCAAGTAGATAAATAGGTACCACTTTGGTGGGATGGTAACAGCGTTCCGTGCGCGTCATGCCGGCCACATGACCGTGGAAGCGTCTTCGGACAACGCTGGCTCTTCGGCTAACAAACGGAGATGAGCACTGGCCCCTAGAGTCGGACACGACTGCACAATTGTGCGGGGGGAACCTTTACCTTTACCTTAAGCAGATCTGTTCCTTGGAAGCTCACCTGTATCTCCAATGCAAGGTGTTTTTTTAAGCAAACATACAAAATTGCCTTTAATTTTCAAAATCACATTTTGCCCCTTAGCTCAGGTCTTGTACCCTCGCCATTGGCCCCTCCTAAACAAAAGATCCTTTCTCCTCCCATGCTCCAGCAGAAAAAGATGGTTATCAATCATGTAAGACACTCCCAATCTTTTTGTTTGGCATATCACATCATCACCCCTAGACAGCAACTATTTTCTGATTTCAGGGAAGCTCTAATTTAATAAAGGAAATAATACTCTAATCTAACATCCTAGAACTAACTGTATTTTAACATTTAACTAAGATTGGCAGCAATTCAGGATTGGATTCCTAAATCTGTGTGTGTGTAAACACTGAGATGGGAAAGTTGTTTGATGTTTATGTTACTACTGACTATTGGTGCATTAATCATCTAAAACATGAATCTCTATCCTATTATTGGGATTACATTTGCTTCCGGATTTGGCTGAGAAGGATGTTTTCAGCCTTTATGAAAAGTGCTGCAAGTTTCTCATCCACAACTGTTTGTAATGAAACCCCTGGGATTCAGAAGTCCACTTCATTTGAAAGAATATCACTTCTAGAAGCCATGTCTGTAGCAGGAATCTTTTGTCCTGGCTGAAGATCTTCTCCTCATGTGTAGCAGTCTGGATCATTATAGGAGAAGGCAAGTTCCTCTCATCCAAATACTGTATCGTTATTGTTGCCATAGGTAACCTAGCCAATGTTTAGAAATAATGCAACACAAACTTGAAGGTCATGGATTGTCTACCCCAGTGTTCCGCAACCTCGGCAACTTTAAGCTGTGTGGACTTGAAATGCTGGCTGGGGAATTCTGGGAGTTGAAGTCCACACAGCTTAAAGTTGCCAAGGTTGAGAAACACTGGTCTACCCTGATGTTTTGAGCAAGAACCTATGTGTGCAGAGAGCTAGCTCTAGCTCTTCGAGTGTTCTTTTTCTTTTTTCTTTTAAGAGAGACAGAAGAGTTAAACTGCAGAGCACAAGCCACAGTTAAGCACAGGGAGGGGAAGGGAGCCTGTTACTTCTGATTCCTCCACTAGAGAAACAATTATTTGGGTTCTATTATTTTAAAAGATGCCATTGTAAAGGGTTGTGTCACAAATCAGTGTCTCTAGTTTCCCACGCTTCAGTTAAATCGCAGGAGAAGACCTCACAAGGGAACACCTTCTACAATACTTTTTCAGATCAGGAAACATGGGCAGCCAATGAGGGCACAGAAGGATGGAAAGAAATGTAACAGAAAAACAACAGCAATAGTAATAGCCTTCTTGGTAGAATCTCACCTTTAAAATACAAGGAAAAGAATACCTAACCATTCTAAAATACCCTCTGAATGAGGAGAAACAGACGGTATTCTGAAGAGGAAGAACACTTTTGCCATATTATGATTTTTTTAAACCTAACTGCATGGGGGTTGTTGTTGTTGTTTTCCAGTTGTTTTCCTTCATCTTTGACCTCTTCACTGAGTACTTCATGTATGGGGTAATAATGATGTGGTAATGGTCCCTCCAGGTAGCAAAGAGAAGTGAAACCAGACAGAAAAGATACAAGCACACTCTGTTTATAGCCACACTCTGTTCAAGGATGATGGAAGAAGGGGAACCCCCAGCCTGCTGAAACATTCCTGCACATTCCTTTAGTCTCGGTCTTGAATGTGATAGAAATATTGTTGTGTCTTTTCACCATTTTTGCTGGGGAAGAAGAGAGAGGATTTGAAAACTAAGATGGAATCTGCAGATTGCAGGCAGCTTTGTTCATGAAACGTTGTACTTTGGTATGAATGCTCATGCACAACATGTGTGCGCATATCCAGGATGAAAACAATTTATTCAGAAGTGAGTAAATTCAGAAGTGAGTAAAAATAGGCTCTAATTTTGAGCAATTTAAAGGGTAATACATTAAATTCAGTACTTCTATATTCTTCACATATAAGTCTGTGTATTTCTTTAGTATCTGAATGTTGTACATATAAAACCATAACATGCCTTTTCACTCTATATGGCAAGAAGAAAACCCAAGCTACAAAACCGGAGCTGTATATATAAAGAACAGGGCCGTGTAGTTCTTCAGATTTTATTCCAAAAAGGTGTTTCAGAAGTGCAGGAACACAAACATAGCATCTGTCTGCAACCGCCCAGAGTTCCCCATTGGGGGAGATGGGTGGTGATATAAATTTAAATAATAAATAAAATAAATAAACGCTTTAAAGCATCCATGGCTTTTCCTAGGATCATGTGACCACCCTCTTCAGCTACCACGTGAACCTGAGAAAAGACGTGCTTTGCAAATTGGATGTGGTTATTGGTGAGATGTCAAGATTAAATATAGACATTTTAGGTGTCAGTGAACTGAAATGGACTGGAATGGGCCACTTCACATCAGATGACCACCAGCTCTACTACTGTGGACAAGAGGACCACAGAAGAAATGGAGTAGCCTTCATAATTAATAATAAAGTGGCTAAAGCAGTGCTTGGATACAATCCAAAAAACAATAGAATGATCTCAATTTGAATTCAGGGTAAGCCATTTAACATCACAGTGATCCAAATATATGCCCCAACCACAGATGCTGAAGAAGCAGAAGTAGATCAGTTCTATGAGGATCTGCAGCACCTACTGGATAATACACCAAAAAGAGATGTTATTTTCATTACAGGAGACTGGAATGCTAAGGTGGGTAGTCAGACGACACCTGGAATTACAGGCAAGCATGGTCTGGGAGAACAAAATGAAGCAAGACATAGGCTGATAGAATTTTGCCAAGACAACTCACTGTGCATAACAAACACTCTCTTCCAACAACCTAAAAGACGACTTTATACATGGACTTCACCAGATGGTCGACACCGAAAACAGATTGACTACATCCTTTGCAGCCAAAGGTGGTGGACATCTATACAGTCGGTAAAAACAAGACCTGGAGCTGACTGTAGTTCAGATCACGAACTTCTTATTGCACAATTTAGAATCAGACTAAAGAGAATAGGGAAGACCCACAGATCAGTTAGATATGAGTTCACTAATATTCCTAAGGAATATGCAGTGGAGGTGAAGAATAGATTTAAGGGACTAGATTTAGTAGATAGGGTCCAGGAAGAACTATGGACAGAAGTTCGCAACATTGTTCAGGAGGCGGCAACAAAAAACGTCCCAAAGAAAAAGAAAACCAAGAAGGCAAGATGGCTGTCTGCTGAGACACTGGAAGTAGCCCAAGAAAGAAGGAAAGCAAAAGGCAACAATGATAGGGGGAGATATACTCAATTAAATGCAAAATTCCAGAGGTTAGCCAGAAGAGATAAGGAATTATTTTTAAACAAGCAATGTGCGGAAGTGGAAGAAGACAATAGAATAGGAAGGACAAGAGACCTCTTCCAGAAAATTAGAAACATCGGAGGTAAATTCCAGGCAAAAATGGGTATGATCAAAAACAAAGATGGTAAGAACCTAACAGAAGCAGAAGAGATCAAGAAAAGGTGGCAAGAATATACAGAACATCTGTATAGGAAGGATAATAATATTGCAGATAGCTTTGACTATTTGACTGGTGTGGTCAGTGAGTTAGAGCCAGACATCCTGAAGAGTGAGGTTGAATGGGCCTTAAGAAGCATTGCTAATAACAAGGCAGCAGGAGACGACGGTATCGCAGCTGAACTGTTTAAAATCTTGCAAGATGATGCTGTCAAGGTGATGCATGCCATATGCCAGCAAATTTGGAAAACCCAAGAATGGCCATCAGATTGGAAAAAATCAACTTATATCCCCATACCAAAAAAGGGAAGCACTAAAGAATGTTCAAACTATCGAACAGTGGGACTTATTTCACATGCCAGTAAGGTAATGCTCAAGATCTTGCAAGGTAGACTCCAGCAATTCATGGAGTGAGAATTGCCAGATGTACAAGCTGGGTTTTGAAAAGGCAGAGGAACTAGAGACCAAATTGCCAATATCCTCTGGATAATGGAGAAAGCCAGGGAGTTTCAGAAAAACATCTATTTCTGTTTTATTGACTATTCTAAAGCCTTTGACTGTGTGGATCATAACAAATTATGGAAAGTTCTTGGTGGTATGGGGATACCAAGTCATCTTGTCTGCCTCCTGAGGAATCTATATAATGACCAAGTAGCAACGGTAAGAACAGACCACGGAACAATGGACTGGTTTAAGATTGGGAAAGGAGTATAGCAGGGCTGTATACTCTCACCCTACCTATTCAACCTGTACGCAGAACACATCATGCAACGTGCTGGGCTTGAGGAATCCAAGGCTGGAGTTAAAATCGCTGGAAGAAACATTAACAATCTCATATATGCAGATGATATCGCTTTGATGGCTGAAAGCGAGGAGGAGCTGAGGAGCCTTATGACGAAGGTGAAAGAAGAAAGTGCAAAAGCTGGGTTGCAGTTAAACCTCAAAAAAACCAAGATTATGGCAACAAGCTTGATTGATAACTGGCAAATAGAGGGAGAAAAAGTGGAGGCAGTGTCAGACTTTGTATTTCTAGGCACAAAGATTACTGCAGACGCTGACTGCAGCCAGGAAATCAGAAGACATGTATTTACTTCTTGGGAGGAGAGCAATGACAAATCTTGATAAAATAGTTAAGAGCAGAGACATCACACTGACAACAAAGGTCCGCATAGTTAAAGCAATGGTATTCCCTGTAGTAACCTATGGCTGCGAGAGCTGGACCATCAGGAAGGCTGAGCGAAGGAAGATAGATGCTTTTGAACTGTGGTGTTGGAGGAAAATTCTGAGAGTGCCTTGGACTGCAAGAAGATCAAACCAGTTGATACTCCAGGAAATAAAGCCAGACTGCTCACTTGAGGGAATGATATTAAAGGCAAAACTGAAGTACTTTGGCTACATAATGAGAAGACAGGATACCTTGGAGAAGAAGCTGATGCTAGGGAAAGTGGAAGGCTAAAGGAAGAGGGGCCGACCAAGGGCAGGATGGATGGATGATATTCTGGTGGTGACAGACTCAACCATGGGGGAGCTGGGGATGGTGATGGCCGACAGGAAGCTCTGGCGTGGGCTGGTCCATGAAGTCACGAAGAGTCAGAAGCGACTGAACGAATAAACAACAAAGAACAGTGTTTCTCAAGCTTGGCAATTTTAAGATGTGTGGGCTTCAATTCCCAGAATTCCCCAGCCAACCATGCTGCCTCAGGAATTCTGGAAATTGAAGTCCACACATCTTAAAGTTACCAAGGTTGAGAAACACTGCTGTAGAGTAATCGCTTAGGAGAGATTATATGACAAGATAGCAGAAATTTATGTACTCATGCATCTCCATGAACAGGGCTGGTCTACCATTAGAATGAGAGGTTTGCTGGAACCAGTGTACATTAACGAGCAGTAGTGATCAGGATTGAATTTGGAATGTGCTGCAGCTGGTCTAGCATCTCCTAACTCAGTTGCTGTCCTCTGGTGAGGAGACTGTTGCATTAGTAGCATTAAACAGGATTCAATTGTCACTCAACACTTCTAAACTGAATGGGAAGGGAAGTCATTTTATCCTTTGTCTCAGGCTCAAAATACCATGGGCCAACCTTGTCTTCATTTGTGCAGCAGCACTTGTTGCTCAGTGGCCTCAGGAGAATCAACTCAGTATAGTATCTGTATTTACAACAGGAGCACAGGGCAGTCATAAATATATAATGATCTAAATCCCAGTGAAGCAGGTATAATGTTAATAGTCATGTGTATTTTACAACTAATAGTAATCTGGTTTCTGATTGCTCTCCATTCATTTTCCTTCCATATTCTTTATATGCACATTTCTGCATCTACAAATTAATGCAATTACAGCAGGGCTAGGCAACCCCTTGCAACAAGATCTCTTGCAGCCTCTTAATCCCCTTCTTGTGATCACAGATTCCTGACCGAATATATCACTATAGCTTGCTGAAAACCAGTGCCGTCATTTCAAACCAGTCATGAGTGGGAAACAATGACAAGTGTACTGCAAGTCCTAAAATAGGTTTCAAATAAAAGTGCAAAGGGAAAACCCACTCCTTTCCCCAGATCATGGAAAACCCTGGTCCAATCCACATATACACCTTCACATGTTTGCTTCTGCAGCTAGACACTGCATCATCTCCTGTCTAATGTAGCCCAACATTGAACCATTTCACAAGTCAAAGTTACAGCACCACCATTTTGAAACAAATTCAATAGTGCCCAAAAGGCACCAAAGTCTTTTGGAGAGAGCCACGAGCAGTTTCTGAAACAGCTGTTTGAGCCTTACAAATGACACAGCTGCTTTAACAATACAAAAAGAAGTACTTTGTATGTCCTTCCATGTATTGCCAGCATCTTTTTTGAATGCTGTACTTTGCAGAACTCTCGAAAAGAGTATAATGGGTTGGAGCATGCATCACATATTTCATGAGAGGGAGAGACTTCTCAGTAATGTTATAAACTGTTGACATAGCTTACCGAAGCAAAATACCTATTAACTGTTCTGAATCAAGCCTCTGGCGGTTCTGCATGTAGTCAAGCCCAGATAACTCAGTGAACATCTTGAATTCCATGTGTCTCCTTTTGAGATGAATTATTTGAGCATTCTATTTTATAAGACACACTACTAGGGAAGGAATCTTGAACTTTACAGTAGCTGTGTACAAGACAATATAGTTCCTGGCATCTCAATTTGTGGAATGTTAGCTGGCAACAAATATTTCATCCTCACCTCTCTTTCCAGTTCCATCAGATTAATCTATACTTCTTTCCTCTCCCTTCACAAAGAGAATCTACTCAGCAGTTTCTGAGGAAGTTCTTTTTTTTTCCTTCCAATCCTTTAACTGATACACTGTACCACTTAGTGTTTTTTCTCATAGAATCCCAGCATTGCATTCCTTATTGGCTGGATCTCAGGCTGAAGGCACCAAGTAGTTCAGCAGTAAAGGAACGTGCACAATGTGGTCTGGCAACCAAGACAAAGCAATGCAGATGCAGGATGTTTAAGGAGCAGGCAGGATAATGGTCCACATGACCATTTACTAACCCCTACTCCCCACTCCTCAAATCCATTGCAATGCATTTGGCTCTTTGCTGTATATACCAGTAAAATGAATAGAGTACTTTCATTGCTATTAAAGCAGTTCAGATTCCAGCACTGTCAGAAGTAACCAGTGCCAAGTTATCAATATTGTTTGAGCTGAAGTACATAAAATAAACTTTCGGACTCTAATACCTGCCTGGAATGCTAAGCTGTTCTCTTTTACCCCATTATGGATGGGGAGAGGGCTGAAAAAGAGAACAAATGTGGCCAGGTTTAAAAATCTCTGAAATATAGTATATCCCTTCTATTGGACAAAAATAATGATCTTTAAAAGAATTCTTGTAACTGCAGCCAGATTAACAGACCAGGCTAAAATGATGGGTTTTCTTCTTCTTCTTCTTCTTCTTCTTCTTCTTCTTCTTCTTCTTCTTCTTCTTCTTCTTCTTCTTCTTCCTCTTCCTCTTCCTCTTCCTCTTCCTCTTCCTCTTCCTCTTCCTCTTCCTCTTCCTCTTCCTCTTCCTCTTCCTCTTCCTCTTTGTTTTGGGTGCTAATACACAGAAACCTTCAATTGGTTATAGAACTGTATATAGAGAATTAGTGAAACAAGAAGGAATACAGGTGCTCTAGTGGCCTTAGGACAAATGATCTGTAATTTGTCAAGAGCGAAGGTGACTGTTCCCCTGATTGATGGCCAGTCTGGGAGGAGAGGATACTAAGCCAAGTCCGATAACAAGTGTCAGTTTTATTGGGTAGGTCTTGTCTTGTGCTTCATGTTCCTATCACCCACTTGCGTGCATTGAATCTCTCCACCAGACTGAGATTAATAAAACAGTTATAGCTAGGACACCAAAGTTGGCTTTTTCTTTTGTTTTTTGGTCCGTCTTCCCAGCCAAAGGGTGTCCCTGGTTCAGCTTACCTTCTCCAGACAGAGTGGAGTCAATGCCAACCACAAAAAGACAACAATGGAATAGGGCAAGCCAACAGCTTGGCTTTCTACTTGGTAAGAAACTTGTGTGTATGTTTGAAAAGGTGAACAATTATCACAGGAATGTATGCGTGTATTAAAAATAAATTCATGGACCACCTGAAATAGAGGCTTTGTTGGAAGAAACCAAATTGCAACATGGAGATACTCAGGGATGTACATGATGACTCTTAGAACTCCCCAACTTTTTAGAGCTCTTCCTCTCCCAATCCACCAACCAGAAAAAAGCAAGAGTGGTTGGTTTCCAATTTGCACTTTTTCCTTCAGTGAAGGAAAATCACTCTGAATTTCCAGAGTAATTAACCTGTCTCTCTTTTTGTTCTATGATATATCGAACACATGGATATACTGATGCTACTATACATCCGCTATTGGTCTCTCCCCTTGTTTCCCAACCAATTTCTGGTTGCCAAATACATTTTAGAAAGCAGAGGATATCCTACCATGTCCCTTTATAGGCCTTTAAAACTACTATAAGGTTGAAATATTTTTATTATTTTGGCCAACAGGATTAAATTAGCAGTGTGAATGACAAGTATGCTTAGAAAGGTATTTGGTGGCCTTGAGAATGTTATTAAAGTGCAGCTGCCCCACATATTCTTATGTGATCATCATCAGACCAATTTTAAAACTTTGCTTTCCTAACATCAATAACATACTCATCCCTGTGGTATTTGAGTGCTTGGAATATGCTAAGAATGTAACTAAAACTGCCTGACAGCTGTTGGTATTGTCTTTGTCTAATCGCTTTAAGCATGCAGATTGGCCAGATGTATCTGAGTAATTGTCATTGGAAATGTTACCTCAAGGTTTGAGAGCTATACACAAAGGCATGTTCTCCTTCATGTAAATACTCAATCCAGCTTCCTGTTACTATTAGCTTCCAGGACAGGAGTCTTCAGTCTCTGAAGGATATTGGCACCTTTGGGATTTGAGAATGAGTGGTCGGACATATTGTGGGACATTGAACATTTAAAATAATAGTTTATTGAACCAGGAAGACATTCATTCTGCAGAAATCTCATTAATTTAAATCAATACCAAGTATTGGTTCCCATAAAAGTTCCCTTTCTCCTCTTCTTGAAAACTGAGGCTCTGCTTTTCATCTAAAAATATCTATGTTAGGTGCCTTTAGCTGGAGATCCAGGCACTTCTGGTGTGATGAACTTTCCTCGTTTCCTCTCACAGCATTCCTATAAATAGAGAGGCTCTTATAGGCAGGAATACTCCATACATGTGTTGGAGGCCAGTAAGCAATCTCTCAGTTAGGCAACTACTGCATTCTTGTAAACTTTAGAATCCAATGAAAGAAAGATAAGTATCCATAAATAATGAAAAATTATCTGAGAGAGAGAGAGAGAGAGAGAGAGAGAGAGCGCACAACAGAGAGAGAAAATATATCACTGCAAAAACTGTTTAAGTAGATTCATAGGGTTTTTATTTAGTGACTTAAAAGGTGCAGTAGCAAAGTGCTTTTCTCTCCATTCCTGCTTGGGCCATTTTCTGTCTTCTAGTTGCAATAGTTCTCTAGTTCATAGAGAGAACAGGTGTTTTCACAGCATTGCTCCACAATTCCTCTCTTCGTTTTCTGGAGTTCTTGGAGTGGTACTTCCACCTCGTTCGGTAAAGGACCGTTCACTGCCAAACAGGAGGACACCAATATTACATGGACCTTTGAAATGTATTCAGCACAAGGTATATTCATTTGGACTTTCTGTCTCAGTTTGGCATCTCCAAAGATGCTATAAGGTCTCTGTCTCTCCCACCCACAGCCGCTTCTTATACTACTGTTTTTTTTACAGTTTCCATCCTTCTCCCAGCTGAACAAAAGGTGGTTTTAAAGGGACTTCCCAGTTCTGCCAGGTGATTAACTGTGCCTGGTGAATTTTTTTGGAATATACCTGCCTTGTCTCTGCCATGGTTATCAGATTGTCCTGGTACTAGGCTATTGTGCTATCAACCAGTTAACTGAAACTGAGCTGGATGTTTTATATCCTGGTTACACATTGTGCACTTTCAACTGAGATTAGGAATAAACAATAAAGTAAAGCTAAATTTGGCCACATAATGAGAAGACAGGATACCCTGGAGAAGAAGCTGATGCTAGGGAAAGTGGAAGGCAAAAGGAAGAGGGGCCGACCAAGGGCAAGATGGATGGATGGTATTCTGGAGGTGACAGACTTAACCATGGGGGAGCTGGGGATGGTGACGGCCGACAGGAAGCTCTGGCGTGGGCTGGTCCATGAAGTCACGAAGAGTCGGAAGCGACTGAACAAATAAACAACAAAATTCTAACAAGGTGGAAGTGCTATGGATTAGTGTTTCACGGGTCTGGTAACTGAGTACATCTCCAGGGTTGGATGGGGTTGGATTTCCTCTGAAGGAAGAGGTGCTTCATCTTGATGAACTCCCAGATTCATCACTGTCACTGCAGGTCCCAGCTTGCTATCCCCAAACGAATACAAATATAATATGATGGTCTGGTTCCTAGGGCCCGCAATAATGGATGAGTTTCTCACTACACGCTACATGACAAACTGCCTGCTTTCTTTTTAGCCAAATGCTGCCTGTTGTGCAAACCTAGCCTACAAGCGATGAGTCAAGATGGTTTGCATAAAAACAAGGTACGAGGGAGGAACTAGACTTCTTCTCTGTATTTGAAATGAGAAATACGATGCACATGTTTTTTTCCCCAGCAGGATGCATTGGTTTTGGCAGCACTGGCAAACTCCTTGTGGAACTTTTGATTCAGGGAAGCTTCTTGGTCTGTCTTCTGACTTAATTATCTATTTTAAGCTAAATTATCATTGCCATGGTAGCCCTATAATATTTCCAAGCTACCAAAAATAACAGGAGTCTTGCTGTCAAGTTGGCCTTGACTTAAATCTACCATCAACAGTAGGTTGCCTCACTGACAAATGGAAAACACCACCTAGGAGATGTGTGCATCTTGGACATCTGTCTATTTCACTCTCCATTTAAAAGTGAAATAATGAAGAATCATTCAGGGTAAAACAGGGAACAGCATATCCTAACTTCATGCCCATTAAATGCATTGGTCCGCAGTGTCCACAATCCTTGGCCATACCTATGGGAATTGTATCCCAACATATCTGGAAGAACCCAGGTTGGCGAAGGCTGAGATAAAGGAGGAAGGCAGATGAAAGAGTCATTTAATATGCATATGCATTTAAGAACTAGTTTGGAAAGTTTTCTTTCATAGCTTCCTCTCCTGAATTCTTTTGCTAAGTGTGGGTAATTTCAGCTGTCTAAGAACAGAGTTTGCCAATATTCTTCACATTATGGATATGTATTTACCATATATATAGGCTGCCCCAATCAATCAAGACTCAGGAAGGATCACAACAAGGAAAAAGACATTAAAATAACCCAGTTAAAATAGGCAGTAATAATGCCACCCATAAAATATGGCCAGATGGTTGCCAGCAACCACCCTATGAGTCAAGGTCCCATTGAAATGAAATTGGTTTCAGGGCTTTCTGGAATGCAAGGAGGGCTGCAGCTGACCATACCTCTGGGGGCAGCTTGTTTCATAGTGTGGGGGCTACTACAGAGAAGGCCAGGCTTCTAACCTCACAAGGGGGCAGGATTCTCAGCAGACTCTCTCTGATTGTTCTGACTGGATGGGGAAAATCATGTTTCAAAAGGCAATCCTTGATATATAAACACCATAATTATTCTTCTTTCTAGTTTGCCTGCCCAGTGGTGAGTTATAAACAGATTCATCAGATAACACTACAGTCAGGGTAATTTAGGAAATTAGAAAGAAAGTTACCAAGCGGCTGTTCCATGTTCCGTCGTGACCTGGGAGAATAGTAGAAGCCCCGATCTCCACACACAAGGAAGAGGGCTTCCACCAGATGAGAGCCACATAGACGCTGATTGGGAGCGGCGTAGCTAACTGTAGGAGCTGAAACAGCCAGCAGCAGCAGGAGAGGTAGGGAGCGGATCCAAAGAGTCATGGCGATGTAGATGAAACCTTGGAAAGTGAGAGTCCAATAGAAAATGGGCTTAGAATAGAGAAGGGAAGCTGCTAGTAACTGCCATCAATCCATATTTTGCCATGCTGGAGTTGTCTCTGGACAAATGCCCAGCCACTCCACGTTATAGGGTAGACAGGATCACGGGTGCATAGGGAACATCCTGGCCACTGTGAGAGGGACAGTTTCTTCCCCTTTCCTCTTTTCCCTCCCATTCACAACCCAATGAGCTTGCCCTTCTGCATGAATGCTTGTAGGTTTTCTCTACTGAAGTGTTGCCTGCTATGCCCTCCCCCCCATCCCACCCCCATATTTTCTATCTTCCCTTTTGCCACACAGCCCATGGAGAGCTCTGACTTCATTGGGGAATCGTACAACACATAGGCAGCAAGAGGAAGGCTACAGTGGCAATAAGGCAGATTATGAACATCTGGCCAATGGAATGGGATATGGTGGGGCTATTTGCTATGAAATATTTCTTTCATAGTTTTTTTTTAAAAAACATGACATGATCTTAAAGAAGTACATGAAATATTTTACACATACAGTAAAACTTGGATTAAGATATAGAAAAACAGCCTGTGGTTGAATCTTGGGAAAATTCCAAGGTAAGAGCCATTTGATAGTGGAAGGAATTAATTCTTCAGGGAGATGGTGAGTCCTCTTTGCTGAATATATTTAGGCAGTGACTGGGTAGTCCTCAGTCATGGATTGAGCAGGAAGTTAGACTTAATGGCCTAAGAGGCCCTTTCCAACTATCTGATTCTATAAAGATAAAGCATTGGTGCTTCATCCATATCTCCAATTAAAAGAATTAGGATAGCAAACTAATTTAATGCATATTTGCTTGGAAGTGTTCACTTCCAGATAATGCAAGGCATCATGAAGTTGTCAGGCATCATGAAGTTGGTTTTAGGATGGGCAAGAGAACTAGGTTGTGAGAGCACACATACTGAAATCATAGCAATGTGAAGACAATTATAAGAGTGTGGACAAAATATTGAGATTGAGGCATGCAGAATCCTAGACCTCATTGTGCAAGATCATTGCACATAAAATAAGATTACAAATTCCACCAAATTCCTGGATTCAGTGGTTCAAGTTAAATGACCAGTCATTGATCATCAACATAATATACAGCAGATCACTCATGCCACATGTATCAAATTAAGTAAGCTGTCCTACATCACACAGAATACTCTGAAAACACTTCAACATTGCCAATATTTTGAGAGAGAGAGAGAGAGAGAGAGAGAGAGAGAGAGAGAGAGAGAGGGAGGGAGGAGAGAGAGAGAAACAAAAATCCTGGGAAATGGCTTACCTACCAGGTCTCAATGCTAGCAACTTTCTGTTGAAGAGAACACCACCTGGCTGATTATTAATACTGTGGAAAAAACAGCCATTGAACTAGCACCCCACCCATTTGTTGTCACCAAAGCCCCTTGTTAATCCTTTTGAATAAAACAAAGCATTCGCAACAAAGGGCAGCTGATAAGAAGGAAGAGCACTAGAGTGGCTTATCTATTAAAATCTGTTGAAAGGCAATAGCATTTGCTCACTTACAGTGGGGCAGGAAGTGAGAGAGGTAAAGAGATTGGAAGTGGGAGGTGGGACAAGGCGCGAGTTCCCCACGCCACTCCAGTTTTAGCACTCCAAAAGGTGAATTGAAAAATTCCCAGTTCATGCCCATCAGCTCAGCTATCCAATCCAAACAACAGCATGGAAAGACTAGGACACTGGGATAGTCCAGGAGCAGTGCCAAAGCCGCTGCAGAAGCACTCAGAGATCCAACCGTGGAACACAATCACAAGAGGTTCACATGGATACTTTTAATAAAAGCTGAGGGGGGGGGATGGAATTGGATTCAAACTAAAATTTAACATTAAGAATGAAGGCTGCTCCTCCATGCTTTTTAGTAACTGTATCCCACCCTCCTTATGCTGGTCTAGGACCATAATACAGATTTGATCTGAAAGCTGAGAGAGGGTGGGGGTGGGAGGTGAGAAAGAAACAACACTGCCAGTATAATTTTTCTAATTATAGTTATGTTAACAAACAGCAGCAACCATAAAGGAAGTAAAATTTTGAGAAAGGACCAATATGTGGATGAAAGGCAACGGAAAGATTTAAGCAAAGGACTTGGAAATTGCTATGGGCTATGCATTGGTTGAAAATAAGAAGTGAGGAATATACTGTACATAAAACCAAAATCCCCTTCACGGGAGTTCTGTAAGAGTTCCTGCTCAAATGATGAACAAATACAAAGCAAATCAATATATAAAACTCATCATTCTTTCCTCAATGTGCTATGATTGGTTGTACAAGACCTATCGTTAAAAGGTGCACTTTTCACTCATTCAATTTATTTCCCTTCCTCCACTTCCTATCCTAGTATCACTACTTTTTCCAGATCCCAAGATCCCATTTGCTCTGAAAATGCTCACCAACTTCAAGAATTCTCAATTCAGTTCCATGCAGAAAGCCACAGAATCTCTCTGAATTCCATGGATTCATTGAAATTTGATGCACACCTATCTGAATTCCAAACTCTTGTGGGCAGAACAAAGCAGACTTACCAAACCAAGATGACAGTGGAAGGATGTTCAGAGATTAAGGGGTATATGTAACTGCCATCTCATCTCCTTTCCATATTTATAATCCAGTGAGACAAGATTTTACCAGATCAACATGCTCAGTTTTTTTGCTGGTTCAAGCACATTAAGTCTTAAAGATGAGGGAAAAAATAGTAACAACAGCTTGCTGTTTCCATCTCATTACATCAGTAACCTGTGTTTGCTTCACTGAATCTCTGCCTTGGGTTGTTGTGAGCCTTTTAGCAGGAGAGATAATGGGGCTATTAAACTTGTCCAATTACACTAATGCTGGGCAATTGGCAATGCTTGGATTGGGATGACCACCAAGATGTCCACCCTAGCAGCTGTTTCTGAAGTGCAAAATTAAGGAACAGCAAACATGTTAACACATTCAGCTAATCTAATCCCTGCTGGGCAACTAGTGATAGGACAAAGCTGTTGACAAGCCACCACTCTTGCCAGGTGTTAACGAGGAAAGAAAATACTTTGTTAGAGCAAAGGATAACCAAGGCCACATTTCCTTGGAACAAAACATGTGGGGAGCAGGTCATACCACCCCAGCAGACGAGGCCACCACTTACGTTTATAATACTGCTTCATTTCATGAGGCACCGATGTTAGGACTTCTTGTCTTCTTATGGTTACAGCATAGAGCAAGGAAAGGGATAATATCTAGATCTTTAATTTAATAATTCAGAGAAGAATTATCAGCAGGGTGCACAGGTATGGTAAAAGTAGATCAAGTTATAGATCCAAATAAAAGGAATGACTTCTTTATTCTATACAACCTTAAACTGTGACAACTGCTGCCATCATTTAAGGAGAAAAAAAATGAATAAAACAGTTACCCATTTGGAAATACGTTCTCAACTAAAGTACCAGGAATGTCTGGTTTATATTTGAAAAAGCCACACACGGATGGCAACTCTTCATGTTCAAAACAAGGGAGTGATTGAACAAAGGCAGAACAATGTATTTTTCCTTAGTAGGTTTTGAAAGTAAGATATCTGCTTCGTTTTGAGATTAATAATAGCAATTTATTTTACAGGAAAACTAGGAAAGTATTCCTATGACATATTGAAGAATAAAGCCAGGGAATGAAAGAACATCTTGCGTGAGTCAAAAATACAGGTGCAAGGGGACAGAATGGTTGGAAGGGTGCTTTTGAGATACAGAAAGCAAGAGCAAGCAGAACTAGAGAGAGCCCATGTTTGAATGGAATATAACCTTTTCTCAGGCTTGCCAGTAAATGAATTTTTGAGTGATCATGGTGGATAATCAGCCTAATGAACTATTTGATGAATATTCAGTCTAATGAAGTACATACAACCCACCCAAAGTTCAGGTGCATGGAAGTGCAACAGCACACTAGGGTGGCCTAAGACAATGATGTGCCAAAGACCAAGAGAAAAGCAAAGTATGGATGATGGACAAAGTTCATTGGCGATCACTCGTAGCGGAGTAAGATTGTCTTCCAAGGGTAAAATTTTAACAGTGGATCCGTAAGTGGCTGTAAAGGCCAATTCTGGATCCGCACAACATCCCACAATGAGGGGATAGGTTTCTGGGTGGGAGACGGTCATGATGAGGGTTTGCCTGACGTGCCTTCCTTTTAGCTCTTTTCTCCCTTTCGCCCTGTACTCGTGCTTCTTCAAAGTCCATAGCGCCGTTAATAAAGGCTGACCTCCAATTGAAACGCTCATGAGTTAGGGCTTCCCAGTTCTCAATGCTGATATTACATTTTTTTTAATTAGCTTTGAGAGTGTCTTTGAATCTCTTTTGCTGTCCACCAATATTCCGTTTTCCATTCTTAAGTTGGGAGTAAAGTAGCTTCTTTGGAAGATGATGGTCAGGCATTCGAACAACGTGACCGGTCCAGCGAAGTTGATGTTGGATGATCATTGTTTCAATGCTGGTGGTTTTCGCTTCTTCTAATACGCTAACATTAGTCCGCCTATCTTCCCAAGTAATTTGCAGAATTTTTCGGAGGCAGCGTTGATGGAATCTTTCAAGAAGTTGGAGGTGGCGTTTGTAGAGGGTCCATGTTTCACAGGCGTACAGAAGGGTTGGTAGTACAATGGCTTTGTAAACAAGCATTTTGGTCTCCCTGCGAATGTCCCGATCCTCAAACACTCTACGCTTCATTCGGGAGAAAGCTACACTCGCAGAGCTCAGGCAATGCTGAATTTCAGCGTCGATGTCGGCTTTTGTAGATAGATGGCTGCCGAGATAAGAAAAGTGGTCGACAAGTATCAAGAGTCAGGACATGCACTTCCATGATCAAAAACTGCCCAGGAACACCTAGATCCCTCCTCAAATTGTCTTCTAAAGTGTCATAATACTGTGGATTTCTTAGTGCCAGTTGGGTAATGAAAGGTCTGCAAGCAAGCAACCAAGCTCAGAGAGCACCAAGAACTCCACAGTTCAACCCTGAGCTACAGATATTCTCTTAGATTGATGTCGTAATATCCCATGACAAAGTTGATGAAAATCAGTTGGTCAGAGTCCAAACCTTTTAGGTTATACCTTAGAAAACAAAAAGGAGCTCTGTGAGATGCATGTGTAGTATGTAAGGGTGTACATCTTGGGTGTCTGAGCTTCATCGTGCTATAGCTTGCTATTTTATTTGCTGCTTTTCCCCTGCCACTTCTCTCGCTATTGTTTCCACACTGGGAAATCTTTCTGGAGCTACAAGAAAACTGATTTTGATAACTGATTACAAATTTAGATAACCTCTCTGCTTACATTAGTTAGGAAAATTGGGTTGATCAGCAATGTGCACTGCTAAGTAGTCGTGCTGGAACTAAGAAATATATTAAAAGGACAACTGTATTCAAGTTCTGATTCAATAAAGGTAAAGGTTCCCCCCGCACATTTGTGCAGTCGTGTCTGACTCTAGGGGCCGGTGCTCATCTCCGTTTGTTAGCTGAAGAGCCAGCGTTGTCTGAAGACGCTTCCACAGTCATGTGGCCACATGACACGCGCGGAACGCTGTAACTTTCCCACCGAAGTGGTACCTATTCATCTACTTGCATTTGCATGCTTTCGAATTGCTAGGTTGGCAAGAGCTGGGGCGAGTGCAGGAGCTCACTCCATCACGCGGGGCTAGGGATTCGAACCTCCGAACTTGCAATCTTCCGATTGACAAGCCTGGCGTCTTACCCGCTGAGCCACTAATTCAATAAATGATTCAATAAACATATGCAATTGTTGTACTGTATAGTGTTGTGTCTTGTGGTGATTGTGTCCACTGTGACAAAGATACTTTGTCTCTTTGCTTCCCTCTTCCCCAGCATTATGGACTTTTCCAGAAAGCTAGGAAACACATAAGAGACATAACCCACAAGACATTAAAACACATAATAATTCTTTTTAAAAGCCCACCTAAAACTTTAGAATACCCAAAGAAGAAAAGCAATTAACATCAAAGAGCACCTATAACAAAACGCTCTGAAAGGAATAAAAACAGTTTATGTAGTTAAATATTTTGTCAACATGCCATATTCTCACAGGCTCTTTTCAGCCTATCACATTTTGGGGGAGAAATTTGTAATGGCTTTTAACTGTTTGGGCAGCAAAGCTAAATCCTTTTGTGTGATGATGATGATGATGATGATGATGATGATAATCAGCAAAACAAAACCATTCAGTGACATTTCCCTTAAGAGTTGTTTGCAAGATGCCAGGTTGGCAAAGAAGGTCCTTATTTTGAGAGTCATTGCTCCTAATAATTATCAAAACATAAAATCAGATGATAAAATAAAAAATATGGTTATTTTCAATTTATTATGACCAAGTGAAACATCTTAGCCTCCCTTTGTGCTGCAACTACAATATGTCAAGTGGATGCAATTAGCTGACTGCCTACATGCTGCTGAGTCCTTTTGCAGTCCTCTCCTAGTTATGGCACTGGAGGCACTGTGGAGTCCATGGTGCCCTCTGAGCCTTGTTGTTTTCTTGCACACGTTTCATTGCCAGGCTAGGCAACATCTTCAGTGCGAAAAGGGAGTTCCTGCTTGTGTTGGTGGAGGTATTGTTCTCTCCTTAGGAGTACCTTGATTGGGCTGTTGTTTGCTACCTGGTTGATTGACTGAGTTAATAGTTCCTTGATTAGGGTATATTGTGCTGTTTGATTGTTCCTCTGGTGCTAATCCTGGTGTTAATCTTTGCATATCTGGGTGATGATTGCTGGCAAGGAGGTGTTCTGGTCTTCTGGCTTTTCTATTGTCTCTTATGAATGGTATGTAAATGTTGTTTACCTCTATGTGTCTGTTGATGGCTGCTTTGTCTGAGTGCCAAGCTCAGTCAATCAACCAAGTAGCAAACAACAGTCCAATCAAGGAACTAGCCTGGCAATGAAACATCTGCAAGAAAACAACAAGGCTCAGAGAGCACCAAGGACTCCACAGTTCAACCCTGAGCTACAAATATTCTCTTTGATCGGTACTGGAGGCACTGTTAGATGACCAGCCTTTTTACCTCTCAACCCTTCTGAATCCAATTTAAAACACCCTCAGTACTATTCTAGGTTGTTTTGACTATTTGCAGGCATCGAGATCCTATGACACTGGCATATTTACGTGTTTCTAAGCCTTGAGTGTTACCAGATATGCTCAGGAGCATAGCTCAGTCTTCCAGAGAACCATCACCTAATATGTATTCACTAAGGGAGCTTTAAACAATGGTCTAAAGTAGATCCTGGTGAATTAAATTACCACGTACAATAATCCCTTCCAATTGAAAGAGGGTTTTTTTTTCTGACACATGTACAGGACAGAGAATCAGAATACTCAAGTAATTTATACGGAGAATAGCAAGATAAATACAACAAATTCTAATTATTTTAGATGGGGTAAATTAGTAAGTTAGTAATTTGCAAAGCAAAGAGTAACATACAAATGAAATGAAAGCCCAGAATAAATGTTAATTGTGCTGATTTGGTGTCTTAAGCTTTTGCTTATCTTAGCCTGCCTGAGATCATCAAGAATGGGAGCAGGATTGAGAAAAAGCTGTCCTTGGGCAAAATTGCAAGGGGGGGGAGAGAGAGAGAGAGAGAGAGAGAGAGAGAGAGAGAGAGAGAGAGAGAGAGAGCGAGCGCTGACTGTTTGTAAATTAGGGAACAGCAATCAAAGGAAGGAATCCTAAAAGGGTTGGAAAACAGGGATCTTGGTTACTCAGTGGAAGTTTGTTTCTTGCTACTCAGCCTCTTTGGCAGAAAAAGAAACAAAGGTAAAGCTCAAAAAAAGGCAAGCATGCACACCCCAAGGGAACTGGGGTGAAAAGGTGGAGAGGCTCCTAGGAGACAGAAAAGAGGGCTAAGAAGAATATTTGCCCTTTTCTAGCAGCCATGTTGGACTGGTCTAAAGAGCAGTGGGGGAGAGGAAGTGGCTTGGAGCTTGACCACAAAATATTAAAAACAGCTCAGAATGGATGGCTACAGCACTGCAAATAACCTTTTTTCCTGTTCTTCCTTGTCTAGGTCTTCACTCTCGTAACATGGATTAAATCAGGAATCCTTGGACCAGTTTGTGCTGTGATACAGCCTAGAGAACCACCTCTTAAAAAAAAATCTCTGCCATTTGTTTAAGGGGTTACCTTGGTCCAAAATAGATGGACAAAACATCTGCAAGAATGTATTAACTGGATCTTGAAAAGAGGTGCCAGGTGACAAGCTAGCGATCGTAGGTGGTGGTGGTTTGAAATATCTAAACAGCTAAAAAGGATAGCTCCTGTCCTATCCCCATCTTTACTGTTAATAAAATTTTACTTGTTAGAACAGATAGGAAAAAAGAAACCATTATACTCAGTGAGTAGAGAGGCGTGGTGGCTCAGCGGGTAAGACGCCAGGCTTGTCAATCAGAAGATCGCAAGTTCGGAGGTTCGAATCCCTAGCCCTGCGTGACGGAGTGAGCTCCGCACTTGCCCCAGCTCTTGCCAACCTAGCAATTTGAAAGCATGCAAATGCAAGTAGGTTAATAGGTACCACTTCGGTGGGTAGGTAACAGCGTTCCGCGTGCGTCATGCCAGCCACATGACCATGGAAGCGTCTTTGGACAGCGCTGGCTCTTCGGCTAACAAACGGAGATGAGCACCGGCCCCTAGAGTCAGACACGACTGCACAAATGTGCAGGGGGAACTTTTTTATACTCAGTGAGTAGGACACACAGAGAACAGGAATGAAGGTGCAGTACCCCTTTTTATTACTACTTCTGGCTTTAAAATAAAAAGCATGATCTCTGGGTTGAAAACAAGCAAACTTCACTTTGAATCACTTTTTTCCATTTAATATTTTCAGCACAATCTTATAAATGGCTACTCAAAAGTAAGCATGTATAGGATTGAAGTCAAGTTTAGCATTTGCCTGGAACTAAGGGTATATGCTGTACAATTATTAAGTTGGTGCATACACATTCAATAATGGAATACTTTAATCTCTGTAAAGCTGTTCACATGAGGACGCAGAAGTAAAATGATGTATCTCTCCAGCTACAGTTATTAGCAAATGAAAGTTGAAGCTTCCCATATTGATTTTCTGCCTGTAATCTGGCTGCTAAGGACCCAAGAGTCCTGCTGGGAACAGAGAAGCAATACTGTTCATTGCAAGACAAGAAAATGAAAGAGAAGCTTGAGTTTGAAGACCTTATTTGCCTACATTTATTCCTTCCAACCATGGCCATGATGATGATGATGATGATGATGATGATGATGATGATGATTAAATTTATCTTTTTTTTTTTACTCTTCCTCCAAGTTTCTCGGGATGGCATACATGTTTGGGCTGTCAGATCTCAGCTCTGAAATGTGCACAACCACTAGATGGCAGCAGAGAGCCAGAGTTTTCAATGTCTCTTTGCTGCAGCCTAGTGCTTCTCTGGGTGTTTGCAGCCCCCATCTGGCAACTCTAATACACAGTACTTTTTTCTATAATCCCAACAAGCTTTTGAAATACAGTAGGTTACACAACTGTGTAACTGTAACTGTGGCAAAGTCTTAAAGAGATGGTAGTACCAGACCACCTTACCTGTCTCCTGAGAAACCTGTATGTGGGTCAAGAAGCAACAGTTAGAACCGGACATGGAACAACCGACTGGTTCAAAATCGGGAAAGGAGTACGACAAGGCTGTATATTATCACCCTGCTTATTTAACTTATATGCAGAGTACATCATGAGAAATGCCGGGCTGGATGAATCACAAGCCGGAGTTAAGATTGCCGGGAGAAATATCAACAACCTCAGATATGCAGACGATACCACCCTAATGGCAGAAAGTGAAGAGGAACTAAAGAGCCTCTTGATGAGGGTGAAAGAGGAGAGTGCAAAAGCTGGCTTGAAACTCAACATTAAAAAAACCCAGATCACGGCATCTGGTCCCATCACTTCCTGGCAAATAGAAGGGGAAGAAATGGAAGCAGTGACAGATTTTATTTTCTTGGGCTCCAAGATCACCGCAGACGGTGACTGCAGCCATGAAATTAAAAGACGCTTGCTCCTGGGGAGGAAAGCTATGGCAAACCTAGACAGCATATTAAAAAACAGAGACATCACCTTGCCGACAAAGGTCCGTATAGTTAAAGCTATGGTTTTTCCAGTAGTAATGTATGGCTGTGAGAGTTGGACCATAAGGAAGGCTGAGCGCCGAAGAATTGATGCTTTTGAGCTGTGGTGCTGGAGAAGACTCTTGAGAGTCCCTTGGACTGCAAGGAGGTCAAACCAGTCAATCCTAAAGGAAATCAACCCTGACTGCTCATTGGAAGGACAGATGCTGAAGCTGAAGCTCAAATACTTTGGCCACCTAATGCGAAGAGAGGACTCACTGGAAAAGACCCTGATGCTAGGAAAGACTGAGGGCAAAAGGAGAAGGGGACGGCAGAGGATGAGATGGTTAGATAGCATCACCGATGTAACGAACATGAATTTGAGTAAACTCCGGGAGACAGTGGAGGACAGGAAGGCCTGGCGTGCTATGGTCCATGAGGTCACGGAGAGTCGTACACGACTAAACAACTGAACAACACAAAAACAACAAGGTTACACAAGGCTAAGAGACTATTCACCCACCTTTAAATAAGTGAGCTCCATATGGGAACTAAAATGTCTCCACATCTCCACATTCAAGTACACAATCAAGTACACTATCTATGTGCTGAGAGAGACTTTCCCACCAGCAGTGAAAAAAGTGAGAAACATTGCTTCTCTAGACTTGATTGCTCTCTATCAAATAAACTAGTACTAATCTAGCAAAGGTGGTGTAATCAGAGGAGCCAAAAGAGACATCACCCTCATCTGGAGCACAGATTTGCTACATTAAGCGTTTTTCAAAAATAAACAGCTTTCAGTTTTATAATTTCCTTTTCAAGACCAACAGCTCCTTTTTAGAATATGAAAAGCAGGTATAGCATTCACCTAGGGTGTTCTAGACTCTATCCATATCATCCACACAACTCTGAATACCCAAGAGAGGCAGGGCAAATCCTAGCAAAGAGGTGCCTCAGAACGGGCAGGAATTCAGATGAAGCACTTCTTTCTGACTTGTTTATTGTTCATATTTCTATTACCGCCCATCTCCCCCAATGGGGGACTCTGGGCGGTTTACAATAAAATCAACAGTTAAAAAAGATACAAATATAAGATCAACTATTATAAATACAAAGAAATAAATATAAATATAAAGTTGTTATATAAAGTTGTTAAAAGTTGTTAAAGCAACTGCATCTTTTCCCAGTCTTCCGGCCATCTCCACATGTGTGTGTGTGTGTGTGTGTGTGTGTTTGTGTACATGTATGCACATGCTTAGCCACTTTGCTTCACTGAAGAAAAAAAAAGCTGAAGTGGCTATGCATACGTATGCATGTAGAAATACCAGGAGCAGCTTCCACAGCAGCCTTGTCAGCTTGGAAAAGAGTATGGCTAATCTAATCATTTGAAAAGAGGCACTTATTCCTTGTTCTTTTGCATTCTGAAGCACTTCTTTTGAAGGATCTGCATAGTCGTAATGCCCAAGATTTCCTCAGCAGATTTGCAAGATTTCCATCATTATTATACTTATATAATTCTACAGAGGAAGATCTCTTTGTTGTTGTTGTTGTTGTTGTTATAAATATGAGCTTGAAAAGGGAAAAAGTAATCTAAGAAAACATCTCAGCACCAGGTTTATCTTTCTGGGCTTGGACACTAAGCAGGATTGGGCCTAATTAATACTTGGATGGGAGATCACCAGGAAATTTCAGTCTGGGCTGGGAGTTGAGAAATGTCCTAAAGAAGGCAATGGCAAACAATTTCCATACTGTTGCTAAGAAAACACCTTGGATGTGCGCATGAAGTTACCAGAAGTCAAACTCAAAGAAAACTTCACTTTTAACTTAAAGAAATAATGACTATGTTTGCATGGGGAAAGAGAGGGGGAATATTCATTAAAAGAAGCTCAAAGCTTTTGAACTTAAAAAACGAGCTACTTTATTTTTAGGACATTAAGAATTCATTGACACTAAAAAATTGGCACTGGCACTTAAGAATTAGCATAGGTATTTTCCATAGGCATGGGTTGATTTTGAGGAAATGGCTGATTTTCCATTCATCTTCTTGAAATTCCTTCTATGCAGGAAGTCTGATTGAGGTTGTATGCGTTGTCCACTACTTGTCCTCTTACAGAAAGGGATTCAAGAATAATTTCTCCAACTCTTTAAAGAAAGGGTGGAGATGTTGTAGCCCTACAGTTGTTCAGCTGCTGGTGCTGTTCTCCTTCTCCTCCTCTGCATGTGGACCTTGGAACCCCCCAATATCACACCACTGAAATTTGGTGGAAGCCTGCTAATGGACAGAATCATACTTGGTTTTTGTGAAAAATAACCAATCACTAACTTCCCCAAAGGCTTAATGTACTTATTTGGCTGGCTACTCCACCACTCCTACCCCTATAAGACATTTAGCTCTACTCACCCTGGTGATGTCATTGCATTATTGTCTCACTTGTTGGCAATTAGAAGCAGGGTTTTTTACAAGTGTAGCCTCTGGCCTCAAAACAAGTTGCTTATTCCTGGTTTAGAGATTAAAATTAATGTTCAAACTATGATCAATGACTGCCCTCAGGTAGCGGACAGGCCAACAGTTCTTGTCCAGGTTGGCAAATATTATTATTTCTTCAGGATAAACATTCTAGATAAGCTTGGATATCCAGCCAGTTATGAAAGTATAAGCAAAAGAAAGTCTATATTCAAGCAGGGCTCTTTTTTAAAAAAATCATTTGTATTCTCCGTACTTGTATAGTTAATTTTTGATTGTGTATACATATTTGAAGTTTAACCAACGGAACCACAAGACAACTGTTGATGCATACTCATCCTGCGCCTTTGGCATAGCATCAACAACTGTTTAGCTTTTTTTCTAGAACTTCAGCTGTTCAAAGAAGAGAATCGTCAATTAGTCTGGCATTTCCCACGATACTGACAGTGTTGATTTATCTGGCTCAACTTTGAATGAAGGATCATTGCTATGATGCTACTTTTTTCCCCTTTGTCACGGATCTTAATATTTGATAAACAGTTTGATCAATCAACCATCAAAGTTCAAATAGCATTTATGAAAAACATTTCAGTTGTTTGATAAATATGTGGTCAACCATTCAGGATTCAGAGCCCCATCAATTACACCAGCCTGTATACAGAACTTCTTTCTGACACTTTTGTAGTGTTGGCTGAGTCAGCTTGTGAGTGGTACTAAAACAGGTATGGTGGAAAAATCCATGGACCTCCAGCTTTTGATGAACTATAACTCCCACCATCCCTCATCATTGACCAGAATGTCTATCTGCAATGTCCTGCCTGCAGGTTTGTGGAGAATTATTTCTTGTTCCCAATGTTCTGATAAGCATAACATTCTCAGCAGGTTTGGGTAGAATAATGCTAAGTGATTAAATTCAAAACATTGTAATGCTCTTTTGAATGGTGAGCTCCTTTACCTAGAGCAGGGCTTTCCAAAGTTTTTCCGCGGCGACACGCCAACCGGCGTTGGTGTGTCGCCGCGGGAAAACCCGGAAGTGCGGCAGCGTGCAAAAACCCGGAAGCGCTGCTGCTGCTTTCGGGTTTTGCGCACTGCAGTTGGTGTGTCGCCGCGGGAAAACCCGGAAACGCTGATGATGATCAGCGCTTCTGGGTTGTGTGGCGACACACCAGACTGTGTGTGGCGACACACTTTTGTGTCGCGACACACAGTTTGGAAAGCTCTGACCTAGAGCTAGGTAATTTGACTACAGTGGCCCATGCTATTAATTTAATGTATTATATATTCATTGACTGCTAGTATAAAATACAGCAACAGGATTTCTGAAGAAGACCCCAAAACTCAATTTGAAAATATTACAGTTCTCCTGCCTGAACTGCATTGATTTCCAATTCATGTAAAAGCCCAATTGCAAGAATACAGTTTGTCCTCGTTTGGCTACCACAATCGGGAGCAGCAATTTGGTTGTCAAGCGAAGCAGTTGCTAAGTGAAACATCATGACTTTATGAACTTACTTCAGCTTTCCTTTGGTTTACAGACCTGCAAAGGTCATAAATGCGAGGACTGGTCACAAATGTACTTTTTCATCACCATCATAACTACGAATGGTCACTAAATGAGGATTACCTGTATAACAGTGTCTTGGGATTATGAGCCTAACAGAATATATTTGTGTGTGTGTGTGCGTGTATGTACTTACTCATAACTTATATTATCTGCAGAAGTCTTTTTTGAGGAAATTGAAAAGTGGAAACAGGGCCTTCTTGGTGATGACTCCCAAATACTCTCTCCAGCAAAGCTCATCTAGTCCTAGGAATGAATTCATGCTGCATCAGGCTAAGGCATGGTTTTTACTTCAGTTTGGTGCTTTCAGCTCCTGTGTTTATTGTGTGATGCTATCCCTTTGCTTATATTGTCTATTGTCATTTCAGTTTGGTTTTCTTTTTGCTGGCTTTGCAGGATTTTCCTTCTGATTTTCTTAATGTTTCCTGGTTTTTGTTAAATTTTATTTTAAAAGATTATAATTTGCCTAAAGAAATTGATTGAGTTCTCATAAGCAGGGACAAATGCTTATCTGTCTACTTTCCCTGAGTTTTTACAACATGTAAACACTAAACACTAAACAGTGGGGCGCAATGGCTCAGTGGTTAAGACCCCAGGCTTGCCAATCAGAAGGTCGGCGGTTCGAGACCCGAGCGCCGCATGACGGAGTGAGCTCCCACACTCGCCCCAGCTCTTCCCAATCTAGCAATTCGAAAGCATGCAAATGCAAGTAGATAAATAGGTACCACTTTGGTGGGATGGTAACAGTGTTCCGCGTGCGTCATGCCGGCCACATGACCGTGGAAGCGTCTTCAGACAGCGTTGGCTCTTCGGCTAAGAAACGGAGATGAACACCGCCCCCTAGAGTCGGACACGACTGTGCAGGGGAAAACCTTTACCTTATCAGGGGCGCAATGGCTCAGTGGTTAAGATGCCAGGCTTGTCGATCGGAAGGTCGGCGGTTCAAGACCCGAGTGACGCGTGACGGAGTGAGCTCCCGCACTTGCCCCAGCTCTTGCCAACCTAGCAATTCAAAAGCATGCAAATCCAAGTAGATAAATAGGTATCACTTCCGTGGGATGGTAACAGCGTTCCGCGCGCATCATGCCAGCCACATGACCGCGGAAGCATCTTTGGACAGCGCTGGCTCTTTGGCTAAGTAACGGAGATGAGCACTGCCCCCTAGAGTCAGACACGACTGTGCAGGGGAAAAACTTTACCTTTAACTAAACACTAAACATGCTAAAGGACAGTGAAGCCATGTTTCGTACCACTGCTATGTTTTGCCTCAGAAAACTCTGAAGAAAGGACATTAGCTTTAAGACAATGTTGACAATATTTCTTAAAAGTCTGCTGCTCCTTAAAAAATGTAGTCTACAGCCTTGTTGACCCACATAGGCAAATTCACATATGTAAACCTGTCAAGGTGGATGTAGAGATGCAAGGGATTTTTCCAATCTTGGTGTACACAGATTTATATGCTCTTCTTTATGTGTCAATAAAAAAATTGGCACATAGATTAGTTGTATATGCTAAGTCAGGGAAACCGGATCTGGGCTGCGAGAATATGGATAAACAGTAGGGGGCAGCAATCATTCTAATATTATATTATATTATATTATATTATATTATATTATATTATATTATATTATATTATATTATATTATATTATATTATATTAATTATATTATAATATTATATTATATTATATTATATTATATTATATTATATTATTATATTATATTAAAAGATAAGGTAAGGTAAGGTAAGGTAAGGTAAGGTAAGGTAAGGTAAGATGATAAGATATAAGATAAGATATAAGATAAGATATAAGATCCATCCATCTATTTATTCTCCAAAGTTCCAAAGTTCTGCAGGAAAGATTTGGCAACCCTACATTATGTGGGGAAAAACTGCTGTAAAGTAAAGAAAACTAAATCAAATAGCCATTCAAAACTAGGGCACCAGGTTTTATTAACACACATTTTACAAAATAAGATCCTAATTTATTTAGTCTGCCATCCCCCTAGCACAAAGACACACACCCCTAGCACAAGAGCTAGCAAAAACAAAGGACATTAACATTTACAAAATAAGAAAGTGGGAAACAACACTTTGAACTCTTTGAAAAATTACCTAGAACAGGGTTTCTCAAACTTGGCAACTTTAAGACATGTGGACTTCAACTCCCAGAATTCCCCAGCCAGCATGCTGAGCTGTTATAAAACCTGACCTCATTACTTCTCTGTCAGGTTGGATGATGGTAGAAAATAGGCTATAAATCACTCATGAGGAAATGAGCTCTATTAGTTTTATTTCAGTAATGGAACCAAGGGATGAGGATTTTAGAAGAAAAGTCTTAAAGAAAATTCATTTGTTCAGCCTGTAAAATGAGTAGGGGCCTAGTACCTGTTTTGGAGGTATCAGCTGCAGACCTTAGACAATGATAATGATGATCTCTGTATTCACCAGCTGAGTTCAGCAGATTGCTATTGTTAAGGTCTCAGAAACAAGCTGGTCAATCGGTACCCCCGCCTTAGTTTGAAACTTGAAAGTGCTCCCTTGCAATGAATTCTGCCCAAAATATTGTTCACAGAACTTGTTTTCCAGCAAACATCCTGACATCATAAATAATGGCAGGGATTTTAAATAAGCTATCTAATTCCTTTCCTGGATAGTCCTGCAGACCCGCATTTTAATTCCTTTGCAGCAACCGCAGGATGTCTGATGGAGTACTTTAATAGATTTTGGCATTGAAAAAGCTTTCCTAATATCACAGACTTGATGGGAAGTAGACTTGCTAAGGATATAATGGCTGTTCCTTTTGCTCATCCTGTTGCTATGCTACTTCCGATGGCACCTGTAATATAAAAAGGCATTATATCAAAACAGCCCTAAGTTGTGCTCTGCATAACAGATTCTGAGACAACAGGAAGGAAGTGAGAGGAATAATGGCAATGTTAATAGTTTGGCACAGACACAGGAAAAAAGAATATGACACAGAGTAGACTCGCATGCTTAAGTCTTAATTGGAAAGGGAAGACGATCAAGTTCGGCTTCTAGAGCAGGAGTGCATTGGAGGCCCAGGGAGAGCTCTGGACCCTTCTGCTTCTCCAGAGGGATCAGGTATAGAAGTTGGATCTCCAACTCTAGTCTATTTCTATATCTCTGTGGTGCCTTATCTTGCTTTCCTACTTTAAAACAGGGCTGCCTTCTCACTGGAGGCAAGCCTAAGCTGCGGTTGCCTCTCTTGGATGATGTGGCTAATTGAAAACAGGTAGGGTTTGTAAGTGACAAAAAGAAACTGTCTGGTGTTTTGAGACCCTGGTTTATAGAAGCCAGCTGGTTAGGTTTTGTGAAGTATTGCACTAAACATTTCAAATCTGCTCAGCAAGCTGCTGTTAAGGGTTCAACTAAAGTAGCTGTTTGAAAAGTGGACTGCCTTAAAAAGTAGTAGGAACACATTTCTATTCCCAGCAAAAATAGAAACGCATATATGTCTCCATCATGGAATCTGTTTACCGTGCTATAAGTTATCTGTTGGCAAACGATGACCCCTTTAGCCTTTAAGCTTCCTTCCTTCCTTCTTATTTATATAAAAGCCTCAACATAGCCAGCTGGTGCCTACTACAAAATAAACAACATAGGCTCAATTAATATGAAAAAATCCTGAAACTAACAATTAGTTTGGGTTTCCAGAGCTCAAACAGCCTCATAATCCATCCACCCAACAATTCATTGATGGTCATCTTTCCTTCATGCTTCTTTACTTTCAGTGGTATAATTTAAAGTATAAGACCAAAGTACAAATTGCTGTTCTGGGAATCAGAGACCACTGCAAATTACCTAGAGAGTTTACTTGTTCTCTCTCCCCACAAGAGAGTATGTAGGATCAGATTTAACATTTGCACAAAATCCTTACTTGAATATTTGAAAAGCATCAGACTGTTGGGGGGAGGGGGGTAGATGAGATTTCTCCATTTATTCTTATTTACTCAAAATGCTCTCCAAATCCTGGATAACACCTCTTAGTAGTGGCTGATAACCGAAACCTTGTTTGGCAGAAGCATGGCCTCTAAATCTCATGCAAAGGTCACCTGAGAAAGTTGAAGGAAGTCAGCTTGACCCAGTCATTTTATCTACATATTTCACTGGTTAGTTTACAAACAGATATGCTATTGTACACATTCACATGTTTGCTTGGGGAGATGGGTCATCACTCAGGGACAGTGCATCAACTTTGCCCACAGTTTTATCAGTTGTATCTCCAGTTGAAAGACCTTTAACATACAGTAGCAAGTGATGGGAAAGACTTTTGCCCAAAAGTCTGACTAGACTAGACAGGCCATTAGTGTCCTCATATACTCCTAGGAGGTCTGGATATAAGGGAAGCCTTATGCAGGAATGGAGCAGAGCTCAGGTTCAATTGGAATCCACATTTTGCCCATGCCAGGCCTACTGTGGAAACACCAAGGTCAGAATCCTCTTAAGCCTCTGAAAGCCCAGAAGGTTGAATGTTCATTCACGACTCCTCTCCCAGACATACAGTAGTAAACTGGGGCACAACCACTCACAGTGGGGGCTTGGCTTTGAGTGCTTTGAATGCCTTGCTCCTTCCCTGAACGCTGAAATGCAGTAGTAACCAATTAAATAATCCAGCCTTTCCTGCCCTTTCATGACATGCTGTCCAAGGCAATCACCTCAGTTAATAATAAAGTTCATGGAAAGCACTTTAAAATTTTATATAGTTTGGGAACCTGATCCCTGTTTTTCCACAGTTGATACTGCTTGAGATTAGAAGAAGCCTTCTAATGATGTAAATTGTCTAAAGCAGTGTTTCTCAACCTTGGCAACTTTAAGATGTGTGGACTTCAACCCATGCTGGCTGGGGAATTCTGGGAGTTGAAGTCCACACCTCTTAAAGTTGCCAAGGTTGAGAAACACTGGTCTAAAGACATCTAGTGGTAAGCAGCTCTACTGACAAGTTTAGAAATGAGTTATTATGTAGGTGTAGGTATCTTTTTGAGAAGCAGAACCAGGGGGTTGAGCTCTTGACCACTTAACTAAGACTAGCACTATAACCAGCAACGAGGAAACAACCCAGAATCCCTTACGTAGTTTCTCCTCCCTAGCTTACTGTCACAGCACACTTGGCTTGGTGTGCTGTAGCAGTAGCTTTCTTGGCATTTTCCTTCCTCCTTGGGCTGTTTACAGATAGGCCTTGTGGATCACCATGAGCCCCTGCATGAACCTCATTGATGTTGGAGACCTGACTGGCTCAGTGGCAGGCATGATTCTGTTTTGTTGTCCTTGTTGCCAATGCCCTTGGCCACAGCTGCTGGAATGCTGCTCCTGCAAGACTCTGATAGTTCCCAGGGACTTCTGGAAAAACACATTCCTCAGGGTCCACACTGCCCACATTTTCTCTAATAGCAGATCCTTTTCCTTGGGAGTATAACATCCTAGTAGAATGACTGTAGGATGACTAAGAAAAGGCAGTGAGGGATCATACCGTGTCAAACTTCATCTGGGTGCCAGATAGTAGTTGCTACTGCCTATATTGGGCTATAACAAAAGATGGAAGAAGCACTCAAGGCTGATAAGATCTCCAGGTTGGTCAAGACTGCTTGTTCCTCTGCCCATAATTTTATGTCCATCCCTTTCCCAGTCCTCCATTCTTTTTTTTTCTCTTGCATTTACTCCACTCATGCTCTCCCTTCCTTGTAAATTTCTTATTGTTGCATCTGTGATAGTAAGGCAAGAAAGCTTTCTAGCATATGGTGACACACTCAGCTTTCAGGGTGTGTTTGTATCCCTTTCCAAAGTTTCGGTCCTTTTTATTTCTGTTTAATTAGTCTGTTCTAGAATAAATACCATTCATAAAGCTGCCTCAGTGTTTGCTGTTGCCCTTGTTCCTATTGAATTTTCAAGGCATACATTCTGAAATCTAAGATCAAATGAAGGATCACTGATAATGATAGACACACTTCAGTAGATCTGACTGATCTGAAGAAAGATGTGTGATTTTGGGTGCCTCTGAATCTCAGGATAAAAAAATAGACAGTGCTCAGCTTGCGTTTCAGTGCAAATGTGGCTGTTTCCTGTCTGATGAGCAGTGGAAAAGGAAGGAAGGAAGAAAAATGGGCAGCAATTCATTTCATTAGCTTAGCAAATGCATTATGTAACTGACTTTCAAGTTAATTATTTTTACCGGGTTTTTTTCCATTTTTTAGTCAACTCTTCTGAAAGATGAGTGATTTCACAGTTCTGTGAATTTGCACATAAGTCATTCTTCTTCTTTGTGTTTATTCACTGAAAGGTCCACTCGTTTTGCCCTGTGCTCATCTAGTTCTTACAGGAAAGCTTATCAATGCATGATGTGACAAGGAGGTATGTTTATCAGCAGCTGGTCACAGAACCTTATGCTGACTTGGGCTGGGAGGGAATAGCCCAAACACATGCAGTGGCTTCTATGCCTAAGGGAGGAATAGAACCTGGATCTCCCCATTCCTAGTCCAGCACCTTAACCACTACACCACACACTGGCTTTCAATTGACACAACAGCAGAATGACAATAGCAGCATATACTCTTCCTTATTCTTTGAAGACCAGGTTTTCCAGATGCTCAGTGTTTCAACACTACAGAATAATACAATCTATTTTTGATAAAACAGTAACATCAGAGTCCCAATAAGCACTTTGCACCTGGGACAGTTTCTTTAAAGAGCCAGTTTGGTGCAGTGGTTAAGGCATCAGACTAGAAACTGGGAGATAGTGAGTTCTAGTCCCACCTGAGGCACAAAGCCAGCTGGGTGATCTTGGGCCAGTCACTCTCTCAGCCCTAGGCAGGAGGCAATGGCAAGCCACTTCTGAAACCTTGCCAAGAAAACTGCAGGGACTTGTCCAGGCAGTTGCCAGGAGTCAACATTGACTTGAAGACAAAAAAAGAAAAAAAATTAAAGGTGAGAGAGTGGAAATCTATCACTATGTTTTAATTTGGTGTTTTTACCAATAAAATTATAGGGCAAAAAGTTAAAAAAAATCAGAGTTAAAAATAGAAATAAACCAGGATTTAGAGAGAGAGAAAGAGAATAAAAACCTGGGAATATATATTAATCTGATCTTAAGGAGAAATATAAACATTTTAGACAACTATGTTCTGCATTTCAGTCCAGAATGATATTTGGAGAAATGAAGGCATTCTATTAAGAAAACACATTTAACATCACTCAAAACTCTTTATATACAATTTATTTCATACAATTTTAATGAAGTGGGGTAAAACTATAGATTAGTTTTATGGGCAATTCGTGATAAGTAGTTGAAATTGACTTAAAAGAAATCCATGTCCTGCAAAGAATTCCAATGAAGGTCATCTAATTCAGTTCCCAAATCATCTCCCAGAGATTGTAAAGGCTTTCAAGATAACATATACATATTATTATTCAAATATTGTAAATGGCTTTGCTAAACTCTAGTTACTGTAATTATGAAAGAATGACTGAACTTGACTTATCTGAAACCAAAGTGGAATTTGTGACCGTTTCTTTTGCAAAATATATTCAAATGTAAGAGGGTTTCTATCACCAGTGAAATCTCTAATCCTATGAAATCTTCTTTCTTCCAGTTCCTTGTATTGAACACATTTATCTTAATGCTTAAAAAGAGGATAATCAAAGAATGAAAGAGAAGAAATATCAGGAACTGAAGATTATTCCCATATTTTTCAAACATCTAAAGTAAGTTTTAACTATTGATTTGAAATAATAAATGTTAATCATGTTCATGAACATTTAGAAAAAAATGCTACCACTACCAGGATCCAGGACAGATTTGTCAAGAATATATCATACCAATCAAAGAGAATATTTGTAGCTCAGGGTTGAACTGTGGAGTCCTTGGTGCACTCTGAGCCTTGTTGTTTTCTTGCAGAAGTTTCATTGCCAGGCTAGGCAACATCTTCAGTCCGAAAAGGGAGTGGGACTTGCTCTCTGTTTATATACCATGGTTTGTCCTGCTTGTCAAGTGAGAGCAAGTCCCACTCCCTTTTCGGACTGAAGATGTTGCCTAGCCTGGCAATGAAACATCTGCAAGAAAACAACAAGGCTCAGAGAGCACCAAGGACTCCACAGAATATATCATGTCAAATTTGCTTTATCTCTATTGATGACAGAGTTTGGTAGGCCAAGGGAATGCCACAATTTAGTGTACCTTGATCTCAGGAAATCATTTCACAGTGTTTCTCATGATAATATAGTCTTGTGGAAAAGATAGGGAAGTGTGGGCTAGATAATGCTTCAGTCCAGTGGATTTGCAACTGTTTGAAGAACCACACCCGAAATGGCTCTGCACTGTTTTGGAGGGAATAATGAGTGGAGTCCCCCAAGGTTCCATTCTTGGCCCAGCATTATTCAACAGCAATATAAAACGTAGAGGATTGATTTGAAAAGATTTTTAACAAATTTTCAGATATCAAGTTGTTGATTGGCTAATTTTATTTATTTATTTATTTGATTTCTATAACCGCTCATCTCCCCCCATGGGGAACTCTGGGCGGTTCACAATAAACAAGTTAAAATAAGGTTTAAAATCTCAATTATACAATAAATATAAATTGAATTGAAAATCCAGATGGTAATAGAATAGTTAAAAGAAGGACAGTTATAAGGGGATTAGCCACCCCCATGAGGAACTATCCCTCCCTCCCTCCCATGCCAGGCGGCAGAACCAGGTCTTCAGCTCTTTCCTAAAGGTCGGGAGGGAGGAGATCTGCCTCAACTCTGGGGGCAAGATGTTCCACAGTGTGGGCGCTGTCACAGAGAAGGCCCGCCTCCTAGACCCCATCAGATGACATTCTCTAATTAATGGGGTACGTAGCCGGGCCTCTCTGGATGACCGGGTGGGGCGGGTCGATAACATGGGGATAAGACAGTCCCTCAGGTATCTAATATCTTAGAAGTCAAAAATCACAATTCAAAATTACCTTAACAGGCTTGATTGTTGGGCCAAATCCAACAAAATAATGTTCAGCTGTGACAAGGATAACATCCTGAATCTGGCTGGGCAAAGTTGTTTTGTCTGAATAGCTATTGGCTCCAACTCTGCTGTTCGGTCTGTTTTTCTCAGGTAATATAGCAGGCTGCCCATGTCTCCTGTTATACAACTCTTCCCTTACAGAGGTCTGTTTTTTTGAAGGGCTGCACTGGGGAGAGCCGGCTTGGTGGCAGTGTGCATGAGGTTGATGTAGGAGTACTAATGGACCACCAGCTGAACATCAGCAAGTCATGCAATCTTGACTGCATTAATGGAAGCATTGCATCCAAATCATGGGAAGTAATAGTTCTACAATACTCTGCCTTGGTATACTGTGTCCAGTTTGGGGGATCTCCCTTTAAAGGGACATGCAGAATCTGGAGTTCAGAGAAGAGCTACCCGATGATCAGGAAACTGGAGACCAAGTCCCATGAGGAATGGTTACAGAAGCTAGGTATGTTTAGCTTTATAGTTATGTGTGTCATCAGGAATTAGGTTCAACTTGAAAATTACATAAATTAAGGGGAAAAAATCCATTGCCATGTATGGGTCCATGAATGATGGGATTAAGTGTGTGAGAGGTGGGTCACAAACTCCCTGAAGCTTAAATCACCTCCAGTTGGTTCAGCACCCAGTGACAGAGCTAAAATGTATGGGCACTGATGCATATGTCATAAAACAGGCTTAATTAATTCCAAGTTTTTAACCAGTACCATATGGCTAAAGTCAATACTTTTGTCTAAATAGCTATTGGCTCCAAATCTGCTGTTCAGTCTATTTTTCTCTGATGATATAGCAGGCTGCCTATGTGTCCTGTTATACAACTTTTTGCTTATGGACATTGTTCTTGGAAAGACTGTCCAGCTGAAGTAAGGTATTCAGATAAAGAACCATCAGGAGAGAGACTCAGGGGCCCTTAATGCTACCCCACCAGCACTTGTCATCTGGCTAGCAGGACACACACCAGTCATCTAGTGACAGTCTTATCCCCCATTATAATTTATTACAAATCTCTTTTAATGGTAATAATTAAATGCACAAATTGGCATATAGGCATAAATGTTCATACGTAAAATTTATTTACCCACTTGCCCTCTCTGTTGGGTAATGTGTTCTCTCTCTTTAGACAATTCACGATTGACTATTTTATTGCATAGGAAGTGCAATCAAATATTGTCTAATAAGAAGAAAATAAAATTAATTGGGTTCCCTCCTTCCCTCCTCCTCCCAGCTGCTTATGAAAGGGCTAATGCTGAAATCTTCACATAGTCCAGCTATCTCCATGTGAAATGGGAGAGGACTCTGGTTGAAGCCATGAGCAGTCTGAGAAGACAACCTAGTTTATACCAAGTTAGACTGTTGCTCTGTTTTGTCCAGGCATTGCCAACCTGGCACACTTCAGATGACTTAAACTACAATTCCCACCAAGTACAACCAATATGATTAAAACATCTGGAGAGCATAGATCATGGAAGGCTGAGTTCTATATGCTCATGATTTGCCTGGTATAAGGCATCTCCTTAGGATTCTATGAATCATACATCTCCTTTCTGTCTGTTACTAAAAGGTTGAGCACAGATTTGTGGTCTTTGCCCAAGTCCACACATGTGCTAAAATAGTCCTGAAGATTTCAGCCAAAAATAATGTTGTGCTTTGCTTAATCGGTTGCCATAAATGCTTTGAGGATAATAGAAATCCATAACAGTGGCAGCAGAATCTGTATCCTGTTTCTGATCATTCCTCCAGTCTCTCAGGGCCAACAGTTTTCAGACCTTATCGAGCTCCAACACACTTGATTCCTGAAAGCTCAGAGTTCAGAGATTTTTTTTAAAAAAAACAGCCCTAGAGCCAAAATCTTGCCAAGAATATCTTTCCCCAGGCCCTCCAGACCAACACCCTTTTTCTCCCTTCTTATAGCATTTTTTTTTTAATTCCATGCACTCATTACGGTAAATGCATTATGATTCTCTACCGATTCTCTCAATCTGCCAGGAAGAGCTTATAACACAAAAAAGTCCTTGGTGTATAATCTTCAGTCTCTCTGAACAGTTAATGTGGGGGAGGATGGGAATAAATATACCACTTTTGACACTTTGCAGAAGTCACTCATGGAAATAGGAAAGTGGCTTATATCCTTATACCTGACATCCATTGATTGGCCCAGCTAGCTTAGATTTCTCCATAGCAGGAGTAATCTACAGTACCTGCACCTCATGGATCTTCCAGCTTCCATTTTGCTGCTCCCAGATTGCACTGCCCTTATTCAAGGGTGAAACTGTCTATTTTCAATGGTATAGTTTTCGGGGGGTGGGGTTCGAGAGGAGTTTAAATGGACAGACATGGTGCACATCTGCAAGTTTCAATGCACCCATTTTATCCTTTAATCCCCAACTCCGAAACTTTAAGAAGCAGCCAGAAAGGTTAGCTGTCCACATTGTTAGTGATGGCATTGCCTCACAAGCTATGTTCCCTCTGGTTTGCAGAGCCTCTCACCTAAAACATCTAAGCAGTAAAGGAAGAGTCCCAGCCACAAAAAAGTTTGCCCACCCATTGCCCACTCTGCAGCTGCTCTTCAGTATCTGATTACTTGGCCATACCAACCATTCTAACTGAAATTCCTTATCTACAAATCTATGCGAAGTCACTTAACTATCCATCTTCTCTAGGAATGCACATCAGTCCATAGACTATCATGTTTTGAATAAATTTTAAAACAACCAATTTGTGCATGGGGGAATGGGAGCATGGCACTTCTTTTATCTTTGGATAAAAAAGTGTTTTTCATAAAAAAAAATAATAATAATAATAATAATAATAATAATAATAATATAGCTGAATTACTTAAAAGCAAATCTTAGGAGTTGCATTTGAAAATGTACTTTAGTGTAAAATTGTGCATCAACTTGTCCCTGGCCTCAACCAGCAATTGATTTATTTTGAAACCCAGTTGTATAGAGATTGCATCATGTAAGCATTATCTTATCTATCATCTATCTTATATCTTTTATATCTTATAATAGAGTTTTTTCAGAAAGATGAGAATGACTTTGGTGTGACTATTCTATTACAGTATAGATAGGCTGACCATACGTCCTGTTTTGAACGGGACTGTCCCGTTATTTCACCATTTCTGGAGCGTCCCGTTGTTATAGTCAAAATCTTGATTTTGTCCCGTTTTTCAAAAATCTGAGTAAGCCTGACAGGACTGGGTCAGCCCCCGCCGCCATGCCAGATTCGGACTCAGTCGGAGGAAGATGAGCCGACCTCCGGAAGAAGCTGGCATGGTCCGAACCAGAGCTGCCGATTGGAGGCAGCCTGGAACAAGAAGCCCCTCTACCAATCAGCACGCTGCTTGGCCAATTGGGTCCCAGCCACAAACGGCGCGAGATTCCAACCTTAAAAGGCTGAGATCCTGCCTCAGAATCCTGCCCGCAAGACGCTCCAGGTCTCGCCTCGCCGATGCCAGCGCTGGGGAGGCAGGGTGGCGGCCAAGCCAGGTGGTGGGGTGGCATTCTGCAAGGGGCTCGGAAGCGGTGCATGAGAGGTGGGGCAGAGACGCTGCGCCGGCCGCTGCAGGGTCCGTGGGGCTGGGCTGCGTGCGTCTGCTGGGCTGCAGCCTGAAGCGTGTCTGGAGGAGGAGAGAGTCAGGCGCTGTGGCGGAGGAGGGAGAGGAGGGCCCAGTGGAGCCATGGCGCTGCCTTTCCTCGTGAGGGGCCTGAGGAGCTGCCTCCCCTGCCCGGCAGCGGCCCCTCTGTGAGCGCCTCTGCCTGGAACCGTCCCTCTCCCCGCCGCCTCCACCGCTCTCTCAGGAGGCAACACAACCTCATCATGCTGCACTGCCGCCCGCCTCCTGCTTCTCTTGCTCATTGGTGGTGGTGGCGGTGGCAGCAACGACTCTCCTCCCTCCGTCGGCCAAGCCTGAGGGGGCCGGGGCAAGGGGCGAAGTGGTGCAGCTGAAGCCCCCCGGCACAGCCGTCTCCTGCTTCTGCGCAGTGGCGGCAGTAGTGGCAGCGGCAGCAGCGACTCTCCTCCCTCTCTCAGCCAAGCCTGAGGGGGCCGGGGCAGTGGTGGGCCTGCGTCCTCGGCAGGAGCCGGCCATGCTGGGGGCTTCAGCTGCACCATGCCGCTCCTTGCCGCCCGCCAGGCTGTGGGAGCTCCCGCAGCCCCGTGGGCGGCAAGGGGTGGAGTGGTGTGGCTGAAGTCCCCTAGCTCGGCCAGCTCCTGCTTCTACCGTGCGGTGGTGGCGGCGGCAGCAGCAGCGACTCTCCTCCCTCCCTCGGCCAAGCCCGAGGGGGATGGGGCAGTGGTGGGCCTCCATCCCCGCCCCTTGTCCCCCGGCCGATGACGGTGCTGTGTGCACAGTGTGTGTGCTCCGGCCTTCCCCTGACACACCAGCTCTGCCGCACCATTTACTGCTAGAAGAAAAAAAACCTTTAAGAATAAAAAAAAATATTAAAATCTGAGCCAATCGCGCTGATGGGGGTGGGGTTTGCAGGTGGGAGCCAATCGTGTGGGGCGGGGGCGGGGTTTGGAGGCCAGAGCCAATTGCGTGGACTGGGGGCGGGGTTTGGAGGCCGGCATGGTGGCATAAGACCCTGTCTCGTTTTGCCATCCCAAAGTCCCGTTTTTGTCTGAAGGAAATATGGTCAGCCTAAGTATAGATAATTTTGACATATCTCAGCTACTCCAGAGTTTACCTTGTTACTATCCCATAGAAGAATGATCTGCTTTTCCAGTTCTGATCATTTACATCCAGTGAAGCATGGGTTAGGAAATACTCTGAGCCATATATTCAGGTTTTACTTTCCTATTACAATATAAAATTGTGATGATGGCTTTACCTAATATTTTTCAACTCCTGTTCTTAAAAGGTACTATGCCTACTGGAGCATGAATTGGGGGAATTACCATGGATTTGTGCACATCTGTCTGCTGCAATCAACTGCCAGATGGGGAGGTGAAGCAGATCTCCCCAAGGAAATGTTCTGGTTACGAAAGACTTGCTCCACTTGTCCTGCTTAGCCAGAGAGAGTCTCTCCTGCATTTTCTGTGCCATTGATGGGTGCACTGCCTCTCCTGTTTCCAATCCATTATCTCAGGATGCCCTGGTTGTTATCTACATTTCTAATGGGACGGGTGGCTAGCTGCTTTGAACAATACAGGTGATAGTACAGTCCTGTACTTTTTTTTAAAGATAAATTTCAGCATTAAGTTACTGCTGGTGTACTACAATCATTGGTTCGAGGAAAGTATGATTGCTTAAGTTGTATTGCCTAATCTACTACTAACGCTGGTTATAGTCATTGGGTGGTACCTTCAGGGCATACCTCTGAGGCAAAAGTCAAAGCGTTCCTTCAAAGAATAAGTAAGAGAATAGCTTAGATGCAACAGAACTGGCTTCCTGCATTTCAGAGTAAGTGGATGAAGCAGAATATTATGTCTGGTATCTAAGATGATCTAATTGCATCTCTGAATGGCTCTTGCAGGTTTGTGTAGTCATTCGGAAACCTGCCCTGCTGGCTTGTAATTCAGTTGGAGGCTGGCACCCAAATCTCCGCAGAAGGTTCTGCTTTCCTCAGACTGCCAGACAAAGAAGCTAAATTTGAAAAAATTCTACATTGTCAATCCCATGTGAAAAGAAAGAAATGGCAACAAGGAACAGGGTGTGAGTGAGCTGGATGGGGTTGTCATACATCATGATCCAAACCTAAGATTCAAAATTTCACTTCTCTGCTGATTTTAGCTATTGTTTCACTTCTTTTCTCCAGACTTCTCGACATACTCACATTTTCCTGCATAGGGTTATATGTTAGATTCAAATTACGGAAGTCAGAAATGTTTTTCCCATACAGGAAGTTCCTGTTATTTTTACTGATGTATTTTTATAATTCCTAAAGCTGTGTAGGACAAAATTAAAATGAAGACTATAATAACAACAACAACCCCCTGCCCGGATTACTCAGAAAACTTTATATTAGAAAGGATAAAGTTAAAGATACATCTTTAAATGTTTGGTAATAAAATAATTGACTGCCATTCTAAGGGGAAAAAAAACATTGAATTTGATAGACACTTCTTGGAAGAAACTTCCATCAGGAAGAGTTGCCAGTGACAAGACACTGCTTCTAGGAGAAGGGAATCTTACACCTGTTAGGGGAGAACCTCATGAATAGACTTCAGCATCACCGTAGTGGATGTGTTTTATGTTGTGCTGTGCTGTGTTGTGCAGAAAGTGTGATTTAGGAAAAGACATTATCTCATATGTCATTGCTGTTCAGTCGTTAAGTCGTGTCCGACTCTTCATGACCCCATGGACCATAGCACGCCAGGCCTTCCTGTCCTCCACTGTCTCCCGGAGTTTGCTCAAGTTCATGTTCATTGCATCGGTGATGCTATCTAACCATCTCATCCTCTGCCGTCCCCTTCTCCTTTTGCCTTCAGTCTTTCCCAGCATCAGGGTCTTTTCCAGTGAGTCCTCTCTTCGCATTAGGTGGCCAAAGTATTTGAGCTTCAGCTTCAGCATCTGTCCTTCCAATGAGCAGTCAGGGTTGATCTCCTTTAGGATTGACTGATTTGACCTCCTTGCAGTCCAAGGGACTCTTAAGAGTCTTCTCCAGCACCACAGTTCAAAAGCATCAATTCTTCGGCGCTCAGCCTTCCTTATGGTCCAACTCTCACAGCCATACATTACTACTGGGAAAACCATAGCTTTAATTATGTGGACCTTTGTCGGCAAGGTGATGTCTCTGCTTTTTAATATGCTGTCTAGGTTTGCCATAGCTTTCCTCCCCAGGAGCAAGCGTCTTTTAATTTCATGGCTGCAGTCACCGTCTGTGGTGATCTTGGAGCCCAAGAAAGTAAAATCTGTCACTGCTTCCATTTCTTCCCCTTCTATTTGCCAGGAGGTGATGGGACCAGATGCCATGATCTGAGTTCTTTTAATGTTGAGTTTCAAGCCAGCTTTTGCACTTTCCTCTTTCACCCTCATCAAGAGGCTCTTTAGTTCCTCTTTCACTTTCACTTTCCTCTATAATGAATAATACATTATATTTGTTTTTGTTCAGTCGTTTAGTTGTGTCCGACTCTTCGTGACCTCATGGACCATAGCACGCCAGGCCTTCCTGTCCTCCACTGTCTCTCGGAGTTTACTCAAATTCATGTTCATTACATCGGTGATGCTATCTAACCATCTCATCCTCTGCCGTCCCCTTCTCCTTTTGCCTTCAGTCTTTCCCAGCATCAGAGTCTTTTCCAGTGAGTCCTCTCTTCGCCTTAGGTGGCCAAAATATTTGGTTTAGATGTCATTAACAAAGGCTAAAACCACCAACCAAAGGTTAAAACCACCAATCTTAATTTGACCTGGTAAGTTCTACATAGAATCCAGGAAATTACTTGTTTCCTGCATGTGGATTCAAACAAAAAGAACAGTAACTGGACAATTATTGTTCTTTTTCCCAAATATTTAAAACTACATGAGTCCAATTTGAATTAAAGGAAAGTTGCAAACATTTACAGCCACTATAATGACAAACAACATCACCTCAAGTTGAAAGCCTGGCAAAATACCATCTCGCTCACCAGTCTAAAATGAAGGGGTGAGCATCATCTCTCTGAATTCCTCAGCTTGGTTCCCACTCCACTAAGAATGTCTAGTCTTATGTCATCACCGGTTATACCTCCCACGCTAGTGGAACATTAAGCAGTTCTTCCATTGATGATTGGAATTGGAGGGCAAGTTAATGAAGGAACAGTTTTCAGATCACCTATTCCAAAACTACCATATTAATAACCAGCACCTGGAACAGGACCTAGAACTGAGAAGGAAGCCAGGGCAGATGAAGCAGGGGCAATATGAGTACAATATCCAAGAATATTCTGGCCATGCTGTTTTTCATTGACTGTAGTTTCCAAATGTTCTTCAAGGAAAGCTCCACATATAATATGTTCCATTAACTTTATCTGGAGGTAATACACACACACACACACACACACACACACACACACACACACACACTAAACAGAGGTCTACTGTCTCCTGGAAAAGTGGCAGTTGGTGTACTAATTTTAGGACTAGAAGCTGCTAATTTTTCACAAAGTGGTTCCTTTTACTGAATTGTTGTCCTAGTCCATTTTAATTATTGACTATTAATACCTCTGTTAATTAACACCTAACCCATCTCTACATTCAGATAATGGTTCAAAATCTCCACAGCCTTGTTGAAAAGGAGAAAGAGGATTGGGGATTTATTGAAGATACTCAACTTTAAACCCTAGATTATCTTTCCCCAAAACCATGCAGATGTTAAATAGCACCTCTCTGTTATTGGCCAAGGATGTGAGAACAGAATCCCAACACCAGCTTCAAGTGTATTTGTGCCAAAAATCAGGAATCCGATTACACCTTTTCAAACTAACACATTTTATTAAAAGGCGTAAGCTTTTGTGAATTATAGCTGACTCTGTCAGTTGCATGGAATGGCTAAACTGATGTAGGATTTAAATTGGGATGAGGTGGGAAAGGAAAAGAAGGCAGGGAAGACAGGTGGTTATGCAGATTACATATGGGACAAATTACAAGTACCTCTTCAATTAGGAATTGAATTGTAATGTGTTAAAAACCTATTGTGTTTGTTGAGACCTTCTGAGATGGTCTGAAACCATTTGATGTATATGAGTTCAGCAGTTTCTTGCTTAATTATGCTGGTAAACTTTCTTTGTCCTAAAATGGCTACTTAGAAATCTGTTATGGAGTATCCTGGGAGGTTAAAACATTCTGCTATTGCCGTGTCCTTGTTTTGAGTCTTGAAGTCAATTAATTCTTTTGCATAGTGTTTGGCCTGTTTGTCTACATAGAACCCAGAGGGCCACTGGTAGCAGATAATGGCATATACAGTAGCACATGAGAAGAAGAGTGTGATGTCTCTGGACCTAATCCTCTAATTCAGCATTCCTCAGTACACTCCATTTAGAGTATAGTAGAAAGCTTTATTGAAAGTATTACAATTCAGAACATATCTAAAGACCAGAATGACTCAATTCCCGCCAAACAGTCAAACCTACTCTTCCCCCCACCTATGTGTCACTCCTCCATTGATGATGCATTGTCCAGTACTTTTCCCATCCAGCCACGCTCCCCCTCCCATCAGCATATTTCTCTTCAGTACCAGCGATACAGGTGCATGGCCTTGACCAGCTGCAAACATTCTTCCACAGTCTTGTTGGAATTTCACTCTCTGTGTTCTCTTGAAATCCTTTGCACTGAAACGCATTGTTAATAATCCATTCTCAAATACAATTCAACATGCATGGCAGGGCTTGCACTGTGGCAACCCTGACAAAGAGCATGTGAGGGCATCTCTACTCTTCTGCGTGAAGCTGTGAGGGGCTGTGATGGTACTGTGGTACAAATATGGAGGCAAAGTAGACATCTAGGTTTGATGTAGGTTCTCGTTCCCATCATTGTTCTGTTGTTTCTTGTAGCTGTGAGAATCTGCTTCATGTTGGGAGCCTGTTGTATCCCAGAATGTATCCCAGAATGGGCCTGAGAAAGTTCAGTGTCATTGTCCAGTATGGGTTGTAGTTTATTATTAAAACATTTGAGTTGTTTGAGGTGTAGGTGATAGCCAGCGGTTTTCTGTTGTTCTGTTTTTGTGGTCTGTCTTTTAGTATTTGCTCCCTGGGAATTGATTGGTTCTGTTGGTTTGTCTCTTGATTTCAACGGATGTGTAGTCCAGTCTCCTGAATGCCTAGTTTAATTCCATCAGTTGAGCAACTCTGCCAAGTGGGCCAGAATGAATGCGGTGTAGTGTAGAGCCTGACTATAGACAATAGATTTGTTGGGTATAGAAAACAGATTTGATTTCTAGCTGTAAGCTGGAAGCATGTAGGTATATATGGCAATCTGTAGGTTTCCTGCATAACATGGTGTTCATGTGTCCTTTGTGTAGTTCTACCAAGACATCAGTTAAGTGGACTTCTTCTGTAGATATTTGAGATCACGTTGATGAAAGATTCTTTTCCATGAGTCCAGATGATGAAAATGTCAATAATGAAAGGAGGGACTTCAGGGGTAAGAGTAGAGAAACCATTGTTCTAGGTCAGCTATGAAGTTGTTGGCATACTTTGGAGCCTTGAATGTGCCCATGGCTGTGCAACTGATTTGCAAGTGTATGTTGTTGTCAAAGGCAAGGTAGTTATGGGTAAGTTCAAAGTTACACAGTCTGGTGGCAAGGTGTGCTATGTTGCAATCAGTGATGATGTTCCTGATGGTTTGAAGGCTATGTTTGTGGAAGATGTTAGTGGATAATGCCTCAACATCCATGGTAGCTAAAATGGGGTTGTTACGGAATCTACCAATGGATGTCAGTCTTCTTAGAAAGTCTATGGTATCTCTTACATAGCTGGGAGTGCTGGTGGCATCAGGTCTGAGTACAGACTCCATGAAACCTGATATTGTAGTTCTATTGGTTCCAATGCCCAAGACAATGGGATGGCCCAGATAGTCTGTTTGTATATTTTGGGGAGTGATAAAAATGCTTACTCAGGGCCCCTGGGGTGTTTCCATATAGATATGGTCTTGCATGTTCTTAGGAATTTTTTCAACTCATTGTAGAGTTCTTTCTGATATGTTGCTATGGGATCTGAGGACAGTTCTTGGTAGAATGTAGTGTTGGAACGCTGTTACCATCCCACGGAAGTGGTACCTATTTATCTACTTGCATTTGCATGCTTTCGAATTGCTAGGTTGGCAAGAGCTGGGGCGATTGTGGGAGCTCACTCCGTCACGCGGGGCTAGGGATTCGAACCGCCGACCTTCCAATCGACAAGCCTGGCATCTTAACCACTGAGCCATCGCGCCCCTTTGGTGTGCATGTATCGATGGTGGAAAATGACATAGAAGGGAGTGCCAACTGCCTCAGTCAGCAAAAGATCTTGAGCCAGTCCTGCATGCACCATTGTTACAAATTCCTCCTAACAATCTCAAATTGGTGCAAACCACTTCATGTTTCGGAATTCAAGTTTCAGAATTTAACCTAAAACTCCTCCTGCTCACAGGCAGAGTCTAAAATGAGGAGAAAAGAGCCCTGCCTGTCCTCACCAGAGGACCACTGGTGCAGTACTTACCGCTGCAGTAAAAGGGTGAAATGGCTTGTCAGTTTCCACCTCCTTCAGAGGGAGCAGCCAAGAAAGAGCATAGTTAGAATCACTTTAAAAAGTTACTGCAGGACGCCTATAGCCATTGGATTGCACGGCTTCCTTGAAATTGCAGAGCATTGGAGGACAAGTATTTCACAATCCAGGAGAGCAAGTGCCTTGTTCACATTTCCTTCTTTGCCTCTTCCTGCCATCACTGGTCTTGTGCTCTTGCTCAAAGCGTACAGGGCACATGTTAACTGATATTTTTGTTTTAGCTTACACATGCAAAAAACGCAGAGATTTTTGTGGCTGGGATGTTTCCGTGAGTGAGACAGACACTGCCCGTTTGGAAAATACTTTGTCCCTTCTTTGCTTTCTCCCTTTCATGTTATTTTGCTTGGGCTGCTACTCTTCCTGAGTAATTCACCTGCCTGTCTCGGGGGCAGAGATATTACCGATAACGGTACAAAATATAAAACTCCAAAGCACCAGCAAGCAGCTTCACGTTTCTAAACACTGATAAGCACGAAGAGGAGAGAGTCTGGAAGGTAACCTTGAACTCACAGGCCTCACGTTTTCAACTGCTGCTGAAATGTTCTATAAATCCCCCAACATCTAAGTAATGTTTTGATTAAGGCCTGACTTATTCCTCTTCTCTAATAGCTCTAATGAACATTAGTCTGAAGTGACCGTGATTTCAATCACTTCCATCTAGGCAAGCATGTTTAGGAATGAAAATGTAAAATTCTAATTCTATTGTGCAATTGCTGAATTTAGTTGCAGTGTCTGGAGCAGGTTCACCATCCCAGGATCATACAAAGCTGTGGGATTCGTCATGCTAACTAGGGATGATGAGTGTTGTCATCTAACCCAGGGGTCCCCAACCTGTGGGCCACAGCCTGTTAGGAAGTGGGCCGCACAGCAGGTGAGCGGTGGTGGTCTGCGTGATTGGCCCTCACCTGCAAACCCCACCCCCCAGTCTGCGCGATTGGCTCCCGCCTGCAAACCCCACCCACCCGGTCCGTGGAAAAATTGTCTTCCATGACTGGTCCCTGGTGCCAAAAAGGTTGGGTACCCCTGATCTAACCCACTTGGCAGGCAATCACATGTTATTGATTTTTCATGTTAGGCAATTGTTAAAACTACTGGAACCCCAGCAGGTCACTAGCACAGGTGCTCAAAGGGTCCCTCCTTGTGGGGGAGATGGGTGGGATATAAATATGACAAATAAATAAATAAAAATAAGTAAAAAATACATGGGACCTGGGACCCTAATATGGGACCCTAACATGGGACCTGGTTCAATAATGCATGGAATGCTGGAACAACTTAACCAATCCAGAGTGAAACACAGTAGCAAAGTCAAAGTGAAAAAGTACAAATGATTAAAAACTCCACCAGATCTGGGCTGCAAAAATCAGGAAGACAAGTAGTTGGCTGCAGAGCAATACAGAAAATTCTAATCCATTATTACCATGTATTGATTGCCTGGATTTTTGCAGCCCAGATCTGATGGGTAATGATGATAGGTATGCTTCTTAGAACAAAACTGCATATGTTCAGCAGATACCACTTCTACATAAAGAACTGTAAGTCCAATAGAATTCTTCTTCTTCTTGGCGATCACTCGTAGCCGAGTAAGATTGTCTTCCAGATACAGAATGGGCAAGACCAACCAATAGGGATGGAGGAAACCCTAACCGTATTCCAAGAACCAACAGAAAATATTTATGCCTGATTTCATAGGCGGCTAGTCACAACAATAAAAATATGATGTGGTGACATCATAACACAAATGCCACTCTTTCATATTTGCATCCAAACAGACTCAAATATGTAAGTTACAGGACTTGTGTTGGAATGTACATTTCATCCTATGCTTCTCCCTGATTTCTCAATCCACCCCTCCACATACCAAACTCAACTGCTGACCACCATAGATTTCCTTGGTGTGTTTCTCCTCATAAGAAAGGGTATATATTACTCATAAGTTCTGATTTGTGGACATACATTCCACCGGCCATGAACTGAGTGTACCTCTGTCTACTATGGCCATGTTCATATTCCCCATAAATAAGATAAATAAATTGAAACTGACTTGTGATCATCTTAGCTGACTAAGGACACACCTAATCCAACCAGTGCTGCTTCTAGCTGACCAATAGGAAACTATGAAGAATGGTGTTTGGTAAGTGCCCCATCCCTTGACCCACTGTAGATTCCAGTTTAACAAAAAATTATTCACCCCCATTCAGTGTAAAAAAGGAGTAAATGTCTATGTTGACGAGAAGCTATGAGGGAGAAAAGGAAACATCCAACCTGCCTTATCACCATTCCTTTACTGCATTTAAAAGTTTCTAAAGGTGAAAAAGTAACTTATTGGAACCCAGGAGTCAATGGGAAAATATATTGCTCATTAGTAAAAACTGGCATTGTAAAATTTTTTTAAAATGCCAGTTTCATCCCAGTCACAAGAAAATCATGAAGAATCAGAAAATCAAAAAGAAACTGCCAAAATTATGCCATTGTACATTTCTGAGGATGGTCCTGAACAAGTGCCATGCCATTCTGTAGAGATGGCCTATCTTTCCCAAGGCTGAAAAGTGGCTAAGTTGACATTTCTGTAACCAAGGAGCTATTTTCTGCCACCTGTGGGAATGAGTCCAAGAGGCCCTCCTTTATGAGGACCCATCATTCCACCTCAAGATGTCTAGAAGTACTTTGCTGCTCATAGTTGTATATTTTGGGGAGCTTCCTCCAAAGAGGGGTCCTCTAGGGGAAGGGAGCAGAGCACTGATGGATAAATCCATTGAGACACACACATCTTTTTTCTCTCTATCTCTCCAGCTTGTAACTCCCTCTTACTGATGCACATTCAACCTTTAGGAGGCCCTGAATAGCCCTGCAGCGTTAGGGGTTTGTTCTGCAAAAGTTAAACATGATCTCTACAGGGCTGTGCTGTTGGGTCACATAATTGTATGCAGGTTTCAAAATATCCCTCAGAGGCATTCTGCTGAGCTGATTGTAACACATGCAGATGTTTATTACTTACAGCTTTGACTCTGCAGTCCCTTAAACTCAGCCTCACCATCTGAGCTCTCTAATCCCCTTTTAAACAATAAGACCGGGCTGCAAAATCTCTTCACATATGAATCTAAGTGTGTGTGCTTAATCTTTCCTGTTTTCTTGATCTCTTATAAAAATAGCAATTTCCTAACAAACTGACACTTCTACTTCTTGCACCCAGAGAAACTGATTTAACAGCTGGCCCATTTAAAGAAAAGATCATGAAGTACAACAGTAATTCAACGCCCCCCCCCCACAAAAAAAAACAATCATATGAATCTGTGTTATTTATTTTCAAAGATAAACTTGGTTTGGAGTAAGTTCTGGATGAAGGTTTGGGTCAATTCACAAAAGTCTATGTCTGTGCACTGCACACGTGTATTGTATGTGACAAGAGGGAGTGGGAGGGGAAACACCTTTCTCTGGGTGGTTTTTTTCCACCTGACTGGAGCTACAACTGGACTGAAAGATCTATTTGGAACACATATTACAGACAGAAAATCATACTTTTGAACACTTTGTTAACTAACATTTGCCTGCATCCTAAAGTACATTTGAATGCCTGTGATCCATCAATGCCTGTATTCTCCTTCATGCCTCCTGTCCAAGGTACTAAACCTACCACAGGCTCATTACACTTCCTTTAGAGCTACTAGTGAAGCCCAAACACGTTTTGGAGTACACTAATAGCTCTAAATGAAATGTAATGAAAACACTTTGGAATACAAGGGCCACCCATCTTCTTGGGTCTTATTTACATAGTTCTAGGCTGAATATTTTTACTGCCTGTTTTCAACTATTCACCATTCATTTGACCATTTCCCTACTCGTTACTAAAGGTTCATCCTTACGTTCTCCCTAACCAGAGCATGTACATGCATCATTTTTATGCTATTGTCTTTGTCTCATTTCCAGCCCACATCTAAGGCAGCTTAAAGTAATCTAGATGTTCCTATTTTAACATAGTGTTTTCCATCTTGTCCTGATACAGTTTTGGCCATGGGTATGATCCAGTGTGCTTCTTTAGCAATGTGGTTACTGAAATGGAAGATCAGGGAAGGGATCTTATTGGCATCTTTAGGCTTCTATAGACACACCCTTTCTCCTCTGGCGCTTGACATTGTCCTCCATGGCCACTTAGAGGCTCAGGCTGTGGGAAAAATCAGGTGCCTGGTTTCCTGTCCTGTCCCAACTAAGACCCGAAGCAGGAAGGTGTGGATAAAGTACTTTATTTACAATTAAAACACACAAATAAATCTAGAGAACAAGTTGACACGAGGTGCTCACAGAGTTCAGGTGGTCAGCGGCGATCTGTTCCTGGTTGGCGCACACACGGGCAACCACCACGTGGCAGCTATGCAAGGTTCCGTCGTGGGGCTTGGCACTGCGGTGAGGAATGGCTCCGGGACGAGGCTTGGCGTGGCAGTGTGGCGGTGTGGCGCGACTCCAACACGGGACTAGGCACTGCGGTGAGGAACGGCTCCGGGACAAAGCTTGACGCGATGACTGCAGAACGAGGTTCCGGCTCGAGGCTGGGAGCGAAGGCAAGACAAGGTTCCGACATGAGACTCGGCGCAACTGCGAAGGGCGATTCTGGCATGGGACTGGACGCGGGGGCTACAAGGTGAGGTTCTGGCTTGAGGCTGGGTGCGCAGGCAAGGCCAGATTCCAGCATGAGGCTTGGCGTGGCTGCGAAGGACGATTCCGGCATGAGACTGGGCGTGGCGGCTGCAAGGCGAGGTTCCGGCTCAAGGCTGGGCGTGAGGGCAAGGGAAGACTCCGGTGCGAGACTGGACCCAAAGGCTGGGCAGGATTCCGGCGCGGGACAGGGCATGGTGGCAAGGCGAGGTTCCGGCACAAAGCGTGGCTGTGCGGCGGGGCTGGGTTCCGGCGCGGTGCGTGGTGAGTCAACAAGGCAGGGCTCCGGCACGAGGCTTGGCGGAGCTGCACAGCAAGGCTCTGGCATGAAAACAAGATGAGGTCCAAGCAGGGATTCTGGCGTGGCGACGGGATCACAATTCACTCCAGGAAACTGTACGGAATGTGAACGGTTGTCTCTGGCAATGGGTGCATGCTGCGCTTGCCTTTTATCTCTGTTTTTTGCGCTGTTTGTGAGCAGGAGCCAATAGTGCCTCACGTTGCTCTGCCTGCCTTTCCCACCGCTGTTCTCGCGCACTAATAGGTGGAGGCGAGTCTCCTTCTGGGCTGCCTCCAATCAGCTGTTCTGAATCTAATTCAAATTTTGCGCCAATTCCGTTCTTTCCTGTTTCTATTGTTATTGGCCCTTCTATTTCCAAATCGAACTCATCGGACTCAGCCTCCATTCTGACACTTCCACAGAACACATAATGCCCATGTAATGCCTTTCTGGTACTTTCTGCAGCTTTTCTCAAGCATTATGTGGGCATCCTAGATACACATATTTAATGCTCTTTGGAAAGAACACCAAACCTATGTTTAAAAATAGGTTTAAACACAGATCAGTGTATCACTGAAGATTGATTTAAACCAGGAGAGAGAGTCAGATTCTGCCAGCTGTGCATTGCTGGTTCTATCATCAATGAATTACAAATTTTCTTCTTCCTCTGCCAACAAAGGGTTTTTAACCCTACTTTTTAACCATTTTACTACTTTGATGGGGTGGTGGTACTGTTTTGACTATTTCATGGGCTACTTCCAGGTACTGCCAGCCATAATCACTCACTGAGAGCACAATTATTCCATCGCAGCACTGTGGAGCTTGCTTGTTACCAGTTGCTCTCTCCTGCTTCATCCTATACCCTTCTTCCAAACCTGTATCGTGCCAGCAAGGCCATTTTGGGACACAGGGTGATTACTCTTACAGAGGAGTGCTAGACCTGTGTTCAGAAATAGCCTGACAAGTCACAGGTACAGAGCACATCTGTAAGCCAGGCAGTTTGACAAGTAGCTAAACATACTGGTACAAGCACCCACTTACATTTACCATCCTACCCAATGTTAGGGAGGTTGATTGGTGGTTGTTTTCACACTGACAAATGATGCTTGTGCTGGGGAGTGGGGACAAAGCCAGGCAAATCCAACAAGTCCCACATTAGAACAGGAAGGGGAACACTAGTCACCAGCCTTGTTACTGGGGCAGAATTAGGCTTGCATTTGGGCAACATGTTTCATGCTTGCATTCTTTTCTGACAGCTCAAAAATTAGTGTCTGTATGAGGGGGGCACTTTAATGCAGCCATAGGGCTGTGCCCATATGTCTTCTGGCATCATCCATCCATTTTGTGGCAATATAACAGTAATGAGGACAGGCTTCTTATTGCTTCATCCATAGTTGGGTGATGCTTGAAGATGCACTAAGTCCAGATTTTTTTAAAAAATTAACCTGAAATAGTCCTGCCTCTTTCACAAAAATGGGGTAGTACTATAGAATGTGTCACATGTTGCCATCTTTCACTTAGAAAAAGACAATTAAGAAGGAAATATTTGTCATTGATTCCAGCAAGGCTGAAGTGTGAGAGCATTTTCACAACAGTGATTGATAGAGTCATCCAGCCATTGTAGTGGTGGTATACCATCTATCTCATTAGTGCTATATGGCCATGGCTGGATCATGCTATTAACTGTTAATGCAAAAATGCTCTAACATAGGCAGGATCCCCACTAGTAACTTATTGGCATCTTTTACAGCTGTCCAACCAGTCTTGTGCTGACACTATAGTAATGGGAACAAGTTTCATATTGCCTCAATGATGGCTGGATGACATTAGAAATTGCTATAATTGGGGAACTAGGAAAAAAAAATCCATTAAATTCCCATACAGTGAAGGGTAATATTCTAGCAGACTTTGTTTTTGCTTTTTGTTTTTAGTTAGTTAGTTAGTTATGAGGTAGTCAAGAAGTATATTTACATGTCCTTTATTATCATTTCCACTGCCATCCTCCTGGTTTCTCATGCCATAGTAACATCTTCAAGGGAAAATAACACCAGAGAATTCCTGATCCTCTAGCTGGCCAATGGGGGGAGCATAAAAATTGAAGGCCATTTCAACTGCTCCCCACCTGATCCAGATCTGTGCAAGCCTGTCATGTAGTCAGGCTCCAGAGTCACAGTTTCTTTGCCTCCCACCTGTTCTGCCATTCCTTACCCCAGCCCAGGCCACATGCTCTGGAGCTGATGATGCCAGCATGTACAGGGTTGAGTGTGCATTATGCTGCTCATTCCACGTACGCCTGATAGGCACTTCCAGGGGACTTACGAAAGCAGCCTGAACTTTTGCAAATACCTGTAGCACCAAGGCCTTGTGTTCACAAACAGCTCACAGGAAGTGTGTTAAAATGCCCAGAGTGACCAAAGCCAAGGCACTTAAACAGCTGAAAAGCTTTTAGACAGATCAGCCGTATGGTAAGGCTCATCATTACGACGATCATTATCGTCACTATTGTTACTATTTGGTGAATCCTTGGCTCTTGTTACGTAACAGGAGTAGCTTGTGCAGCAGATAGTTAATGAATTCATGAAAATAAGCTTTTGCTCAGGAAACCACTGAACTCGACCTCTGAGGCCTGATCTTCTGAATCAGGGTCATGGGGTTGTCTAGTACCACTTAACCGCCACCTAGCCCAGCAACTTAAGTAGATTTTATTTTGCAGAGTGAGATATGGGAAAAACAATCTCAGCATCTTCACAGAGGACCACTTAGAGGAAGAGTCAGAAAAGGCCAATAGCCCTCAACGGCTTCAGGCTGAGGCTATGTACAAGCCAAAGGAAATAGAAACATCCATAGGAACCTGCATGGACCAGGATAAAGTTATTGGTTTGTAGTCTTTTTTCACCTTGCTTGTGTTTTACCAACTTTGTGGGATATTCCTGTTACAGGTTGATATGGATAAATGGTAATCAGCTCCTGTACGTCCCGTCCTTGATTAATCAATGTTTTCGTACCAACTTCAAACCGTCCCACTCGATTATGTAGAGAGGGCATGCTCCGGACCCCGTCGGTAAGGGAGTTTTGTTTGGCGGGGTCCAGAAGGCGGGCCTTCTCGGCAGTGGCGCCTGCCCTTTGGAACATTCTGCCCCCGGAGGTGAGGCAGGCCCCGTTGCTCCTGTCCTTCCGGAAGAACTTAAAGACCTGGTTTTGCCGCCTTGCATGGGATGGGAACAGGAATAGTTCCTCGTGGGGATGGCTGGTGCCATAGAGCCCTTTTAGAAGATCATGGTCTGTCTTCTTGGATTTTCTACTTAATTTATAATAATAATTAATTGTATATTGTATTTTTATGTGTTTTTATAACAGAATTTTAATCTCTATGTTTGTAAACCGCCCAGAGTCCCCTCGTGGGAGATGGTGCGGTGATAGAAGTCGAAACATAAATAAATAAATAAATTTTGGTTATATGGTGCCCAACTAGTTAGTAATTCAGTTTTGAAGTTCCCCAGCTTTGGACCAACTTTTTTTCCCCACCCACATTGGGAATGAACTTGACTTTGCTCAAAAAACTTCTTCACTCAATTCACCAAGCACTGGCACATCTTGTAGAACAGGAAAATGAGACATGAATCAAAGTGCCACATGACCATTCAGACTTTTTGGCACTTTCCCATGAAATAGCAACTATAGATCAATGTCCTTTGTGAGACTCTCTTTTACAGTTTAGCCCTATTGCTGAGGAGGTAATACAACTGATGATTCATCCAATTGTGATAATGATGGGAATACAAGTAATTGTACCAGGAGTTACTCTTTGGAGTGTGTTGGGGGAATAGACCTTGGCCAATAAAACAATCCAGAAGAATGTATTGCTGCTGTTACTATGAATATGCAGGAAAGAGAAAAATGTTGGTCTCACAATAGTGATGTGGGGAATGTTTATGACCACACTACAATATTGTATGCAACATGTAAAGTATATACTGTAGGTCACTAATCAGCACAGGTTTCATTGGAACATAAATTAGTGTGCAATATCACAGTTGTGTTTGACAAACTGGGTATCCAGAGGGGAGGGGGAGGGGGGACTGTTGGAAGGCAGCTTTGCATATACAGAAACCAAGGGCTAGCTGAACCAGAGAGGCTCCATTTTTGAACTGAATGGAATGTAACATCTCTGAAAGCTTGCCCAGCAAATAAACTTTTCTAGGGATCATGTTGGATATGGAGCTTAATGAGCTGTATGATGAATGTAGTCTACTGCAGTCTATACAGTCCATCTGAATGCACAGGTCCAAAGTCCCCTTCCAACAGTGGATGGTTGACCAAAGTAATTAACTAATGGCTACTGCTGAAGAGAAACTGAATTAAGGCTACTGTGATGCATGAAACTTTAAGCAGTCATAAACCGCTTGGTTTCATGAGATACTTTGTTGTTTGGGTCCTTCTCTGGGTATAGCTGTAACAGAAACAGCCCTTCTAAAATCAGAACATTAAAAACAAGGCAGTCAGGGCAGGTGAGATAAAGACAAACTGAAGGTGCAAGCCCATTAATATGATTTTATTCATCACAAATCAGCAGCAGCTGCATGAGAAACAAGTATATTCTTTATGGAGCAAGAGAGACAGATCCACTTCATATAGCAGCGGCGGCAGCAGCAATAGTATTGGCACCTGTTCTTTCAAGCTGTATGGCAGACACATATAAACGTACCAGGAAATATTCCCAAGCGAGACAGAAAAGGAAGCTTCTCTTTATTGTCCTTTTGAGTCTCACTCTCAACAGGAAGAATTTCAACCAGCGACCTTCCTTAGCAGGAAGAACATTAACTACTTTTGCCATCTCTTCAGGACATTTCAAGGCATCCTTGTTCCACGTAGCTCCATAGAATATAGAGACAATGTTCAAACACGATGCTAGTCAAGGTGGCTTGGCAATATCATCCCTATTTGTTTCTATTTCGTCTGACATACACACACCCATCAAGGTTTTCCATGAAGGATACCTTCTTCCATCATACAAGGATGCCTAATTCAGAAAGCCAGTTCATCCTCTAAAAAGCTCAGAAAAGGTGACAATCCACTTAACACATCTATCTGAGATAAGACGGATCAGTTTTCAATAGCCTGGGGCTCCTCAAATTTGTGGATTGCAGCTCCTATCCTTATCAGTCACCACTGCAATTGTTAGCTTGAGGTGATGGGAATTATCCAAGAAATCTGGAGTGAATAAGTTGGAAAAAAATGGAATAGGTAGCAAGACCTTTGTCACATACAGTACATGTGACTAGCCATTATCATAAGCAAATAACAGCAACATTCTAGGATTTGGTGAAATCATAAAATGCATTCAATCAATACAGCACTGCAAATGCCATAGAACATTTCTGAGACCTGAACTATCATGGAAGTACCATGATACATTCAAGTTCTTTGCAGTTTATGAAGACTTCAACTGACCTGAATAGTTAGCCACTGAGAATTTTTTAAACTAAGTGTATGCATCTCTAACAAGGTTGCTAGAAATGCATTCCCTGATCCTGTTGAAGGGACATTTTCATAAATTTTCTTGTCTGCAAAATGAAAACAAAAAAACCTACAAGCTACATGGTAAAACTTCCTTTCCTTTTCAAAAATATAAAGTCTATTTAGTTTCTCAAGTGACCCATCTTCCTTTTTCTTCCTCTCTAATGGACAGACCTTTAGAATAGGAAGTGTCTTAGAATGAAGACTTTTATGTCCTGATGGTGCTAAGACCTATCCGGGCATTTGTTGCTCCCGGAGCAGAGTGCTCTCAGCAGACCTCAGCACTGTTGAAGTCTGTGTAGGATGACAGAGGCTTATAAAGTACTGAAACAATATAGTAGCTACAATAATGCTGAGATGCTCTTTCAGGCCTGAGGCTGGAAACCAGCCAGCCATGCTGCAGTATTCACAATTGAGCAATAGTTTCAACAAAGTGTGTGCAAGTTTTTGAATTTTTCAGATTCTTTTTGTTGATGTTGTTGTTCAGGTGAGAGGGCACAAAAGGCAAGTGGAAGAAGTGGAAATGTCCTAACGTTAGGCTAGGCATTGTAGCCCTGAAGTCAGTGGTCCAAGAGTCAAGCAGAACAGGGAAACTGCAAACTGACTATGTTAGTCATCACACCATCATGGTGATCTTTGGTTCTTCTCTCACTTTAGGTAGGCCTGCTGAGGTCAGAACTAGGAGTCATTTGGGACCTCTAAATCATTCAAGCAAACAAGTGCTGGTCTTTAGACAGAAGCGTCTGAGGCAAGCCATATTGACAGAAAGAATGACAAAATGTGCATCATGACATCTCAATCCAACCCCGATGCAAGTACGTACTGTAAGTCAAAGACCTTGTGCCAAGACATCATGCCACACATTTCATCACTTACCCCCATCCCCAGAGGAGGCAAAGATATATTACAAATATTAAGCCTCACTAATTAAAGACGCTTCAGCAGAGCGAGACCAACACTTTTAACATGGAGAGTTATTAGCCGTTAGCCATTTCCCGCTACTCATTCTACCCAGCACTCTAGGTTGGTGGATAGATAGTTGCTGCCAAGGGTCTAGCTGTTCAGATTTCATCCTTGATCCTGTGGATTCTTCTGCCTTTAAGCAGCAGTCATTCCTCTCAAATAGGCTTCCCAAGGGGGGTCTTTCTTACTGCAGGTGGCACTAGTAGTGCTTTGAATGGGAGCAAACCTGAACCTGGGCTTGTGGATCCTGAGCGTGCTGCCTATATGCCAAGCTTTGGGTAGTACCTGTCTGGTAATACAACATGATGGGCAGGTGGGTGAAAGGTGCTGCTGAGACATGGTAGCATCAGCAGCACTGCAGATGTGGCTCTGCTTCTACCATGATCTGGGTCAGCTCAGTTTGTTGATAGGTGCGGAACCTCGTTTTGATTTGAGAAGCTAGTGCTTCCCTTTATCACACACTTGGCAAGAGATTCCACTGAGTTTCATGGGGCCACCAAACAAGCCTACAGAGAACTGCAGCCAATGTGGATTAGTTAAAAGTTTGCTCATCCTGGAAGAATTTTTCCCAGATGGAGAGATTAGAGTTGATGAGAAAGATGTTCCAGTCAGATGAGAAAAGCTCATTGGGCCTTTTTCTGAGTCATCCCTTGGAATTCTTTGGAGCTCCTCTTACCAGTAGAATCTTCGTGTGGGGCAGCCTCCTGAGGCTTGTACCTGTCTGAAATCATTTAAGCAAAAGGGCTGGGAGGATTCTGGCCATAACAGAGAGTTATTAAAGGAATGTTTGGTCTTTCTGGGGAAAAAAGTCATAGAAGGTATTGCAAAATTATAGGAGGGGAAAAAACGAAAAAGAAAAAAAACATGGAGAACGTAATAAACAGTAAATTGTCCAACGTATTGAATGGAAGCCTTCCTCAGAGATACAAAAATTCAAACTTCTCTCTCTTTTTCTCTTTTGATCTGGGTGTTGCTCTTCTTCTAGTTTCCAAGGGGGCAGAACTGAGCAAGTTTCAGGAGGGGGGGGGGGAGTTAAACTGTTTTGAACCTGGTAGTGTAAAAACTTACTTGGATTGTTCTGTGCTTATCTCTAATATTTTAAATAATTTAAAAAATAGAACTTTGGGGGAACATCTGATGTTTTGGGAACACATGACTTTTACTTTTTCTTTAAAGGGGCATTTATAGTTTGTTGTGCAATTATTTGTTATAGTACTGTATTTTCCCAATCCAGATCCCTTGCTACTAGTAAAAAACACTTAAGGGACTCAGGATTAAGCTCTTAAACTTCATTTCCTTCCCTTTCTTCAACCAAGCTTGTCACTAAAATGCCTCCACACCATGGCATGTGGGGCACAATTCAAACCATAGTTATTATTGTGGCAAGAGGCAGCAACACAAAACCCTAAAAGAAATCATAGTGAAGTTGTTGGTCCAACCGTGCAGTGAAGAGTAGCCATGGAGGGGAAACCAATTTTGCAGTTACAGAAAAAGACATTGGCATGGAGAAACAGGGTCATCTAAATCTTGTGTTAGCTGATAACATTGAGCGCATCGATTAATGAGTGGAGCTCATCACGCACATTTGCCAGGGAATGACAGATCTTCTGTGGGTTGTCCAAGAGCTCAATACTGTATGTGTAAGGATCATATTTCACAGAAAAAGGTCGCTTGATATGTGCTGCATAAACCCTGAAAGGAAGACGACAAGCATCAAAGACGGTAACGTAGATGGACTACTGCAATATTAAGAGATAAGGAAGCAGTGAAAGGCATATGGTGTAAACCAGCTTTCCTTAGCCTGGACCTTGGAGAACAACATGGCCATTGACTGTCTAGGATTATGGCAGCTCTGTATAATGCTGTTGAGGATTATGGAAATTAATCTGGGAACAAAGGGTAAATATTGTCAATAGTCACTAGATATATAAGGTTCAACTAAATTCAAATTTTAGTCTAAAAATATACAAGATTCAACTAAACCCATCCCTGTACCTTGCCTAAATATAAATACATTCTAAGCAAGCTGATATCTCCTCCATACTGTATATAAAATAGAAACAAACTGTCCATTTTTCTTTCAATAAATTGCATTACACATGTTTTTATTCCTTTCTACCTCTTTTGATTATATCACAGTTGTTGTTTTTTAATCCACATTATGCTTTGGTAATTTAAACATGCAACAGGTCCCTTGATTGCTGAAGGTCAACCAATATCGTCTATGACTGTTATATATTTGAATAGAGCCAAAAGCTACAGTCCAAAGTAGCTGGCCATTATGTGACCAAGGATGGAAGCCACTGAACTGATGAAGGGTATGAAACTAAATGTAAATAGCAAAAAGGCTATGAGCTGGAAACTAAGCAGATGCAGACTTTTAAATCACACACAAGTCAAAAATTAAGTGACCAGGCTGAGCTGGAAAACTTTCTCTGCCAATTGCACACATACATATAGTTGCAATCACTCTTATTGTGAAAAAACATGTTTTAGTTGAGATGATATTATTTATTTATTTTTTATTTATTTATAAAATTTATATCACCACCCATCTCCCTCCAGTGGAGGGACTCTGGGCGGTTTACAACAATATTATATACCCTTCCCCCCACCTCGCCCACCTTTATCTGGTGGGGCTTTATCTATAACTGTTGGAGTTGTAGCCCACAGAACCTAATGTGGCAAGAAGGAATCTCCATTGGATTCTAGTCATTCCATATTATTTATGTTATGGCACCATCTAGTGGCATTGGGAAATAACAGTAAATTGCCCAAAACACCCTGGCAAATGCTAATCCCTTCTCTTCTGTTACTATGTGAATGCCTTTGAGCACTAGTTCCAGCTGATATTTAGATTTATCTTTGGATGCTATGTGCAAATATTCTCTTGAGAAGAAACAATGAGAATAGTCTGTGGAAAATCTGGCTCCAGTTATGGTGACCCTTGACCAGTTAAAATTAAGGAAGAGAGAAGCTGTAAGGCCCATACTACTTCTTACATGCTAGCCTGTGCAATTATAGCCCATTTGAGTTCCCTCTTGTCCATATAGTTCACTCATATACACTTCTCACCCCCATCTTTTAAAAATATAGGTGGAAATTAGAATATATGGAATATCACTTTCTTCCCTAACATAAACTTCCTTGGACCTTTAATGAGATTCATTGTATAATTTGTAATAAGGTTCCTCCACACAGTCATGTCCGACTCTAGGGGCCGGTGCTCATCTCCATTTGTTAGCCGAAGAGCCAGCGTTGTCCGAAGACGCTTCCACGGTCATGTGGCCGGCATGACACGCGTGGAACGCTGTTACCTTCCCACCGAAGTGGTACCTTTTAATCTACTCGCATTTGCATGCTTTCGAATTGCTAGGTTGGCAAGAGCTGGGGCTAGTGCAAGAGTTCACTCCGTCACACGGCACTCGGGTCTCGAACCTCCAAACTTGCGACCTTCCAATCAACAAGCCTGGCATCTTACCCACTGAGCCACCGTACCCCCTATAATTTCTAACAGCAACCTACTTAAAATCAAGTTCCACTGAACCTTTTGAGAAAAGTGTATTATTTGGATAGATGCAATCCCATAGAAACCCTGGTCAATGGGGATTGAAGAAGAAAAACAAGATGTTAACTAGATGGCAACCAAGAGTTTTCTGTAACTCTTTGCTGTAATCCAGTTATCATTCACATTATTGCAATCCAGTTCTGTGACCCCATTATAATGTAACCAGTAACCATCCCTGATGAATGACCATTTGCTGATAGTGATAACCATATTGTAAAAGTTTGAATATCTAGAAGATCATATCATTACAGTGATCCATAATACAGTTGCTTAATTTTCATGATTTCTTAAGCATCTATTTTGCCATCAGGGCTATACAAGTCTTCTCTCGCTAGTCAGATATTTCTAGGGTCCTCTCATCAGCTGTCTCTAAGTGGACCAAGGAGTTATTTCAGCCCAATTGGAAAGAACATTTCTCTTTGGGGAAGTGATTAATTACAATCTTATGCATGCACACCTGTAAGTGCTATGAACAAACATGTAATGGATGCAATTGTTGCAAATATTTTTAAGGTCTTTTTAATGTTTGTGTATATATTTACTTTATGTTTTAATGTTCTAGTTCAGGGTTTCTCAACCAGGGTTCCATGGAACCCTAGGATTTCACAAGAAGTCACTAGAGGTTCCCTGGGAGATCATGATTTATTTAAAAAATTATTTCAAATTCGGGCAACTTCACATTAAAGAGGTAAGTTTCATTCTTTATTTTTAGTTTAAGAACACCGTTAATGCATATATACAGGCCTACACATGAAACGGATATAATAATTTTGTGACTTCTGGCCTATATTTGAGCCTGAATATGCAGGGGTTCCCAGAGGCCTGAAAAATATTTCAAGGGTTCCTCCAGGGTCAAAAAGTTGAGAAAGGCTGTTCTAGTTCATTTACGTTTGCTGTCTTGATTATATTGTTTGATGGAAAAGTGAGTGGCGGTAAACATAAATTAACAAGGAACTAAACCAACCAATCAATCTTAAATGCATGTATATGTGGCAGATTAAACTCCATTTATTCCATGTTTAGCGATGCTGTAATTTAGATTTCATTTTAACAAGCAACAGTAAAAACATCCTTTTAAAGATTTTTGTTGGGAGGAAAATCTTCACCTAATTATTTGGTTAAGAAGGAAATCATTCATAAATTATCTGCAGCCACCAGAATGCAACACTGATGTAACTGGACAGATGGATCCCCACTCTCCAGTGATATGGCCAATCACGAACCTTACCTGAGTTTAGCTTTGGCATCATTAAAGCTCTCTGATATGAAATACACAGGCTGATAGGTCTGATCCTGATACGGCTGCACAGCGGTAGCATCAGGGTCAAAGTCCCGTAGTTCAGGTTCATCTGACAAAGAGTGCTAAACGAAAGAGGGGAGGAAGAGAAAGCAGGAGAACCCCGAAATGCGATTACTGCAGCAAGAGTAACTGATCAGCAGAATAGGATCACCCAAGCTCAGAAGCAGCCGCTGTTCTCCTTAATTTAGCTGCCGAGGTAGATGAGGACCTCACTTACTATTAGCTCTCCATAGGAAGAGAGGAGGCCAGCTCCATAGGCTTTAATGGTTCCATTTTGCTTGCAGAGCCCAAACTCCACCGTGAACCAATAAAGCTGCAGAGAAAAGTGAGATTGAAAAGAAAACCAGTGATTCAAAATGGTTAGGATTTTCTCATCTAAATTAGAGAGATAAATTTAGAATTTTTATGGCATACGTTCTTTTTTGCATTGCGTTTGGAAAGTTAACTAGAGGCTCTTCTGGGGAAAATGCATTTTTATTTGTTCTTAGACGTTAGTCTTTGTTTTCTATTTGTCATGTTTATGTTGGAGTTTTAGAATGTTCTACTAATATCTTCTGGTATCTGCCAGTCCTTATAATGAAAACCTATATCAGATTTTTCTTCCCAATCTGGGCCCTGCCACCTGTATTGGCTACAATTCCCAGAATTTCTGACTAGCATAGCCAATGGCATTTAATATCAACACTTACAATCAAGACATATATGTAGGGCAGAATCTAACAGAAGCAATTATATCTCTGTCTGTGTATCCTACAATTAAGGACTTACTGTTGCAAGTTTTTCAATCTCCTCATCAGTTGCCCCCAAAGATGCAAGCCCAATGTCCTAGGAGCAAAAGGAAAACTATCATGTAGTTATTGTGTGTTTTTTTCCCCTGACCATTATATGTTTTGTAGGCCCAGCTCAAATTTTATGAATCACACAATGGGTACCAGTAGATCAGGTCAAAACTGTGCATATTACAACTTTCCAACCTCATCCTCTCCAAAGATATAGTAGACGTCCCATAATTCACAGCCAGACTGGCAAATGGCTTCTAATTATAGGGTGGCAGTCTTCCTCTATCCTGGCTAGGAAATTATGACCATGGCTGGTCAGGAAACAGCTGGCTGTGCTACAGCCTAATTGATGAGTTCTTGTTTAAACCATATTTGTAAAAGCCCATCATCTATTGATATTAAGTCATGGGAAGTCTATAAATCAATGTAATCTAAATGCAGATAGGATTCCATCATTGATTGGCCTGCTTCCAAACTTGAAATAGGTTATTTAGAGGTATTCTACTGCATATACACCAAACTGTATTCATTTTTACAATTCTTGTAATTGTTATCTCTATTTTGACATTTAGGAATCTCTTTGTAGTGCTAAGATTCTATTTGGGGTGCTCTGGATGCACTCATGTGGCTTTAATATGGGCACCACATTTTTAAAAAATACAAATTGGAGTCCATCCAATGAAGGGAAAACTTGCAGCAGATAGAGCAGATTCATTTTCTGTTGTTGGAACAAATGGGTAGAAATGGTAAGAAAGGAGATTTTGACTAAGCATGAAGAAAAAAAGCTACTCAAGGGATGTTTAGGACAGAAGTAGGCAACATTTGAGAGCACAGCTCTGCCTTCTGAGCTTCCAGAAATCCTATGAGGCCATTTGGTGATGTAGTGATATTCCCTGCAATGGGAAGGGGGGACTATTAGCACTCTTCTCTGGGGTAGAGGGGGTGCTTAGTAGAAATGGGAATGGAAACTACTCCCACCTCCACTCTCAATCTTAGAGAATATTTGTATCTCAGGGTTGAACTGTGGAGCCCTTGGTGCTCTCTGAGCCTTGTTGTTTTCTTGCAGACGTTTCATTGCCAGGCTAGGCAACATGTGCGAAAAGGGAGAGGGACTTGCTCTCTGTTTATATACCTTGGCTTGTCCTGCTTGTGTTGGTGGGGGTGTTGTTCTCCCCTTAGGAGTTCCTTGATTGGGCTGTTGTTTGCTGCTTGGTTGATTGACTGAGTTAATAGTTCCTTGATTAGGGTATATTGTGCTGTTTGATTGTTCCTCTGGTGCTAATCCTGGTGTTAATCTTTGCCTATCTGGGTGTTGATTGCTGGCAAGGAGGTGTTCTGGTTTTCTGGCTTTTCTATTGCCCAATCAGGGAACTACCAAGAAGAGAACAACACCCCCACCAACACAAGCAGGACAACCCAGGGTATATAAACAGAGAGCAAGTCCCACTCCCTTTTCGCACTGAAGAGGTTGCCTAGCCTGGCAATGAAACATCTGCAAGAAAATAACAAGGCTCAGAGAGCACCAAGGACTCAACTCTCAATCTTATCCATGCCCCAAATCACTATTTTCAAATTTGATGTTGCACCATTTTTTGGCACAGGAGTTATGGGGGTGGATGGGAGCAGCTTACCTCCTAGAGACCTTTTATCCCCTCCCCCATCCTTAAAATCCTGAAAAACAGCTCCCTTTCACCTGAAATCAGCTGGAAAATCAGCTATTTGGAACCATTTGAGTGGCTATAATACTAAAATTTTGATGGGGGAAAAACTTGAAAACCGTAACAAAATTTGGTAATTTTGACAGTGATATTCAACAATAAGTTGTCAGGCATGAGGGGGGGCTCACATTAGGTGCCAGGGGATATATGTGGCCTATGGGTTGCCCACTCTTGCCACAGGAGGCGATAGCTTATCCATTTGGGAAGGCATTTAAATGAACAACCATTTCTCAAGGATGCTGTCATTGAAAAGGAGTTGATGGGCAATCAGAGGCCCAAAGTGCTTTTTTTAATAGCCTTTCAGTATGAGAAACGAAAGGTAGTAGGTGCATTAAACCTCACCCAGGCTTAACCCACTAGTTAACAGTAAAAAACAAAATCCCCTGAAACCAACCTCACCATGGAAAAAACAATCTGAAAATTGACAATGCTATGTCCCTTACGTATTTTGGCTGCTGAAAAGGTCATTTTATAGAAGGGTGCTCCTTTGGTCTGGGAGTGCTTCTGGTTGAGTTGTTTTTCAACTTCCATCATCCCAGCCAGCATGGCCAATGGCTGCTCTAGTGGTTTTCTAGCAAAGAAGAGGATGTACCTTCACCACAAGGTGATCCATCTTTTGCTCACCTGAGAGAACTGTGCAAATGTCTTGTCAGCCAACATTGGTACATGTCCCAGAAGCTCATGGCAGCAGTCCCTGTGGAAAGAAAAACAGCCAGTTCTTCTCTGACTCTGAAGCAGCAAGCCAGGCACTAAAGAAGCCAATTCTATGAGGCATACTCACGGCTCTGGAGAGTGCATGGGAGAAGAAGCATGGCGGATGTACTGCGTGCACTGAAACACCCTGAAGGCTAAACTGGCTAAGAAGTCCCGGGCTGAGAGAAGGCCAGCTACTGGTCGGAGCTGGAACCCAGTTCTTTCTGAAACAATCCAAACCACCTTTTATTTTTGGTTGTATCATTTAAGGAAGGATGAATGTAATAGCTCTACTGGGTCTTATCAAAATAGGGCTGTACATGCTTCAAACATGATTTGGGAGAAGTGCTCTGGATCTTGCGCAAGGTCTAAAAAAAGTTGTGGCTGCTTTAAAGGTCACATTAACTTTAATGATTTGATTCCTTAAAAGAGCCACAATTTTTTTCAAAGGTGGGGGGCAGTCTCTCCAGGAAACCTGAAAATAGTCAGGCTGCTTTAAGGGATACCAGATGGTAACGGGTGTTGAAACATTTCTTCTTAATCATTTTCAAAGCATGAACAGCCCTACTATTTAGTACTGTGCTCTGTGTCACACTGTGGTTGCTCAGGTACATCCAGAGCTGAGTTTTGTGAAGCTGTACAACTGGCCCCAGCTTAAAAACAAAACAAACCAACAACCAACTATTCATAAGTAGTTTCAGGATGAACTTATATCTCAACCACCATAGAAATGAACAAGCATAAGCTCTAGCTTGTCCATTTTTATAAATATGGAGCAAATCATACAATTTGATATCATGTCTATAATCAATGTACTTATGAACACATTCTCATGTATTTTATACAGTATAATTCTCCTTTTTTCATGTAGAATTATTATTGTTTTGTTTTACAAAAGAATACTTGCATTTACCATGCAAATTTCGTGTGAGTCTGTTTTTAAGTTATTTCTGTAAAATGGTCTGAATATTTGTTGTCTTTTCAAGTGATCCAAGTTATGTTGTTAACTACAGGTTTCTGATTTCTAAACAATCGTTTCTAGGAAAATGTAGACCTTTCTGTAATAATCTCTTCAGCCCAGCAAGCTCTTGAAATCTTTAGGATCTGCAGAAGCCACCGATCTCCTGCAGGCATCATCTTTGAAATGAGATCGTTTTGGTTACTATCTAGATCTCTTGACTGGGGATGGCCAGATTAGTCTTTTTCTAGTCTACATTAATTTTGCACATATCCTTTTGGAAGTCTATTCATTCCATATCTATATTATTATTGGAAAATGTATTTCTAATAATGGAATCCTGTAATGTCTATTTGGAAATCAACTGCATTGACTAATGGTGATTTGGGTCACCACAAATGTATTAAGGATTATAGCCTTAATGTTTATCTTTTAAAGAACAGATTTCTACATTTCCTCCTAAAGTGCAGTTTTAATAACCTATTTAGATAGGACTTCTTGAGCAAAATCTGCATTACAAAAATTTGCAGAAATGCTAAATTCCAATGGATAATTGTTTTGATCTATACATTAGTCCAGAAGAGGCAGAGTAGATTAATTCTTCTCAGAATGTACAAAGAATTGATTCCTCAAGCATCCTTTTTCTTTGCATGGACAATAGCCTTATGGATGCTCTTCTCTACTGAGCATCTTCTACAGAGCAACTTGGAGGCTTCCTATTGAACTCCCTCTTGCAGAGACCATAATTATCTTTTGATGTTTTTATGAACAGTGAACTTTGCCAAACCTTGGCAGACTGTTTTCTCTACCTGGCCAAGGAGAGGTGATGTAGAACATTCTAGGGCAATTTATTCTGAGTGCAAGACTTAAATTTAATGCTTATTTTGCATAACAAATAAATATAAAGAATGTGATGGTGATTTAAAGAACAGTGTTTTATATTGTCTTATAGATGTTGTCCTGATAAAGAGTTGAATTGAAAATGTGTATAGATATTTTTATCTGCAAAAAATTCCCAGGTTTTGCCATGTTGTTCTCCAGTCACCACCTCTCTGGATCCAGGGGACAGTGCTTCTGAGTTTTAAATGTGGTCCTATATATCTAGATCAGGGATGGGCACTCTTTGACTTGCAGACCACAAGGCCCCTTCAACCTTTTGGGAGCCCCCTAGAGGCCCTAGAAGTACTGCTGAAATCTTCTAAACTACAGAGATGCAAAGCTTCGAGCAGGGTTAACACCATAAAAATGCACCAGTTCTCTAAATGTGACCACATACTTGCCTTTCAGGAAGCGGGAGACATCCTCCAGTTGTGGGATGTTGTTTTCACTGTAGCCGCTATACCTCTCCAGTAAATGGAATGCATCCAGGTGTTCTTTGCAGGCATGAGTGGGATAAAGACTCTTCAGTGTACTATATACTTCCCTCCTTCAAAAAAATAGGTAACGTTCATACCATTCCAGAGTATTTGCATGGAGAAAGATCGTTACCTTAGAATCCTAGCAATTTCTTTAGGATTAAGTTGGTCAGAACATTTTTTGTGTGTATGTGCCTTTGAGTCAGTCTTGACTCCTGGAGACTGCCTGGACACATCCCTGTGATTTTCTTGGTGAGATTTCAGAAGTACTGTAGTTTGCTATTGCCCCTTTCCTAGGGCTGAGAGAGAGGGACTGGCCCAAGGTCACCCAGCTGGCTTTGTGCCCAAGGCGGGACTAGAACTCACAGTCTCCCAGTTTCTAGCCTGGTGTCTTAACCACTAGACCAAACTAGAACAATATGTGATGTTTAAAAACATACATAAACGTAAGTAAAAAAACAGTGCAAATGCCTGGGGGGAAATCTTCTGACTCAGAGTGACTGTGAGTCAAATGGTACCTTAAGAATTCAGATGGAAATGGTGGGGGAGATACCCTACTAGAAAATGTAATTTGACTTTTCTGGAAAGATCTAAGAAAAGGTCTAGGAAATGTTCCTCCACACTTACCAAGTGGTAATCTCCTCTGCTGTGTATTCAACTCGAGGAATTGGGTCTCCGCTATTAAAGGAATACAAGGAGCAGCTATACAAAAACAACAATATAGCAAATAGAACAGAGCAACCCTGCAATGTTTAACTAGGTCTGATCCTTACCCAGTGATGCCTGAAACGTGGCACAGAGTTACCATAATCTAAATGACAAAACTTGATTTAAGAAGAAGAGATATATGATAGCTAGAATCACAAAACTAATCAATGAATAAAAAAAAACTTAATTCAGATCTAATATGAGTACACCCTTTATTACAAAGGACAGTCCTTTATTTCAGAAAGCTGAACCTTAGATTTATTTAATTATTTATTTTCTCGGTTTTGCTCCTGGATTTTCCTTTGTAAAGCAAAGTTATAAACATAAACATTTTTTTTTAAATCCTTACGAACCTCTTTCAGATTTGCCCTTTTTCCAGGTTTGTCTTTTACTTTTTCCAAGAAAATATGATTACTGTAAATATGAGTACTCATTTACATGGTAGACCAAGCTGTATCTGTTCGGTCCTCAGTGTTTTGGGCCAATGGGCCCACTTGGGATTTTGAGATCATGGCGATCATTGTGGACATGGCTGTTTCCAAGCCACTCATAATCCAGAAGGAAAACAAAACACCGGGATGCAGTTACCTATTATTTTCTTTTTCTAAGAATGCCCCTGGGGTGAAGGTATTCAGTATTTGGATCCAAATGAAAAAGTTACTTCAGAGCCAGCATGGGTGCGCTTGCTGTATCTGTCAATGGTTCATTAAAGCAGCTGCACCTTTTCTTGTGCTTTCTTGGTAGATGTATTGCCCCCCAAAATACACATTTGACACCCCCACCCCATCCACATCTCTGTTACAGTTCCTCAAACATGTACTTTCCTGGCACTGCATAGCTACAACAAATATGCAGCTTTTCCAAAGCACCCACTAAGGGCTATCATGAGTGCACCCATACTAGATCCAAAGCATCTTTCTCGCTTTGGATCTGAATGCTGCACACCTCTTTAAGTGGGGCCCAGAGGCCTTGATGAAACACAAGGTTTGCTTGAGGCTGGTGCTTTATTTTGCAATCTGCTAGCTACCCCTTCTTCTTTTTAATTGAAAGAACATTAAAAAGAAAATAAAACTAGGTAGAGTAGGGAGCTTGGCAGCCACCAAAAGAGGTATTGGCAGGCAAATCCTAGGAGCTGCATTGGGGACCCAGGTCTTAGAAGGATGGGACACCCTTTGAAACTTATTTTTAAAAGGATGGTTTGAATCATCATGACTACAAACATAAATTTAGAAGCATAAACATTGTGTGTATGAATATATAAAAATAAAAACTAGTAACAGTGCAAAAAACATACAGGATTTTTAAACCCACATCAAACAGACTAACCTACATCATTCAGATAGTAGGAGCATCTAGGTTAACCAAACACAACTGTACTATGCCTTGATGCATTCAAACCAAAGTGCTGGTTGATTTATTATCAATTTGCTAAAGTCAATATCATTGCTTTAGAACATAGCTTTCCAAACTGTGTGTCGCGACACAGTACTGTGTCGCCTGCGGGACCCAGGTGTGTCGCGCAAAAACCCGGAAGTGCTGATGGCGTGCCGCGGTGGTGGCAGGCCATCAGCACTTCTGAGTTTTTGCGTGGCACACCATGACGCCGACACCGCGGTGCGCGAAAACCCAAAAGTGCCGCGGTGGTGGCGCGTGAAAACCCAGAAGCCCCGTGGTGGCGGCGGTGCTTCCGGGTTTTCGCGCGCCACCATCGCCACGGTGCTTCTGGGTTTTCGCGTGCCACCACCATGGCGGCACTTCTGGGTTTTCGCGCACTGCCATTGGTGTGTTTCCAACGTGAAGAGTTTGGAAAGCCCTGCTTTAGAATCTTACTCTTATCTTGATTTCAAATGTAATGCTGAAGGTACAGACTTTGTTCCAAAGAACCATGTAATGAAATCTATTATATGCTATGGGTCTTTTGATTCATTCTGGATTATACCTGAATCATTGTTCATGAATCTACAACAGTACAGAACTTCAAACATGGCATGCAGTGAAGAATGAAGAGATGGTCCCAGAAGAATCAGGGTGGGGGAATGATAAGTCTGTGAATCTGTGTATACCGAACTGTCTTATGTGTGCCTGTAAGAACTCTTTGGAATATGGCCTATCTTATTGAGTTAACAATTGCCCAGCTCTAAGACTCATCTATCTACACCATTGTACATAATTAAACCAAATCACATCATTGAAGAAACTTAGTCCCCTGCTTAGACTCTAATGTGATCTCTGGATTTGTTGCAACAAATCCCAGCTTTCCCCAATGTGACACTTTTGTAAAATGTGTTCCCCAACAACTCTCATTACCATAATTGCTGTTGGTAATGCTGACTAAGAATTATGGAAGACTTAGGGAGGGCTCAAGGTTTGGAAAGATTGGTAGGTAAGTAGATGAGTAGATAACTACTCAATTAAAATGCTGGGGAAATAACTGTTCAGAAGATATATTAAACAAAAAGCAAAAGTGAATGTAAAAAACACAACTCAGTTTAAAATTACAAATGCAATATATGACCAGATTATTCTTAACTGCATTTATTGAATTTTCAGAAAGAAGTTGATTTATTTCATTCCACATAAATTTAGCTACAAATCTGAATTTTTTTCAGCTCTAGGAAGAAAGTAACCAACAATTCAAATTTGCAGGATTAGTTGCAGTAATTTGATTCAAGTTTGAATGTGTGAATTGATTGACAGAAATAGTGTCACAGAGCTGGGAAACATGGAACACTGGAAGCAGGATGGAAGAGTGTTAAAGAGAAGAAATGATGTAGCTGGAGAGGGGGGGGGGGGAAAGTAAAACTATGTTTAGAGGTCTCCATAGGTAACAGTAGGCAATGTGGCAAATCTTACTGCTTATAGTGGAAAGCAATTTCAGCAATCATTTTCCTTCGCTCACGATATGCTTGGTCAGAGAATCCCTTGGAGAAAAGAAAAAGATTATCTCAATTTTGCACTGAACAGTATTACTGATAACAATGCCAAATTCTTATTAAAGGTTGTTCAAGATGAAGAACCAAGAGTTCATTCCCTGTAGGGTTTGTTTGCTTGTTTGTTTTTGCAAAAGTGTATTTCACACGCTTTGTATTAAAGCCCATTTATTTTTAAAATTGATCCAGTGTCCCTCATGAGAAACACTTTAATGTATGGCACATACATTCTTGGAATGCACTCCCCCCTCCCTTCCCGAGTCCGTACCAAGCTGACACGTATCTTCTGAAGTTAATGGCAGGATTCAAAACACAATCCTGACACATACAATACATTAATGTATGGGCCCTGAATGAATGAATATGGTTTATTCACTTAGGCTTTCAATCTGTTGTACTGAGTAAGACCACAACCATTAAAGGAAGCTAAGCAATATGTTAAATAAAAATAAATAAAATCAATATTTTAGCTAGAAATACAATAAACATAAAAATATAAAAATAAACCTGCTGATCAAACCAATGTCCATTTTAGTCCAAAATTTTGTTTCTCATTGTGGCCAACCAGGCATCTCTGAAGTGCTTGCAAGCAGGAAAATGAAACATATCCCTCTTCCACCATTGTTCCCCTGCATTTAGAGGCATTATGTTCCTAAGTCGGAGATAACACTAAATCTTCAGGACCAAGAGACTATGATGTCATCCATGAATTTGTCTAACTACCTTTTAAAGTCACCCAAGTTAGTGGCAATCATCATGTCTTGTGATACTGAATTCCATGGGTTAATTATGCACTGCTTGCTTTTGTCTGTTATAAATCTCCTTCCAATCAAATACACTAAGTTACC